>CM073606.1:26797561-27237561 GCA_037074985.1 Solanum bulbocastanum | reverse complement strand
CGTCGCATGTGCACTTCGGGCAAGCAACATCGACCACTGGTAGGAGATATTGTTCGCGGGCTGCCCGCATCGGCCGTGGTCTGCACACATTGCTCAGCAGAGTTCTATTGTGGGATGCCCGCGTCGACTGTGGCTGGGTATATCGTTCAGCCGTCGTCCAGCGTTGCTTGCCTGCATTACCCTTGGCCTTCACACAACGGTCAGCCGACATCAAACGTGGCCTGCCAGCTTCTCCTTTGGCCTGCACACAATGGTCAGTCGACGTTGGATGTGGGATGCCACTATCATCCGTAGCCTGCACACATCGGTCAGCTGACGTCGGAGTTGGCCTTCTAACATCGTCCATAGCCTGCATACATTAGTCTGCCGAGTTTGGATGTGGCATGGCCGTATCTTCAATGGTCTGCACACTTCGGTCAGCCGACGTCAGACGTGGCCTGCCCTCTTTGTCAGTGGCTTGCACTTGATAGACGAGTTACGTTGCACACGGCATTGGTCAAGCTCTAGTTGACAACATGTGGATGTCCATATCCTATACAAATCAAAAGAGTGTGAAACACCCTCCATGCATAACAACATATTCATCTATTTTCCATCATCAATTCTTAATGTTTTCGCCTCATATGGCTCATTCGTACCAAGCTTCATTACTTTTACGGTTCATACGGTATTGAAACATCTTTTATTTGTACAAATTTGTAATCTATCATTAGTTTTACATGTTTAGAAGTGTTTCCGAGAATTTTCATATTTTTCTAACTCTTATTCATTTATTTAAATTTTATTTTTATGGTATTTTATTTTTTACATCACATAAAAATTAAAATTTATGAAGTTGTTGAATTTAAGGTTACTATATTTATTTGTGAATTTTTGGCGATAATTTTATATTTTTTTCATATTTTTCATATTTTTTTTATTAATTAATTACACATTTTCGTGATTTAGCGAAAAAAAATTAAATTATTTTTATGAAATTGTTGAATTTAAGGTTATTATATTTATTTTTGAATTTTCAGCGTTAATTTTATATTTTTTTCATACTTTTGCTATTTTTTATTAATTAATTACTCATTTTTGCGATTTTCTAAAAAAAATAAAAATTAAACAAATTTGTTTAAATTATTATATTTATGGTTAATTTATTTATTGGTAAATTTTTTGCGTTAGTTTTATATTTTATTCATATTTTTCTTATGTTTTATTAATTAATTAATCATTTTACAAATTTATCGATAAAAATTAAAATTAATTATTTTTATGAAATTGTTGAATTTAAGATTACTATATTTATTTGTGAATATTTGATATTATTTTTATTTTTTTTCATATTTTTCCTATTTTTTATTAATTAGTTACACATTTTCGGAATTTACCGAAAAAAATAAAAATTTAAAATAATTGTAGAAATTGTTGAATTGTACTATGTTTATTTGTGAATTATTGGCATTGATTTTATATTTTTTGTTTATATTTTTGTAATTTTTTATTAATTAATTATTCATTTTCGGGATTTATATAAAAATATAAAAATTAAATTTTTTTCATGAAATTTTCGAATTTAAGGTTACTATATTTAATTGTGGATTTTTGGCGTTGATTTTATATTTTTTATATTTTTAATTAACTAATTTGACGAGACGTGTGCGCATCGATGGGCGACATTGACGATGTCCTGCACACATCGGCCAAGCGACACCGGCCAACGGCAGGCAGGAGCAACCAAGACCTGTACGCATCTGATGTGGCATGTGCGCATCAGACAAGCAACGTCAGACAACGGCAGGCAGCATCAACAAAGGACTGTACACATTAGCCGTTGCGTGTGCGCATCGGTTGGAGACATTGGCCGTGGCCTGCGCATATAGACAATGCGCGTTGGCCGACGGCACACAACATCAACCAAGGCATGCATGTATCTAACATGGCTTGTGCGCACCGACAGCGACATAGGCCAATAGTAGGAAGCATTAGCCAAGGACTACATACATCAGTCGTGGTGTGTGCGCATCGGCTGGGCGACATCGATCATGGCGTGTGCACATTGGCCAGACGACGTAGGACAACTTCAGGCAGCATCAGCCAAGGTCTGCACCCATCTGACGTGGCATGTGTGCATCGGGCAAGCAACATTGCCCATCGATAGGCAACATCAACATAGGCTTGTGCGCATCAGCCGTGTTGTGTGCGCATCAGCTGGGTGACATCAGTCGTGGCCTGCGCACATCGTCCAGGAAACGTTGGCCAACGTCAGGCAGCATCAACCAAGGCCTGCACGCATGTCCGCATCGAGCAAGCAACATCAGTAAATGACAGGCAGTATCAACCAAGGCCTACAAGCATCAGTGCTGGCGAGTGCGCATCGACTAGTTGACGTCGGCAAATGTTAGGTTCCATCAGCCAACACCTGTATGCAACAGATGTGGCATGTGTTCATAGGGCAAATGACGTTGATCAACGGCAGGAGACATCAGTCGAGGCATGCAAGAATCAGCTGTGCAGTGTACGTATCGGTTGCGCGACATCGACCGTTGCCTATGCTCATCTGCCAGGCAACGTCTGCCAATGGCAGGGAGCATCAGCCAAGGCCTACACGCATCTGACGTGGCATGTGCGTATAGGGGATGAGACATCGGCCAATGGCAGGAGAATCAGCTGTGGCGTCTGTGCATCGGAAGGGGGACATCGGTCGTTGCCTGCGCTAATCAGCCAAGCGACGTCAACCAATGGTAGGCAACATAAGCCAAGGCCAACAAGCATTTGATATGGCATGTGTGCATCGGGCAAGCGACGTCGGCCAACGATAGGCAGCATCAGCCAAGACCAGCACGCATCAGCCGTGACGTGTGTACATCGGCTAGGCGACATTGGCGTCGACCAACGGTAGGAAGCATCAGCCAAGGCGTACACTCTTTCGACGTGGCTTGTATGCTTCAGGCAAGCGACGTCTGCCAACGAAAGGCGACATTGGTTGTGGACTGCTTGCATCGATCGTGGCCGATGTACATCGTTCAGCCGACGTCAGCCATGGAATGCCCACATTGGCCGTGGCCTGTACACATCGTTCAGCAGTTGTCGGGCGTTGTTTGCCCGCATCGTCCTTGGCCTTCTCACAACAGTCAGCCGACGTTGAACATGGGTTGCCTCTATTATCCGTGGCCTGCACGCATCGGCCAACGCAAGACAACATCAACTAAGTGTTTCACGTATCTAACGTGGCATGCGTGCATCGGGCAAGCAACATCAGTCAATGGCTGGCAGCATCAGCCATGGCCTGCACGCATTTGATGTGGCATGTGCTCATTGGGCAAGCAACGTCGGCCAACGGCAAGAAGCATCAGCCAAGGCCTGCACGCATTAGCCATGGCATGTGCGTATCAGCGGGGTGGCATTAGTCGAGACCTGAGCGCATCGGCCATGCGATGTCGACAATGGCAGGGAGCATCAGCCACAGCCTGCTCGCATCTTACGTGGCATGTGCACATCAGGCAAGTGATGTCGGTCAATGACAGGAAATATCAGCCAAGTGTTGCATGCATCAGCCATGGCAGGTGTGCATCGACTGGGCGACATTAGCGTCGACCAATGGCAGGTTGCATCAGCTAAGGCCTACACACATCTGACGTGGCGTGTGCACATCAGATGGGTGAAATCGGTCGTGGCCTACACATATCGACCAGGTGACATCGACCAACGACAGGCAGCATCAACCAAGGCATGTACGCATCTGACATGGCATATGCAGATCGGGCGAGCAACGTCGGCCAACGACAGGCAACATCATCTAAATCCTGCACGCATCTGATATGGCATGTGTGCGCATCGGCTGGGCAACATCAGTCGTGGCATGCGCTTATCGGCCATACGACGTAGGCCAACGGCAGTCAGCATCTGCCAAGGCCTACACACATCTGACGGGGCATGTGCACATCGGGCAAGCGTCGTCAGCCAACGGAAGGCAACATCAGCCTAGGCCTGAACGCATCAGTCGTGGTGTGTGCACATTGGCTGGGCGACATCAATCGTCGCCTGTGCTCATCATCCAGGAGATGTCGGACAATGGCAGGGAGCATCTGCCAAGGCCTGCACGCATGGGGCAAGCGACGTCGGCAAATGCAGGCAGCATCAGCCATGGCCTACATGCATCAGCCGAGACGTGTGCACATCGGATGGGCGACATCAGCCGTGGCCTACTCGCATCAGCCATACAACATCGACCAATGGCAGGTAGCATCAGGCACGGCCTACGCGCATTTGATGTGGCATGTGCGCATCGGTCAAGCGACGTCGGCCAACGAAAGGCAACATCAGCCAAGGCTTGCACCCATCAGTCTTGATGTATGCGCATCGGCTGGGAAACATCGAGGTCAGCCAATAGCAAGCAGCATCACCTAAGGCCTACATGCATCTGGCGTGGCCAATGCGCTTTGGGAAAGCGACGTGGGCCAACGGCATACGATATTGGTCGTGGACTGCCTGCATCGGCCGTGGCATGTCCACATCACTCAGCCGACGTTGGTTGTGGACTACCCGCATCGGCTGTGACCTGTGCACCTCGCTCAGCCGTCGCGGGCTTGGCCTGCCGACATTGCCCTTGGCCTACATACAACGGTCAACCGACGTCGGATGTGGCCTGCCCATATCGCATTTGGCCTGCACACAACGTTCAGTAGACGTTGAACATAAACTGCCACTATCAATCGAGGCCTACACAAATCGGTCAGCCGAGGTCGAACGTGGCCTTCCAGCATCGTCCGTATCCTGCACACATCAATTTGTCGAAGTCGGGCGTGGCCTGGCCGCATCGTCCGTGGCATGCACACTTCGATCAGCCGACGTTGGACTTGTCCTGCCTGCATCTTTCGTGGCTTGCACTTGTTAGACGAGCAACGTCACACGCGACAACATTGGTCGAGGTCTAGTCGACTATATGCAGATATCCATGCCGTACAAAAATCAAAAGTGTGTGAAACACCCTTCATGCATAACAACATATTCATCTATTTTCCATCATCTATTCTCAACAGTTCCGCCTCACGTGGTTCATATGTACCAATCTTCATCACTTTTATGGTTCATACAATATTGAAATATCTTTTATCTGTACAAATATGTACTCTATCATTAGTTTCACATGTTTAGAAATGTTTTCGAGCATTTTCATATTTTTCCAACTTATATTCATTTTTTTAATTTATTTTTACTATATTATTTTAATAATTAAAATTTATGAAATTGTTGAATTTATGGTTACTATATTTATTTGTGAATTTTTGGAATTAATTTTATAATTTTCCTATTTTTTATTAATTAATTACTAATTTTCAGGATTTACCGAAAAATATAAAAATAATTTTTTTACAATCAAATTGTTGAATTTAAGTGTACTATATTTTTATGCGAATTCTTGAAGTTAATTTTATATATATTTTTTCATAATTTTCCATTTTTTTTATTAATTAATTACTCATTTTTGGGATTTACCCAACTAAAAATAAATATTAATTTTATTTATGAAATTCTTGAATTTAAGGTCTCTATATTTAATTGTTAATTTTAAATTTTTTTCATAGTTTTTCTATTTTTATACATGAATTACTCACTTTTTCGGATTTACTAAAAAAAAAAAAAATTTTTTTTATAAAATTGTTGAAAATAATTTTTTTATATATATGTAAAAGTTATTTGTGGAAGATAATATGTTTTTATACCTTAGAACGTGCATATTTAGGTTGTACATATTCATTATGATTCTCTGGAAAAACAATGCATGCCATTCTAAGTCAGAATCTGGGCTACTAAATCAAGAGCTCCAAGTGGGCCACACATCAGACGTGGCATGTGGGCATCAGGCAAGCGACGTCGGCCAATGGCAGGCGGCATCAGCCAAGACCTACAAGCATCAACCGTGGCGTGTGCGCATTAGCTGGGCGACATTGGTCGTGTCCTGCGCACATCAGTCAGGCGACAACAGCCAACGACAGGAAACATCAGCCAAGGCCTACATGCATCAACCGTGGCGTGTGCACATCGGTTGGGCGACATCAGCCATGGCATTCGCGCGTCGGCCAAGCGACATCGGCCTATAGCATGCAACATCAACCAAGGCTAGCACGCATTTGACGTGGCAAGTGTGCATCGAGCAAGAAACGTTGGACAACGATTGGCAGCATTAGCCGTGGCATATGTGCATTAGCTAAGAGACATCAGTCGTGGCATGCACGCATTGGCCAGGCGATGTAGGCCAACGGCCGACAGCATCAGCCAATACTTAAATGCATCTGACTTGGCATGTGCTTATCAGGCAAGCGTCATCGGCCAACGGCAAGGAGCATCAGCAAAGGCCTGCATGCATTCACAGTGGCGTGTACGCATCAACTGGGCGACATCATTTGTGGCCTACGAGTATCGGCTAGGCGATGTCAGCCAATGACAGGCAGCATCAGTCAGGTCCTATATGCATCTGACATGGCATGCGCGCATCGGGCAAGCGACGTCGGCCAACGGTAGGCAGCATCAGCTAAGGCCTGCATGCATCACAAATAGCGTGCGCGCATTGGCTGGGCAACATCGGACATGGCTTGTGCGCATAGGCCAGGGGACGTCAGCTAAAGGCAAGCAACATCAGCCAAGGCCTTCACGCATCTTATGTGGAATATGCTTATAGAGCAAGCAACGTCGATCAACGACAGGAAGCATGAACCAAGGCCTGAAAGCATCTGACTTTGCATGTGCATATCCGGCAAGCGACAACGACCAACGACAGGAAGCGTCAACTAAGGCCTACACGCATCAACCATGGCGTGTGTGCATCGGTTGGGCGACATCTGCCATGGCCTGCGTGCATCGATCAGGCAACATCGGCAATGGCAGGCAGCATAAGCCTAGGCCTGCACAAATCTGACTTTGAATGTGCGCATCAGAAATGCAACATCAACCAATGGCAGGCAACATCAGCCAAGACCTGCACGCATTAGCCGTAGCGTGTGCGCATCGACTGGGATATATCGGCCATGGCCTGCCCGCATCAACCGTGCGACGTCGACCAATGGCAGGCAGCATCAGCCACGGCCTGCACGCATCTATCGTGGCATGTGTGCATTGACTGGGCAACATCAGGGTCGGCCAATGGTAAGCAGCATCACTCAAGGCCTACATGCATCTGAAGTGGCCTGCGCGCTTCGGGCAAGCGACTTCGGCCAACGATATGCGACATTGGTTTTGGACTGCCCAAATCTGTCGTGGCATGTGCACCTCGCTCAGCCATCGTCGGGCTTGGCCTATGCACCTCGCTGAGCCATTGTTGGGTATGGCCTGCCCACATTGCCCTTGGCCTGCACACAACGGTCAACCGACGTCGAATGTGGCTTGTCCACAACATATTTTTCCTACACACAATGTTTAGGTGACGTTGAATGTAAGCTGCCACTATTGTCTGTGGCCGGCACAGATCGGTCAGCCGACATCAGACGTGGCCTTCCAGAATTGTCTGTATCCTGCACACATCAATCTGCCGACGTTGGACTTAGCCTGGACGCATCATCCGTGGCCTGTACACTTCTGTCAGCCGACGCTGGACGTGTCCTGCCTGCATCATCCGTGGCTTGCACTTGTTAGACAAGCGACGTAGCACGCGACGACATTGGTCGAGGTCTAGTCGACAACATGTGGATGTCCATGCCCTACAAAAATAAAAATTGTGTGAAACACCCTTCATGCACAACAACATATTCATCTAATTTCCATCATCGATTCTCAACGTTTTTGCCTCACATGGTTTATACGTACCAAGTTTCATCTCTTTTACGGTTTATACAATATTGAAATATCTTTTATTTGTACAAATATGTACTCTATCATTAGTTTCACATTTAGAAATGTTTTTTAGCATTTTCATATTTTTCCGACTTATATTTTTTTATATTTTTTTCATATTTTTCCTATTTTTTATTCATTAATTACTCATTTTCAGGATTTACCAAAAAAAATAAAAAGAATTTTTTTTTGATCAAATTGTTGAATTTATGGTTACTATATTTTTTTGTGAGTTTTTGGCGTTAATTTAATTTTATTTTTTCATAATTTTCTGATTTTTTATTAATTAATTACTTATTATTGTGATTTACCTAACAAAAAATAAATATTAATTTTTTGTTATGATATTCTTGAATTTAAGGTCTCTATATTTATTTGTAAATTTTTTGCGTTAATTTTATAATTCTTTTCATATTTTTCCTATTTTTATAAATTAATTTCTCATTTTTCTAGATTTACTAAAAAAAAAAAAATAATTCAAAAAAATTGTTGAAAACTATTTTTTTATACATATAAAAGTTATTTGTGGAAGCTAATATGTGTTTGTACCTTAGAACGTGCATATTTGGGTTGTACATGTTCATTATGATTCTCTGGAAAAATG
This sequence comes from Solanum bulbocastanum, assembly GCA_037074985.1. NCBI lineage: Eukaryota > Viridiplantae > Streptophyta > Magnoliopsida > Solanales > Solanaceae > Solanum > Solanum bulbocastanum. The sequence continues at coordinate 27,229,142 of CM073606.1, read as the reverse complement.
ATGCATACTTCTCTAAGTTGGAATCTGCGAAGCGAAATCAAGAGCTCCAAGTGGGCCACACATTAGACGTAGCATATGGGCATTAGGCAAGTGACGTCGGCCAATGGCTAGCGACATCAGCCAAGGCCTACACGCATGAACTGTGGCTTGTGCGTATTGGCTGGGCGACATCGGTCGTAGCCTGTGTGCATTGGCCAGGCGACAACGGCCAACGGCATGCAACATCAGCTAATGCTTGCACACATCAACAGTGGCGTGTGCACATCGGTTGGGCAGCGTCAACCGTGGCGTGTGCACATCGGCCCAGCGACGTCGGCCTACAGCAGGATGCAAAAGCCAAGGCTTGCACGCATCTGATGTCGCATGTACGCATTGACAAAGCAACGTCGGCCAACAACTGGCAGCATCAATAGTGGCGTGTGTGCATCGGTTAAGAGACATCGGTCGTGGCCTGCGCGCATCAACAGTCGACGTCAGCCAACGGTAGGCAACATCAGCCAATGCCTGCACACATCTAACATGGCATATGCTTATTAGGCAAGCGTCATCTGTCAACTACAGGGAGCATCGGCCAAGGACTGCATGCATCAGCAGTGGTGTGTGCACATCGACTAGGCAACATCATTTGTGGCCTACGAGTATCAGCCAGGCGACGTGGGCCAACGACAGGCAGCATCAGCTAAGGCCTGCATGTTTCTAACGTGGCATGTGCGCATTGGCCTAGCAACGTCGGTCAATGCATGCAACATCAATCAAGGCCGACAAGCATAGGTCATGGCGTGTGCGTATCGGCTAAGAGAAATCGACCGTAGCCTGGGCACATTGGCCAGGCGACGTCGGCTAACGACAGGATGCATCAGCCAAGGCCTGCACGCATCTTATGTGGGATGTGTGCATCGGGCAAATGCCATCGACCAATGGCAGGCAGCATAGGACAAGACATGCACGCATCAACCATGGCATGTGTGCATAGATTGGGCGACATCGACCGTGGGTTGCGCGCATCGGCCACGCGATGTCGGCCAACGGCAGGTAGCATCAGCCATAGCCTGCACGAATCTGACGTGGCATGTGCGCATCGAGAAAGCGACGTCGGCCAACGACTGGCAGCATAAGCCAAGGCCTACACGGATCAGCCATGGCGTATGCACATTAACTGGGTGACATCAGCGTTGACCAACAACAAGCAGCATCAACCAAGACCTACATGCATTTGACATCGCCTATGCACTTCGGGAAAGCAATGTCGGCCAATGGCAGACGACATTGGTCAGCCGTCGTCGGGCGTGGCCTTCCTGCATCGCCCTTGGCCTTCACACAACGGTTAACCAACGTCAAACATAGCCTGCAAGTTTCTCCTTTGGCCTGCACACAATGGTAAGCCGATATCGGATGTGAGCTGCCACTATCGTCCGTAGCCTGCACACATCGGTCAACCAACATCGGAATTGGCCTTCCAACATCCTCTATAACCTGCATACATTAGTCTGCCGACTTTTGATGTGGCATGCCTGCATCTTCCGTGGCCTGCACACTTTGGTTAGCCCACGTCGAACGTGGCTTGCCTGCATCGCCTTTGGCCTGCACACAACGGTCAGTCGACGTCGGATGTGGGCTGCCACTATCATCCGTAGCGTATACACATCGGTCACCCGACGTTAGAGTTGGCCTTTATACATCATCTGTAACCTGCATACATCAGTCTGCCAACTTTGGACGTGGCATGACCACATCTTCCGTGGCCTGCACACTTCGGTTAGTCGACGTCGAATGTGGCCTGCCCGCTTTATCCGTCGCCTACACATGATTGACGAATTACGTCGCACGCGACGACATTGGTCAAGGTCTAGTCGACAACATGTGGATGTCCATGTGTTACAAAAATCAAAAGAGTGTGAAACCCCCTTCTTGCATAACAACATATTTATCTATTTTCCTTCATCAATTCTCACCGTTTCCGCCTCATATGGTTCATTCGTACCAATCTTCATTACTTTTACGGTTCGTACGATATTGAAACATCTTTTATTTGTACAAATATGTACTCTATCATTAGTTTCACATGTTTAGAAGTGTTTTCGAGCATTTTAGTATTTTTCCGACTCTAATACATTTTTTTTAAATTTATTTTTATCGTATTTTATTTTATAAATCACATTTTAAAAATTAAAATTTATGAAATTGTTGAATTTAAGGTCACTAGACTTATTTGTGAATTTTTGGCGTTAGTTTTATATTTTTTCATAATTTTCATATTTTTGCTATTAATTAATTACTCATTTTCGTGATTTAGCGAAAAAAAATTATTTTTTTATGAAATTGTTGTATTAATGGTTACTATATTTATTTGTGAATTTTCGGCGTTAATTTTATATATTTTTCATAATTTTGCTATTTTTTATTAATTAATTATTCATTTTCGAGATTTACCAAAAATAAATAAAAATTAAAAAAATTTGTTTAAATTGTTAAATTTAAGGTTACTTTATTTATTGGTGAATTTTTTGTGTCAGTTTTATATTATTTTTCATATTTTTCCTATGTTTTATTAATTAATTACACTTTTTCGGATTTATCGATAGAATTTATTTTTTTATGAAATTATGTAATTTAAGGTTACTATATTTATTTTTGAATTTTTGGCATTAATTTTATATTTTTTTTATCATATTTTTCCTTTTTTTCTTTTGATTAATTAATTTCTCATTTTCGAATTTATCAAAAAAAAATTTAAAAAATTGTTGAAATGGTTGAATTTGAGGTTACTATATTTATTTGTTAATTTTTTGCGTTGATTTTATATTTTTTTTTCATATTTTTACTATTTTTTATTAATTAATTACTCATTTTCGAAATTTACCGAAAAAATATAAAAATTAAATTTTTTTAATGAAGGTTATTATATTTAATTGTGGAGTTTTGGTGTTAATTTTATGTTTTTCATAATTTTTCCTATTTTTAATTAATTAATTACTCATTTTCGGGATTTACTGAAAAAAATTAAAAAAAATTATGAAATTGTACCTTAGAACGTGCATATTTGGGTTGTACATGTTCATTATGATTCTCCAAAAAAAAAAAAACGATGCCTACTCCTCTAAGTCAGAATCCATGCCACGGAATCAAAAACTCCAAGTGGGCCACGCATCGTACGTGGCATGTGGGCATCGGGTAAGTGAAGTCGGCAAACGGCTGGTGGCATCAGCCAAGTCCTGCATCCATTAGTCGTGGCATGCGCACATCACTCAGACGACGCTAGGCGTGGAATGCCCGCATCGGCCGTGGCCTGTGCACCTCACTTAGCCGTCGTGGGCTTGGCCTGCCGACATTGCCCTTGGCCTGCACACAACAGTCAATCGACATCGGATGTGGCTTGCCCACATCGCGTTTGGCCTGCACACAACGTTTAGGAGACGTTGAACATAAGCTGCCACCATCATTCGTGGCCTACACAAATCGATCAGTCGACGTTGGACGTGGCCTTCCAGCATCGTCCGTATCCTACACACATCAATCTGTCGAAGTTGAATGTGGCCTAGCCGCATCGTCCGTGGCATGCACACTTCGGTTAGCTGACGTTGGACGTGTCCTGCCTGCATCGTCCATGGCTTGCACTTGTTAGACGAGCAACGTCGCACGCGACGACATTGGTCGATGTCTAGTCGACAATATGAAGATGTCCATCCCCTACAAAAATCAAAAGTGTGTGAAACACCCTTCATGCATAACAACATATTCATCTATTTTCCATTATCTATTCTCAATAGTTCCGCCTCACGTGGTTCATATGTACCAATCTTCATCACTTTTACGGTTCATACAATATTGAAATATCTTTTATCTGTACAAATATGTACTCTATCATTAGTTTCACATGTTTAGAAATGTTTTCGAGCATTTTCATATTTTTCCAACTTATATTCATTTTTTTAATTTATTTTTACTATATTATATTTTTTACATCACATTTTAAAAATTAAAAATTATGAAATTGTTGAATTTAAGGTTACTATTTTTTTTGTGAATTTTTGGCATTAATTTTATATTTTTTTTTATCTTTTTCCTTTTTTTATTAATTAATTACTCAATTTCAGGATTTACCAAAATATGTAAAAATATTTTCTTTTCGATCAAATTGTTGAATTTAAGGGTATTATATTTTTATGCGAATTTTTGGCGTTAATTTTATATATATTTTTTCATAATTTTCCTTTTTTTTATTAATTAATTACTCATTTTTGGGATTTACCCAACTAAAAATAAATATTAATTTTATTTATAAAATTCTTTAATTTAAGGTCTCTATATTTATTTGTGAATTTTTGGCTTTAATTTTAAATATTTTTCATTTTTTTCTATTTTTATACATGAATTACTCATTTTTTTGGATTTACTAAAAAAAAAATAAAGAATTTTAAAAAATTGTTGAAAATAATTTTTTTATATTTGTAAAAGTTATTTGTGGAAGATAACATGTTTTGGTACCTTAGAACGTGCATATTTGGGTTGTACATGTTCATTATGATTCTCTGAAAAACAATGCATGCCCTTCTAAGTCAGAATTTGCGCCACTAAATCAAGAGCTTCAAGTGGGCCACACATCAGACGTGGCATGTGGGCATCAGACAAGCGACTTCGGCCAATGGCAGGCGGCATCAGCTAAGGCCTACACGCATCAACCGTGGCGTGTGCGCATTAGCTGGGCGACATCGGTCGTGTCCTGCGCGCATCGGCCAGGCGACAACAGCCAACGGCAGGAAACATCAGCCAAGCATCAACTGTGGCGTGTGCACATCGGCTGGGCAATATCAGTCGTGGCATTTGCGCGTCGGCCATGCGACGTCGGCCTACGGTAGGCAGCATCAACCAAGGCTTTCAGGCATTTGACGTGGCAAGTACGCATCGAGCAAGAAACGTTGGACAACGACTGGAAGCATCAGCCGTGGCATGCACGCATCGACAAGGCTACGTAGGCTAACGGCCGGCAGCATCAGCCAATACTTGAACGCATCTGACTTGGCATGTGCTTATCTGGCAAACGTCATCGGCCAACGACAGGGAGCATTAGCAAAAGCCTGCACACATCCGCAGTGGCGTGTGCGCATTAGCTGGGCGACATCATTTGTGGCCTACGGGTATCGGCCAGGCGACGTCGGCCAAAGATAGGCAGCATCAGTCAGGGCCTGTACGCATTTGACATGGCATACGCCCATCAGGCAAGCGACGTCGGCCAACAACAGGCAGCATCAACCAAGGCCTGCACGCATCTGACGTGGCATATGCTTATAGAGAAAGACACGTCGGTCAACGGCAGAAAGCATCAACCAAGGAGTGAAAGCATCTGACTTTTCATGTGCACATCCGGTAAGCGACAACGACCAACGACAGAAAGCGTTAGGCCTACACACATCAATCGTGGCGTGTGTGCATTGGTTATGTGACATCTAACATGGCCTGCGTGCATCGATCAGGTAGCGTTGGCAACGACAGGCAACATAAGACTAGGCTTGCACACATCTGACTTTGAATGTGCACATAAAAAATGCAACGTCGACCAAGGGCAGATAGCATCAGCTAAGGCCTATACGCATCAGCCGTAACGTGTGCGCATTGGCTGGGTGACATCGGCCGTGGCCTGCCCGCATCAGCCATGCGACGTCGACCAATGGCAGGAATCATCAGCCAAGGCCTGCACGCATTTGACTTGGCATGTGTGCATCGGGCAAGCGATGTCGACCAACGGCAGGCAGCATCAGGCAAGGTCTACACGCGTTAGTCGTGGTGTGTGCGCATTGGCTGGGCGATATCAACTGTGGACTGTACGCATCATCCAGCGCGCATTGACAAGGCTACGTCAGCTAACGATTGGAAGCATCAGCCAAGGCATGTATGCATTTGACGTGGCATATGTGCATCGGGCAATCGACATCGACAATGGCAGGCAGCATCAGCCAAGGCCTGCACGCATCAGTTATGGTGTGTGCGCATGGACTGGTGTTTCTTAAGTATAAGTACCAACACTAGTTGATCCTTTTGATGACAAACTTGATTTTCCTGCAAGATCGATTTGTGTCTATCTTGTGTTGACAATTATCTTTAATTAGGAATAATGTGTTTGTTAAGCATAAGTGCCAATACTAGTTGATCTTATTGATGACAAAATTGATTTTCCTGTATGATCGATTTGTGTCGATCTGGTGTTGACACTTAGCTTTAATTTAGGAATAATGTGTTTGTTAAGCATAAATGCCCAAACTACCTGATCCTATTAAGGACAAAATTGATTCTCTTGCTGGATGGATTTGTGTCCATTTAGTGTTGATACTTAGCTTTAATTTAGGAATAATGTGTTTGTTAAGCATAAGTGCCAACACTAGTTGATCCTATTGATTACAAAATTGATTTTCTTACCAGATCGATTTGTGTCCATCTAAAGTTGATGCTTAGCTTTAATTTAGGAATAATGTGTTTGTTAAGCATAAGTACCAACACTAGTAGATTATATTGATGACAAAATTGACTTTCCTGCCAGATCGATTGTTGTCCATCTAGAGTTGACACTTAGCTTTAATTAGGAATAATGTCTTTGTTAAGCGTAAGTGCCAACACTAGTTGATCCTATTGATGACAAAATTGATTTTCTTGCAAGATCGATTTTCGTCCATCTAGTGTTGACATTTAGCTTTAATTTATGAATAATGTGTTCGTTAAGTATAAGTACCAACACTAGTTGATACTATTGATCACAAAATTAATTTTCATGCAAGATCGATTTGTGTCCATCTTGTGTTGATACTTATCTTTAATTAGGAATAATGTGTTTGTTAGGCATAAGTTCCAACACCAGTTGATCCTATTGATGACAAAATTGATTTTCTTGCAAGATCTATTTTTGTCCATTTAGTGTTGGTACTTAGCTTTAATTTAGGAATAATGTGTTTGTTAAGCATAAGTGCCAACACTAGTTGATCCTATTGATTACAGAATTGATTTTCTTACCAGATCGATTTGTGTCCATCTAAAGTTGACGCTTAGCTTTAATTTAGGAATAGTGTGTCTGTTAAGCATAAGTACCAACACTAGTTGATCCTATTGATGACAAAATTGATTTTCCTGCAAGATCGATTAGTGTCTATCTAGTGTTGACACTTATCTTTAATTAGGAATAATGTGTTTGTTAAGCATAAGTGCCAAAACTAGTTGATCCTATTGATAACGTAATTGATTTTCTTGCTAGATGGATTTGTGTCCATCTAGTGTTGACACACAATTTTAATTTTTGAATAATGTGTTTGTTGAGCATAAGTGCCAACACTAGTTGATCCTATTGATTACAAAATTGATTTTATTACAAGATCGATTTGTGTCCATCTAGAGTTGACACTTAGCTTTAATTTAGGAATAATGTGTTTGTTAAGCATAAGTACCAACACTAGTTGATTATATTGATGACAAAATTGACTTTACTGCCAGATCGATTTGTGTCCATCTAGTGTTGACGCTTAGATTTAATTTAGGAATAATGTGTTTGTTAAGCCTAAGTACCAATACTAGTTGATCCTATTGATGACAAAATTGATTTTCTTGCAAGATCGATTTACGTCCATCTAGTGTTGACACTTAGCTTTAATTTATGAATAATGTCTTCATTAAGCATAAGTACCAACACTAGTTGATACTATTGATCACAAAATTAATTTTCGTGCAAGATCGATTTTTGTCCATCTTTTGTTGACACTTATCTTTAATTAGGAATAATGTGTTTGTTAGGCATAAGGGCCAACACCAGTTGATCCTATTGATGACAAAATTGATTTCTTGCAAGATCGATTTGAGTCCATTTAGTGTTGATACTTAGCTTTAATTTAGAAATAATGTGTTTGTTAAGCATAAGTGCCAACACTAGTTGATCCTATTGATTAGAAAATTGATTTTCTTACCAGATCGATTTGTGTCCATCTAAAGTTGACGCTTAGCTTTAATTTAGGAATAATGTGTTTGTTAAGCATATGTACCAACACTAGTTGATCCTATTGATGACAAAATTGATTTTCCTGCAAGATCGATTTGTGTTTATCTGGTGTTGACACATATCTTTAATTAGGAATAATGTGTTTGTTAAGCATAAGTGCCAATACTAGGTGATCCTATTGATGACAAAATTGATTTTCCTGCATGATCGATTTGTGTCCATCTGGTGTTGACACTTAGCTTTAATTTAGGATAAATGTGTTTGTTAAGCATAAATGCCAACACTACTAGATTCTATTGAGGACAAAATTGATTTTCTTGCTAGATGGATTTGTGTTCATCTAGTGCTGACACATCGCTTTAATTTAGGAATAATGTTTTTGTTAAGCCTAAGTGCCAAAACTAGTAGATCCTATGGATGAGATAATTGATTTTCTTGCTAGATGGATTTGTGTCCATCTAGTGTTGACCCTTAGATTTAATTTTGGAATAATGTGTTTGTTGAGCATAAGTGCCAACACTAGTTGATCCTATTTTCTTCCAAAATTGATTTTCTTACAAGATCGATTTGTGTCCATCTAGAGTTGACACTTAGCTTTAATTTAGGAATAATGTGTTTGTTAAGCATAAGTACCAACACTAGTTGATTATATTGATGACAAAATTGACTTTCCTGCCAGATCGATTTTTGTCCATCTAGAGTTGACACTTAGCTTTAATTAGGAATAATGTCTTTATTAAGCGTAAGTGCCAACACTAGTTGATCCTATTGATGACAAAATTGATTTTCTTGCAAGATCGAATTTCGTCCATCTAGTGTTGACACTTAGCTTTAATTTATGAATAATGTGTTCGTTAAGCATAAGTACCTACACTAGTTGATACTATTGATCACAAAATTAATTTTCGTGGAAGATCGATTTATGTCCATCTTGTGTTGACACTTATCTTTAATTAGGAATAATGTGTTTGTTAGGCATAAGTGCCAACACCAGTTGATCCTATTGATGACAAAATTGATTTTCTTTTGAAGATCGATTTGTATCCATTTAGTGTTGATACTTAGCTTTAATTTAGGAGTAATGTGTTTGTTAAGCATAAGTGCCAAAACTAGTTGAACCTATTGATTACAAAATTGATTCTCTTACCAGATCGATTTGTGTTCATCTAAAGTTGACTCTTTGCTTTAATTTAGGAATAATGTGTCTGTTAAGCATAAGTACCAACACTAGTTGATCCTATTGATGACAAAATTGATTTTCCAGCAAGATCGATTAGTGTCTATCTAGTGTTGACACTTATCTTTAATTAGGAATAATGTGTTTGTTAAGCATAAGTGCCAATACTACTTGATCCTATTGATGACAAAATTGATTTTCCTGCATGATTGATTTGTGTCCATCTGGTGTTGACACTTAGCTTTAATTTAGGAATAATGTGTTTGTTAAGCATAAATGCCAACACTACCTGATCCTATTGAGGGAAAAATTGATTTTCTTGCTAGATGGAGTTGTGTCCATCTAGATCTGAGACATCGCTTTAATTTAGGAATAATGTGTTTTTTAAGCATAAGTGTCAAAACTAGTTGATCCTATGGATGACATAATTGATTTTCTTGCTAGATGGATTTGTGTCCATCTAGTGTTGACACTTAGATTTAATTTTGGAATAATGTGTTTGTTGAGCATTAGTGCAACCACTAGTTGATCCTATTGATTACAAAATTGATTTTCTTACAAGATCGATTTGTGTCCATATAGGGTTGAAACTTAGCTTTAATTTAGGAATAATGTGGTTGTTAAGCATAAGTACCAATACTAGTTGATTATATTGATGACAAAATTGACTTTCCTGCCAGATCGATTTTTGTCCGTCTAGAGTTGACACTTAGCTTTAATTAGGAATAATGTCTTTGTTAAGCGTAAGTGCCAACACTAGTTGATCCTATAGATGAAAAAATTGATTTTTTTTCAAGATTGATTTGTGTCCATTTAGCGTTGATACTTATCTTTAATTTAGTAATAATGTGTTTGATATGCATAAGTACCAGCACTAGTTGATCCTATTGATCATAAAATTGATTTTCGTGCAAGAGCAAATTGTGTCCATCTTGTGTTGAGACTTATCTTTAATTAGGAATAATGTGATTGTTAAGCATAAGTGCCAATACTAGTTGATCCTATTGATGACAAAATTAATTTTCCTGCAAGATCGATTGTTGACACTTATCTTTAATTTAGGAATAATGTGTTTGTTAAGCATAAGTTCCAACACTACTTGATCCTATTGAGGACAAAATTGATTTACTTGCTAGATGGATTTGTGTCCATCTAGTTTTGACACTTAGCTTTAATTTAGGAATAATGTGTTTGTTAAGCATAAGTACCAATACTAGTTGATTATATTGATGACAAAATTGACTTTCCCACTAGATCCATTTGTGTCCATCTAGTGTTGACGCTTAGCTTTAATTTAGGAATAATGTATAGTTTAAGCATAAGTGCCAACACTAGTAGATTCTATCGATTACAAAATTGTTTTTCTTCCAATATCGATTTGTGTCCATCTAGAGTTGACAATTAGCTTTAATTTAGGAATAATGTGTTTGTTAAGCATAAGTACCAACACTAGTTTATTATTTTGGTGACAAAATTGATTTTCCTGCAAGATTGATTTTTGTCCATCTAGAGTTGACACTTAGCTTTAATTTAGGAATAATGTGTTTGTTAAGCATAAGTGCCAACACTGGTTGATCCTATTGATGACAAAATTGATTTTCTTTCAAGATAGATTTTTGTCCATGTAGTGTTGATAAGCATAAGTACCAACACTTGTTGATCCTATTGATCATAAAATAGATTTTCGTGAAAGATCGATTTGTGTCCATCTTGTGTTGAGACTTATCTTTATTTAGGAATAATGTGATTGTTAAGCATAAGAGCCAATACTAGTTGATCCTATTGATGACAAAATTGATTTTCCTACAAGATCTATTTGTGTCCATCTAGTGTTGACACTTAGCTTTAATTTAGGAATAATGTGTTTGTTATGCATAAGTTCCAACACTAATTGATCCTATTGAGGACAAAATTGATTTTCTTGCTAGATGGATTTGTGTCCGTCTAGTGTTGACACTTAGCTTTAATTTAGGAATAATGTGTTTGTTAAGTAAAAGTGCTAAAACTAGTTAATCCTGTTGATGACATAATTGATTTTCTTGCTAGATGGATTTGTGTCCATCTAGTGTTGACACTTAGATTTAATTTAGGAATAATGTGTTTGTTAAGCATAAGTGCCAACACTGGTTGATCCTATTGATGACAAAATTAATTTTCTTGCAAGATCGATTTTTGTCCATTTAGTGTTGACACTTAGCTTTAATTTAGGAATAATGTGTTTGTTAAGCATAAGTACCAACACTAGTTGATACTATTGATCACAAAATTGATTTTCGTGCAAGATCGATTTGTGTCCATCTTGTGTTGACACATATCTTTAATTAGGAATAATGTGTTTGTTAAGCATAAGTGCCAATACTAGTTGATCCTATTGATGAAAAAATTGATTTTCCTGCAAGATTGATTTGTGTCCATCTAATGTTGACAATTAGCTTTAATTTAGGAATAATGTGTTTGTTAAGCATAAGTGCCAAGACTAGTTGATCCAATTGATTACAAAATTGATTTTCTTACAAGATCGAATTGTGTCCATCTAGAGTTGACACTTATCTTTAATTAGGAATAATGTGTTTGTTAAGCATAAGTGCCAATATTAGTTGATCCTATTGATGAAAAAATTGATTTTCTTGCAAGATCTATTTGTGTCCATCTAATGTTGTCACTTATCTTTAATTAAGGAATAATATGTTTCATAAGCATAACTACCAACACTAGTTGATCCTATTGATCACGAAATTGATTTTCGGGAAAGATCGATTTGTGTACATCTTGTGTTGACAGATATCTTTAATTAGGAATAATGTGTTTGTTAAGCATAAGTGCCAATACTAGTGGATTTTATTGATGACAAAATTGATTTTCTTGCAAGATCGATTTGTTTCCATCTAGTGTTGACACTTAGCTTTAATTTAGGAATAATGTTTAAGCATAAGTTCCAACACTACTTGATCCTATTGAGAACAAAATTGATTTTCTTGCTAGATGAATTTGTGTCCATCTAGTGTTGACACTTAGCTTTAATTTAGGAATAATGTGTTCGTTAAGCATAAGTGCCAAAACTACTTAATCATATTGATGAAAAAATTGATTTTCTAGGAAGATCGATTTGTGTCCATCTAATGTTGACACTTAGCTTTAATGTAGGAATAATGTGTTTGATAAGCATAAGTACCAACAATAGTTGATCCTATTGATGACAAAATTGATTTTCGTGCAAGATCGATTTGTGTCCTTCTTGTGTTGACACTTATCTTTAATTAGGAATAATGTGTTTGTTAAGCATAAGTGCCACTACTAGTGGATCCTATTGATGACAAAATTGATTTTCTTGCAAGATCGATTTGTGTCCATCTAGTGTTGACACTTAGCTTTAATCTAGGAATAATGTGTTTGGTAAGCATAAGTGCCAAAAGTAGTTAATCCTATTGATGACATAATTGATTTTCTTGCTACATGGATTTGTGTCCATCTAGTGTTGACACTTAGCTTTCATTTCGGAATAATGTGTTTGTTAAGCATAAGTGCCAACACGAGTAGATTCTATTGATTACAAAATTGATTTTCTTACAAGATCGATTTGTGTCCATCTAGAGTTGACACGTAGCTTTAATTTAGGAATAGTGTGTTTGTTCAGCATAAGTACCAACACTAGTTGATTATATTGATGACAAAATTGATTTTTTGGCAAGATTGATTTTTGTCCATCTAGAGTTGACACTTAGCTTTAATTTAGGAATAATGTGTTTGTTAAGCATAAGTGCCTCCACTGGTTTATCCTATTGATGATAAAATTGTTTTCTTTCAAGATAGATTTTTGTCCACATAGTGTTGACACTTAGCTTTAATTTAGGAATAATGTGTTTGTTAAGCATAAGTGCCAAGACTAGTTGATGCAATTGATTTTCTTACAAGATCGATTTTTGTCCATCTAGAGTTGACACCTTTCTTTAATTAGGAATAATGTGTTTGTTAAGCATAAGTGCCAATATTAGTTGATCCTATTGATGAAAAAATTGATTTTCTTGAAAGATCGATTTGTGTGAATCTAATGTTGACAGTTAGCTTTAATTAAGGAATAATGTGTTTCATAAGCATAAGTACCAACATTAGTTGATCCTATTGATCACAAAATTGATTTTCGTGCAAGATCGATTTGTGTCCATCTTGTGTTGACACATATCTTTAATTAGGAATAATGTGTTTTTTAAGCATAAGTGCCAATATAGTGGATCTTATTGATGACAAAATTGATTTTCTTGCAAGATCGATTTATGTCCATCTAGTGTTGACACTTAGCTTTAATTTAGGAATAGTATGTTTGTTCAGCATAAGTACCAACACTAGTTGATTATATTGATGACAAAATTGATTTTTTGGCAAGATTGATTTTTGTCTATCTAGAGTTGACACTTAGCTTTAATTTAGGAATAATGTGTTTGTTAAGCATAGGTGCCAACACTGGTTGGTCCTATTGATCACAAAATTGATTTTCGTGCAAGATCGATTTGTGTCCATCTTGTGTTGACACATATCTTTAATTAGGAATAATGTGTTTGTTAAGCATAAGTGCCAATATAGTGGATCTTATTGATGACAAAATTGATTTTCTTGCAAGATCGATTTGTGTCCATCTAGTGTTGACACTTAGCTTTAATTTAGGAATAATGTGTTTGTTAAGAATAAGTTCCAACACTACTTGATCCTATTGAGAACCAAACTGATTTTCTTGCTAGATGAATTTGTGTCCATCTAGTGTTGACACTTAGCTTTAATTTAGGAATAATGTGTTTGTTAAGCATAAGTTCCAAAACTAGTTAATCCTATTGATTACAAAATTGACTTTTCTGCCTGATCGATTTTTGTCCATCTAGAGTTGACGCTTAGATTTAATTTAGGAATAGTGTGTTTGTTAAGCATAAGTACCAACACTAGTTGATTATATTGATGACAAAATTGATTTTCCTGCAAGATTGATTTTTGTCCATCTAGAGTTGACACTTTGCTTTAATTTAGGAACAATGTGTTTGTTAAGCATAAGTGCCAACACTGGTTTATCCTATTGATGACAAAGTTGATTTTCTTTCAATATAAATTTTTGTCGATATAGTGTTGACACTTAGCTTTAATTTAGGAATAATGTGTTTGTTAAGCATAAGTGCCAACACTAGTTGATCCGATTGATCACAAAATTGATTTTCGTGCAAGATCGATTTGTGTCCATCTTGTGTTGACACATACCTTTAATTAGGAATAATGTGTTTGTTAAGCATAAGTGCCAAGACTAGTTGATCCAATTGATTACAAAAATGATTTTCTTACAATATCGATTTGTGTTCATGTAGAGTTGACACTATCTTTAATTAGGAATAATGTTTTTGTTAAGCATAAGTGCCAATACTAGTTGCTCCTATTGATAACAAAATTGATTTTCCTACAAGATAGATTTGTATCCATCTAGTCTTGACACTTAGCTTTAATTTAGGGATAATGTGTTTGTTAAGAATAACTTCCAACACTACTTGATCTTATTGAGAAAAAAATTGATTTTCTAGCTAGATGGATTTGAGTCCATCTAGTGTTGACACTTAGCTTTAATTTAGGAATAATGTGTTAGTTAAGGATAATTGCCAAGACTAGTTGATCCAATGGATTACAAAATTGATTTTCTTACAAGATCGATTTGTGTCCATCTAGAGTTGACACTTATCTTTAATTAGGAATAATATGTTTGTTAAGCATAAGTGCCAAGACTAGTTGATCCTATTGATGAAAAAATTGATTTTCTTGCAATATTGATATTTGTCCATCTAATGTTGACACTTAGCTTTAATTTAGGAATAATGTGTTTGATAAGCATAAGTACCAACACTAGTTGATACTACTGATCACAAAATTGATTTTCGTGTAAGATCGATTTGTGTCTATCTTGTAGTGACACTTATCTTTAATTTAGGAATAATGTGTTTGTTAAGCATAAGTGTCAAAACTAGTTGATCCTATTGATGACATAATTGATTTTCTTGCTAGATGGATTTGTGTCCATCTAGTGTTGAAACTTAGATTTAATTTTTGAATAATATGTTTGTTAAGCATAAGTATAAACACTAGTTGTTCCTATTGTTTATATAATTGATTTTCTTACTGGATCAATTTCTATCAATCTAGAGTTGACACTTACCTTTAATTTTGGAATAATGTGTCTGTTAAGCATAAGTAGCAACACTAGTTGATTATATTTATGACAAAATTGATTTTTCTGCAAGATCGATTTTTGTCCATCTAGAGTTGAAACTTAGCTTTAATTCAGGAATAATGTGTTTGTTAAGCATAAGTACCAACACTAGTTGATCCTATTGATGACAAAATTGATTTTCTTGCAAGATCGATTTTTGTCCAATTAGTGTTGACACTTAGCTTTAATTGAGGAATAATTTGTTTGTTAAGCATAAGTACCAACACTAGTTGAAACTGTTGATCACAAAATTGATTTTCGTGCAAGATCGATTTGTGTCCATCTTGTGTTGACACTTATCTTTAATTAGGAATAATGTGTTTGTTAAGCATATGTGCCAATACTAGTGGATCCTATTGATGACAAAATTGATTTTCTTGCAAGATCGATTTGTGTCCATCTAGTGTTGACACTTAGCTTTAATTTAGGAATAATGTGATTGTTAAGCATAAGTTCCAACACTACTTGATCCTATTGAGAACAAAATTGATTTTCTTGCTAGATTGATTTGTGTCCATCTAGTGTTGACACTTATCTTTAATTTAGGAATAATGTGTTTGTTAAGCATAAGTGCCAAAACTAGTTAATCCTATTAATGAAAAAATTGACTTTTCTACCAGATCGATTTTTGTCCTTCTAAAGTTGACAGTTAGCTTTAATTTAGGAATAATGTATTTGTTAAGCATAAGTTCCAACACTAGTTGATCCTATTGATGACAAAATTGATTTTCTGGCAAGATCGATTTTTGTCGATATAGTGTTGACACTTAGCTTTAATTTAGGAATAATGTGTTTGTTAAGCATAAGTACCAACACTAGTTGATCCTATTGATGACATAATTGATTTTCTTGCTAGATGGATTTGTGTCCATCTAGTGTTGACACTTAGATTTAATGTTTGAATAATGTGTTTGTTGAGCATAAGTGCCAATACTGGTTGATCTTATCGATGACAAAATTGATTTTCTTGCAAGATCGATTTTTGTCCCTCTAGTGTTGACGCTTAACTTTAATTTAGAAATAATGTGTTTCTAAAGCATAAGTCCCAATACTAGTTGATCCTATTGATGATATAATTGATTTTTTTGGAAGATCGATTTGTATCCATCTAGTGTTGACACTTAGCTTTAATTTGGGTATAATGTGTTTTATAAGCATAAGTACCAAAACTAGTTGATACTATTTATAATATAATTTATATTTTTGGTAGATCGATTTATTTCCATCTAGTGTTTACACTTATCTTTAATTTAGGAATAGTGTGTTTGTTAAGTATAAGTACCAAAACTTGTTGATCCTATTGATGACAAAATTGATTTTCCTGCTAGATCAATTTGTCTCCATCTAGTGTTGACACTTAGCTTTAATTTAGGAATAATGTGTTTGTTAAGCATAAGTACCAACCCTAGTTTAACCTATTGATCACAAAATTGATTTTCGTTTATGATCTATTTGTGTCCATCATGTGTTGACACTTACCTTTAATTTAGGAATAATATGTTTGTTACGCTTAAGTGCCAACACTACTTGATCCTAGTGAGGACAAAATTAATTTTCTTGCTAGATGGATCTGTGTCCATCTAGTGTTGACACTTAGCTATAATTTAGGATTAATGTGTTTATTAAACGTTAGTACCAACACTAGTTGATCTTATTGATGACAAAATTTATTTTCTTGCAAGATCGATTTGTGTCCATCTAGTATTGACACTTAGCTTTAATTTAGGAATAATGTGTTTGTTAAGCATAAGTACCAAAACTAGTTGATCCTACAGATCACAAAATTGATTTTCGTTTATGATCGATTTGTGTCCATCGTGTGTTGACACTTATCTTTAATTTAGGAATAATGTGTTTGTTACGCTTAAGTGCCAACACTAATTGATCCTGTTGAGGACAAAATTAATTTTCTTGCTAGATGGATCTGTGTCCATCTAGTGTTGACACTTAGCTTTAATTTAGGATTAATGTGTTTATTAAACGTAAGTACCAACACTAGTTGATCTTATTGATGACAAAATTTATTTTCTTGCAAGATCGATTTGTGTCCATCTAGTGTTGACACTTAGTTTTAATTTAGGGATAATGTTTTTGTTAAGCATAAGTACCAAAACTAGTTGAACCTACAGATCACAAAATTGATTTTCGTTTATGATCGATTTGTGTCCATCATGTGTTGACACTTATCTTTAATTTAGGAATAGTGTGTTTGTTCAGCATCAGTACCAACACTAGTTGATTATATTGACGACAACATTGATTTTCCTGCAAGATTGATTTTTGTCCCTCTAGAGTTGACACTTAACTTTAGTTTAGGAATAATGTGTTTGTTAAGAAGAGGTGCCAACACTGGTTGGTCCTATTGATGACAAAATTCAAGATAGATTTTTGTCCACATAGTGTTGACACTTAGCTTTAATTTAGGAATAATGTGTTTGTTAAGCATAAGTGCCAAGACTAGTTGATCCAATTGATTTTCTTACAAGATCGATTTGTGTCCTTCTAGAGTTGACACCTATTTTTAATTAGGAATAATGTGTTTGTTAAGCATAAGTGCCAATATTAGTTGATCCTATTGATGAAAAAATTGATTTTCTTGCAAGATCGATTTGTGTCCATCTAATGTTGACACTTAGCTTTAATTAAAGAATAATGTGTTTCATAAACATAAGTACCAACATTAGTTGATCCTATTGATCATAAAATTGATTTTCGTGCAAGATCGATTTGTGTCCATCTAGTGTTGACACTTAGATTTAATGTTTGAATAATGTGTTTGTTGAGCATAAGTGCCAACACTGGTTGATCTTATCGATGACAAAATTGATTTTCTTGCAAGATCGATTTTTGTCCCTCTAGTGTTGACGCTTAACTTTAATTTAGAAATAATGTGTTTCTAAAGCATAAGTCCCAATACTAGTTGATCCTATTGATGATATAATTGATTTTTTTGGAAGATCGATTTGTATCCATCTAGTGTTGACACTTAGCTTTAATTTGGGTATAATGTGTTTTATAAGCATAAGTACCAAAACTAGTTGATACTATTTATAGTATAATTTATTTTTTTGGAATATCGATTTATTTCCATCTAGTGTTTACACTTATCTTTAATTTAGGAATAGTGTGTTTGTTAAGTATAAGTACCAAAACTTGTTGATCCTATTGATGACAAAATTGATTTTCCTGCTAGATCAATTTGTCTCCATCTAGTGTTGACACTTAGCTTTAATTTAGGAATAATGTGTTTGTTAAGCATAAGTACCAACCCTAGTTTAACCTATTGATCACAAAATTGATTTTCGTTTATGATCTATTTGTGTCCATCATGTGTTGACACTTACCTTTAATTTAGGAATAATATGTTTGTTACGCTTAAGTGCCAACACTACTTGATCCTAGTGAGGACAAAATTAATTTTCTTGCTAGATGGATCTGTGTCCATCTAGTGTTGACACTTAGCTTTAATTTAAGATTAATGTGTTTATTAAACGTTAGTACCAACACTAGTTGATCTTATTGATGACAAAATTTATTTTCTTGCAAGATCGATTTGTGTCCATCTAGTATTGACACTTAGCTTTAATTTAGGAATAATGTGTTTGTTAAGCATAAGTACCAAAACTAGTTGATCCTACAGATCACAAAATTGATTTTCGTTTATGATCGATTTGTGTCCATCGTGTGTTGACACTTATCTTTAATTTAGGAATAATGTGTTTGTTACGCTTAAGTGCCAACACTAATTGATCCTGTTGAGGACAAAATTAATTTTCTTGCTAGATGGATCTGTGTCCATCTAGTGTTGACACTTAGCTTTAATTTAGGATTAATGTGTTTATTAAACGTAAGTACCAACACTAGTTGATCTTATTGATGACAAAATTTATTTTCTTGCAAGATCGATTTGTGTCCATCTAGTGTTGACACTTAGTTTTATTTAGGGATAATGTTTTTGTTAAGCATAAGTACCAAAACTAGTTGAACCTACAGATCACAAAATTGATTTTCGTTTATGATCGATGTGTGTCCATCATGTGTTGACACTTATCTTTAATTTAGGAATAGTGTGTTTGTTCAGCATCAGTACCAACACTAGTTGATTATATTGACGACAACATTGATTTTCCTGCAAGATTGATTTTTGTCCCTCTAGAGTTGACACTTAACTTTAGTTTAGGAATAATGTGTTTGTTAAGAATAGGTGCCAACACTGGTTGGTCCTATTGATGACAAAATTGACTTTCTTTCAAGATAGATTTTTGTCCACATAGTGTTGACACTTAGCTTTAATTTAGGAATAATGTGTTTGTTAAGCATAAGTGACAAGACTAGTTGATCCAATTGATTTTCTTACAAGATCGATTTGTGTCCATCTAGAGTTGACACCTATTTTTAATTAGGAATAATGTGTTTGTTAAGCATAAGTGCCAATATTAGTTGATACTATTGATGAAAAAATTGATTTTCTTGCAAGATCGATTTGTTTCCATCTAATGTTGACACTTAGCTTTAATTAAAGAATAATGTGTTTCATAAGCATAAGTACCAACATTAGTTGATCCTATTGATCATAAAATTGATTTTCGTGCAAGATCGATTTGTGTCCATCTAGTGTTGACACTTAGATTTAATGTTTGAATAATGTGTTTGTTGAGCATAAGTGCCAACACTGGTTGATCTTATCGATGACAAAATTGATTTTCTTGCAAGATCGATTTTTGTCCCTCTAGTGTTGATGCTTAACTTTAATTTAGAAATAATGTGTTTCTAAAGCATAAGTCCCAATACTAGTTGATCCTATTGATGATATAATTGATTTTTTTGGAAGATCGATTTGTATCCATCTAGTGTTGACACTTAGCTTTAATTTGGGTATAATGTATTTTATAAGCATAAGTACCAAAACTAGTTGATACTATTTATAATATAATTTATTTTTTTGGAAGATCGATTTATTTCCATCTAGTATTTACACTTATCTTTAATTTAGGAATAGTGTGTTTGTTAAGTATAAGTACCAAAACTTGTTGATCCTATTGATGACAAAATTGATTTTCCTGCTAGATCAATTTGTCTCCATCTAGTGTTGACACTTAGCTTTAATTTAGGAATAATGTGTTTGTTAAGTAAAAGTACCAACCCTAGTTTAACCTATTGATCACAAAATTGATTTTCGTTTATGATCTATTTGTGTCCATCATGTGTTGACACTTATCTTTAATTTAGGAATAATATGTTTGTTACGCTTAAGTGCCAACACTACTTGATCCTAGTGAGGACAAAATTAATTTTCTTGCTAGATGGATCTGTGTCCATCTAGTGTTGACACTTAGCTTTAATTTAGGATTAATGTGTTTATTAAACGTTAGTACCAACACTAGTTGATCTTATTGATGACAAAATTTATTTTCTTGCAAGATTGATTTGTGTCCATCTAGTATTGACACTTAGCTTTAATTTAGGAATAATGTGTTTGTTAAGCATAAGTACCAAAACTAGTTGATCCTACAGATCACAAAATTGATTTTCGTTTATGATCGATTTGTGTCCATCGTGTGTTGACACTTATCTTTAATTTAGGAATAATGTGTTTGTTACGCTTAAGTGCCAACACTAATTGGTCCTGTTGAGGACAAAATTAATTTTCTTGCTAGATGGATATGTGTCCATCTAGTGTTGACACTTAGCTTTAATTTAGGATTAATGTGTTTATTAAACGTAAGTACCAACACTAGTTGATCTTATTGATGACAAAATTTATTTTCTTGCAAGATCGATTTGTGTCCATCTAGTGTTGACACTTAGTTTTAATTTAGGGATAATGTTTTTTTTAAGCATAAGTACCAAAACTAGTTGAACCTACAGATCACAAAATTGATTTTCGTTTATGATCGATTTGTGTCCATCATGTGTTGACACTTATCTTTAATTTAGGAATAGTGTGTTTGTTCAGCATCAGTACCAACACTAGTTGATTATATTGACGACAACATTGATTTCCCTGCAAGATTGATTTTTGGCCCTCTAGAGTTGACACTTAACTTTAGTTTAGGAATAATGTGTTTGTTAAGAATAGGTGCCAACACTGGTTGGTCCTATTGATGACAAAAATGACTTTCTTTCAAGATAGATTTTTGTCCACATAGTGTTGACACTTAGCTTTAATTTAGGAATAATGTATTTGTTAAGCATAAGTGACAAGACTAGTTGATCCAATTGATTTTCTTACAAGATCGATTTGTGTCCATCTAGAGTTGACACCTATTTTTAATTAGGAATAATGTGTTTCTTAAGCATAAGTGCCAATATTAGTTGATCCTATTGATGAAAAAATTGATTTTCTTGCAAGATCGATTTGTGTCCATCTAATGTTGACACTTAGCTTTAATTAAAGAATAATGTGTTTCATAAGCATAAGTACCAACATTAGTTGATCCTATTGATCATAAAATTGATTTTCGTGCAAGATCGATTTGTGTCCATCTTGTGTTGACACATATCTTTAATTAGGAATAATGTGTTTGTTAAGCATAAGTTCCAATACTAGTGGATCTTATTGATGACAAAATTAATTTTCTTGCAAGATCGATTTGTGTCCATCTAGTGTTGACACTTAGCTTTAATTTAGGACTAATGTGTTTGTTAAGAATAAGTTCGAACACTACTTGATCCTATTGAGAACAAAACTGATTTTCTTGCTAGATGAATTTGTGTCCATCTAGTGTTGACACTTAGCTTTTATTTAGGAATAATGTGTTTGTTAAGCATAAGTTCCAAAACTAGTTAATCCTATTGATGACAAAATTGACTTGTCAGCGTGATCGATTTTTGTTTATCTAGATTTGACACTTAGCTTTAATTTAGGAATAGTGTGTTTGTTAAGCATAAGTACCAACACTAGTTGATTATATTGATGACAAAATTGATTTTCCTTCAAGATTGATTTTTGTCCATCTAGAGTTGACACTTAGCTTTAATTTAGGAATAATGTGTTTGTTAAGCATAAGTCCCAACACTAGTTGATCCTATTGATGACAAAATTGATTTTCTTGCAAGATCAATTTTTGTCCAGTTAGTGTTGACACTAAGATTTAATTTAGGAATAATGTGTTTGTTAAGCATAAGTACCCAAACTAGTTGATACTACTGACCACAAAATTGATTTTCGTGCAAGATCGATTTATGTCCATCTTGTGTTGACACTTATCTTTAATTTAGGAATATTGTGTTTGTTAAGCATAAGTGTCAAAACTAGTTGATCCTATTGATGACATAATTGATTTTCTTGTTAGATGGATTTGTGTCCATCTAGTGTTGAAACTTAGCTTTAATTTTTGAATAATATGTTTGTTAAGCATAAGTATCAACACTAGTTGTTCCTATTGCTTATAAAATTGATTTTCTTACTGGATCAATTTCTATCAATCTAGAGTTGACACTTACCTTTAATTTTGGAATAATATGTCTGTTAAGCATAAGTAGCAACACTAGTTGATTGTACTTCTGACAAAATTGATTTTTCTGCAAGATCGATTTTTGTCCATCTAGAGTTGACACTTAGCTTTAATGTAGGAATAATGTGTTTGTTAAGCATAAGTACCAACACTAGTTGATCCTATAGATGACAAAATTGATTTTCTTGCAAGATCTAATTTTGTGCATTTAGTGTTGACACTAAGCTTTAATGTAGGAATAATGTGTTTGTTAAGCATAAGTACCAACACTAGTTGAAACTATTGATCACAAAATTGATTTTCGTGCAAGATCGATTTGTGTCCATCTTGCGTTGACACTTATCTTTAATTAGGAATAATGTGTTTGTTAAGCATATGTGCCAATACTAGTGGATCCTATTGATGACAAAATTGATTTTCTTACAAGATCGATTTGTGTCCATCTAGTGTTGACACTTAGCTTTAATTTAGGAATAATGTGTTTTGTTAAGCATAAGTTCCAACACTACTTGATCCTATTGAGAACAAAATTGATTTTCTTGCTAGATGGATTTGTGTCCATCTAGTGTTGACACTTATCTTTAAATTTAGGAATAATGTGTTTGTTAAGCATAAGTGCCAAAACTAGTTAATCCTATTGATGACAAAATTGACTTTTCTGCCAGATTGATTTTTGTCCTTCTAAAGTTGACACTTAGCTTTAATTTAGGAATAATGTATTTGTTAAGCATAAGTGCCAACACTAGTTGATCCTATTGATGACAAAATTTATTTTCTTGCAAGATCGATTTTTGTCCATTTAGTGTTGAGACTTAGCTTTAATTTAGGAATAATGTGTTTGACAAGCAAAAGTACAAACACTAGTTGATCCTATTGATCATAAAATTGATTTGCGTGCAAGATCGATTTGTGTCTATCTTGTGTTGAGACTTATCTTTAATTAGGAATAACGTGATTGTTAAGCATAAGTGCAAATACTAGTTGATCCTATTGATGACAAAAATTGATTTTCCTTCAAGATCGATTTGTGTCCATCTAGTGTTGACACTTAGCTATAATTTAGGAATAACGTGTTTATTAAGGATAAGTTCCAACACTACTTGATCCTATTGAGGAAAAAATTGATTTTCTTGCTAGATGGATTTGTGTCCATCTAGTGTTGACACTTAGCTTTAATTTAGGAAAAATGTGTTCGTTAAGCATAAGTGCTAAAACTAGTTTATCCTGTTGATGACATAATTGATTTTCTTGCTAGACGGATTTGTGTCCATCTAGTGTTGACACATAGCTTTAATTTTGGAATAATGTGTAGTTTAAGCATAAGCGCCAACACTAGTAGATTCTATGGATTAAAAAATTTATTTTCTTCCAAGATCTATTTGTGTCCATCTAGAGTTGACACTTAACTTTAATTTAGGAATGATGTGTTTGTTAAGCATAAGTACCAACACTAGTTGATCCTATTGATGACATAATTGATTTTCTTGCTAGATGGATTTGTGTCCATCTAGTGTTGACACTTAGATTTAATTTTTGAATAATGTGTTTGTTGAGCATAAGTGCCAATACTGGTTCATCTTATCGATGACAAAATTGATTTTCTTGCAAGATCGATTTTTATCCCTCTAGTGTTGACGCTTAGCTTTAATTTAGAAATAATGTGTTTCTAAAGCATAAGTCCCAATACTAGTTGATCCTATTGATGGTATAATTGATTTTTTTGGAAAATCGATTTGTATCCATCTAGTGTTGACACTTAACTTTAATTTGGGAATAATGTGTTTTATAAGCATAAGTACCAAAACTAGTTGATACTATTGATAATATAATTTATTTTTTTGGAAGATCGATTTATGTCCATCTAGTGTTGACACTTATCTTTAATTTAGGAATAGTGTGTTTGTTAAGCAGAAGTACCAAAACTTGTTGATCCTATTGATGACAAAATTGATTTTCCTGCTAGATCGATTTGTGTCCATCTAGTGTTGACACTTAGCTTTAATTTAGGAATAATGTGTTTGTTAAGTATAAGTACCAACCCAAGTTTAACCTATTGATCACAAGATTGATTTTCGTTTATGATCGATTTGTGTCCATCATGTGTTGACACTTATCTTTAATTTAGGAATAATGTGTTTGTTATTTAAGTGCCAACACTAATTTATCCTATTGAGGACAAAATTAATTTTCTTGCTAGATGGATCTGTGTTCATCTAGTGTTGACACTTAGCTATAACTTAGGATTAATGTGTTTATTAAAAGTAAGTAGCAACACTAGTTGATCTTATTGATGACAAAATTTATTTTCTTGCAAGATCGATTTGTGTCCATCTAGTGTTGACACTTATCTTTAATTTAGGAATAATGTGTTTGTTAAGCATAAGTACCAAAACTAGTTGATCCTACATATCACAAAATTGATTTTAGTTTATGATCGATTTGTATCCATCATGTGTTGACACTTATCTTTAATTTAGGAATAGTGTGTTTGTTCAGCATAAGTACCAACACTAGTTGATTATATTGATGACAACATTGATTTTCCTGCAAGATTGATTTTTGTCCCTCTAGAGTTGACACTTAGCTTTAGTATAGGAATAATGTGATTGTTAAGCATAGGTGCCAACACTGGTTGTTCCTATTGATGACAAAATTGACTTTCTTTCAAGATAGATTTTTGTCCACATAGTGTTGACACTTAGCTTTAATTTAGGAATAATGTGTTTGTTAAGCATAAGTGCCAAGACTAGTTGATCCAATTGATTTTCTTACAAGATCGATTTGTGTCCATCTAGAGTTGACACCTATCTTTAATTAGGAATAATGTGTTTCTTAAGCATAAGTACCAATATTAGTTGATCCTATTGATGAAAAAATTGATTTTCTTGCAAGATCGATTTGTGTCCATCTAATGTTGACACTTAGCTTTAATTAAGGAATAATGTGTTTCAGAAGCATAAGTACCAACAATAGTTGATCCTATTGATCACAAAATTGATTTTCGTGCAAGATCGATTTGTGTCCATTTTGTGTTGACACATATCTTTAATTAGGAATAATGTGTTTGTTAAGCATAAGTGCCAATACTAGTGGATCTTATTGATGACAAAATTGATTTTCTTGCAAGATCGATTTTTGTCCATCTAGTGTTGACACTTAGCTTTAATTTAGGAATAATGTGTTTGTTAAGAATAAGTTCCAACACTACTTGATCCTATTGAGAACAAAACTGATTTTCTTGCTAGATGAATTTGTGTCCATCTAGTGTTGACACTTAGCTTTTATTTAGGAATAATGTGTTTGTTAAGCATAAGTTCCAAAACTAGTTAATCCTATTGATGACAATATTGACTTTTCTGCCTAATCGATTTTTGTCCATCTAGATTTGACACTTAGCTTGAATTTAGGAATAGTGTGTTTGTTAAACATAAGTACCAACACTAGTTGATTATATTGACGACAAAATTGATTTTCCTGCAAGATTGATTTATGTCCATCTAGAGTTGACACTTAGCTTTAATTTAGGAATAATGTGTTTGTTAAGCATAAGTGCAAACACTGGTTTATCCGATAGATGACAAAATTGAAATTCTTTCAATATAGATTTTTGTCGATATAGTGTTGACACTTAGCTTTAATTTAGGAATAATGTGTTTGTTAAGCATAAGTGCCAACACTAGTTGATCCGATTGATCACAAAATTTATTTTCGTGCAAGATCGATTTGTGTCCATCTTGTGTTGACACTTATCTTTAATTAGGAATAATGCGTTTTTTAAGCATAAGTGCCAATACTAGTTGATCCTATTGATGACAAAATTGATATTCCTTCAAGATCGATTTGTGTCCATCTAGTGTTGACACTTAGCTTTAATTTAGGAATAATGTGTTTGTTAAGCATAAGTTCCAACACTACTTGATCCTATTGCGAACAAAATTGATTTTCTTGCTAGATGGATTTGTGTCCATCTAGTGTTCTCACTTAGCTTTAATTTAGGAATAATGTGTTTGTTAAGCATAAGTGCCAAGACTAGTTGATCCAATTGATTTTCTTACAAGATCGATTTGTGTCCATCTAGAGTTGACACCTATCTTTAATTAGGAATAATGTGTTTCTTAAGCATAAGTGCCAATATTAGTTGATCCTATTGATGAAAAAATTGATTTTCTTGCAAGATCGATTTGTGTCCATCTAATGTTGACACTTAGCTTTAATTAAGGAATAATGTGTTTCATAAGCATAAGTACCAACATTAGTTGATCCTATTGATCACAAAATTGATTTTCGTGCAAGATCGATTTGTGTCCATCTTGTGTTGACACATACCTTTAATTAGGAATAATGTGTTTGTTAAGCATAAGTGCCAATACTAGTGGATCTTATTGATGACAAAATTGATTTTCTTGCAAGATCGATTTGTGTCCATCTAGTGTTGAAACTTAGCTTTAATTTAGGAATAATGTGTTTGTTAAGAATAAGTTCCAACACTACTTGATCCTATTGAGAACAAAACTGATTTTCTTGCTAGATGAATTTGTCTCCATTTAGTGTTGACACTTAGCTTTTATTTAGGAATAATGTGTTTGTTAAGCATAAGTACCAAAACTAGTTAATCCTATTGATGACAAATTTGACTTTTCTGCCTAATCGATTTTTGTCCATCTAGATTTGACACTTAGCTTGAATTTAGGAATAGTGTGTTTGTTAAGCATAAGTACCAACACTAGTTGATTATATTGACGACAAAATTGATTTTTCTGCAAGATTGATTTATGTCCATCTAGAGTTGACACTTAGCTTTAATTTAGGAATAATGTGTTTGTTAAGCATAAGTGCCAACACTGGTTTATCCGATTGATGACAAAATTGAATTTCTTTCAATATAGATTTTTGTCGATATAGTGTTGACACTTAGCTTTAATTTAGGAATAATGTGTTTGTTAAGCATAAGTGCCAACACTAGTTGATACGATTGATCACAAAATTTATTTTCGTGCAAGATCGATTTGTGTCCATCTTGTGTTGACACTTATCTTTAATTAGGAATATAGCGTTTGTTAAGCATAAGTGCCAATACTAGTTGATCCTATTGATGACAAAATTGATATTCCTTCAAGATCGATTTGTGTCCATCTAGTGTTGACACTTAGCTTTAATTTAGGAATAATGTGTTTGTTTAGCATAAGTTCCAACACTACTTGATCCTATTGAGAACAAAATTGATTTTCTTGCCAGATGGATTTGTGTCTATCTAGTGTTCTCACTTAGCTTTAATTTAGGAATAATGTGTTTGTTAAGCATAAGTACCAAGACTAGTTGATCCAATTGATTTTCTTAAAAGATCGATTTGTGTCCATCTAGAGTTGACACCTATCTTTAATTAGGAATAATGTGTTTCTTAAGCATAAGTGCCAATATTAGTTGATCCTATTGATGAAAAAATTGATTTTCTTGCAAGATTGATTTGTGTCCATCTAATGTTGACACTTAGCTTTAATTAAGGAATAATGTGTTTCATAAGTATAAGTACCAACATTAGTTGATCCTATTGATCACAAAATTGATTTTCGTGCAAGATCGATTTGTGTCCATCTTGTGTTGACACACATCTTTAATTAGGAATAATGTGTTTGTTAAGCATAAGTGCCAATACTAGTGGATCTTATTGATGACAAAATTGATTTTCTTGCAAGATCGATTTGTGTCCATCTAGTGTTGACACTTAGCTTTAATTTAGGAATAATGTGTTTGTTAAGAATAAGTTCCAACACTACCTGATCCTATTGAGAACAAAACTGATTTTCTTGCTAGATGAATTTGTGTCCATCTAGTGTTGACACTTAGCTTTTATTTAGGAATAATGTGTTTGTTAAGCATAAGTTTCAAAACTAGTTAATCCTATTGATGACAAAATTGACTTTTCTGCCTGATCGATTTTTGTCCATGTAGATTTGACACTAAGCTTTAATTTAGGAATAGTGTGTTTGTTAAGCATAAGTACCAACACTAGTTGATTATATTGATGACAAAATTAATTTTCCTGCAAGATTGATTTTTGTCCATCTAGAGTTGACACTTATCTTTAACTAGGAATAATGTGTTTGTTAAGCATAAGTGCCAATACTAGTGGATCTTATTGATGACAAAATTGATTTTCTTGCAAGATCGATTTGTGTCCTTCTAGTGTTGACACTTAGCTTTAATTTAGGAATAATGTGTTTGTTAAGAATAAGTTCCAACACTACTTGATCCTATTGAGAACAAAACTTATTTTCTTGCTAGATGAATTTGTGTCCATTTAGTGTTGACACTTAGCTTTTTGTTAGGAATAATGTGTTTGTTAAGCATAAGTACCAAAACTAGTTAATCCTATTGATGACAAAATTGACTTTTCTGCCTAATTGATTTTTGTCCATCTAGATTTGACACTTAGCTTGAATTTAGGAATAGTGCGTTTGTTAAGCATAAGTACCAACACTAGTTGATTATATTGACGACAAAATTGATTTTCCTGCAAGATTGATTTTTGTCCATCTAGTGTTGACACTTAGCTTTAATTTAGGAATAATGTGTTTGTTAAGCATAAGTGCCAACACTGGTTTATCCGATTGATGACAAAATTGATTTTTTTTCAATATAGATTTTTGTCGATATAGTGTTGACACTTAGCTTTAATTTAGGTATAATGTGTTTGTTAAGCATAAGTGCCAACACTAGTTGATCCGATTGATCACAAAATTTATTTTCGGGCAAGATCGATTTGTGTCCATCTTGTGTTGACACTTATCTTTAATTAGGAATAATGCGTTTGTTAAGCATAAGTGCCAATACTAGTTGATCCTATTGATGACAAAATTGATATTCCTTCACGATCGATTTGTGTCCATCTAGTGTTGACACTTAGCTTTAATTTAGGAATAATGCGTTTGTTAAGCATAAGTTCCAACACTACTTGATCCTATTGAGAACAAAATTGATTTTCTTGCTAGATGGATTTGTGTCCATCTAGTGTTCTCACTTAGCTTTAATTTAGGAATAATGTGTTTGTTAAGCATAAGTGCCAAGACTAGTTGATCCAATTGATTTTCTTACAAGATCGATTTGTTTCCATCTAGAGTTGACACCTATCTTTAATTAGGAATAATGTGTTTCTTAAGCATAAATGCCAATATTAGTTGATCCTATTGATGAAAAAATTGATTTTCTTGCAAGATCGATTTGTGTCCATCTAATGTTGACACTTAGCTTTAATTAAGGAATAATGTGTTTGATAAGCATAAGTACCAACATTAGTTGATCCTATTGATCACAAAATTGATTTTCGTGCAAGATCGATTTGTGTCCATCTTGTGTTGACACATATCTTTAATTAGGAAAAATGTGTTTGTTAAGCATAAGTGCCAATACTAGTGGATCTTATTGATGACAAAATTGATTTTCTTGCAAGATCGATTTGTGTCCATCTAGTGTTGACTGTTAGCTTTAATTTAGGAATAATGTGTTTGTTAAGAATAAGTTCCAACACTACTTGATCCTATTGAGAACAAAACTGATTTTCTTGCTAGATGAATTTGTGTCCATCTAGTGTTGACACTTAGCTTTTATTTAGGAATAATGTGTTTGTTAAGCATAAGTTCCAAAACTAGTTAATCCTATTGATGACAAAATTGACTTTTCTGCCTGATCGATTTTTGTGCATCTAGATTTGACACTTAGCTTGAATTTAGGAATAGTGTGTTTGTTAAGCATAAGTACCAACACTAGTTGATTATATTGATGACAAAATTGATTTTCCTGCAAGATTGATTTTTGTCCATCTAGAGTTGACACTTAGCTTTAATTTAGGAATAATGTGTTTGTTAAGCATAAGTTCCAACACTGGTTTATCCTATTGATGACAAAATTAATTTTCTTTCAATATAGATTTTTGTCGATATAGTGTTGACACTTAGCTTTAATTTAGGAATAATGTGTTTGTTAAGCATAAGTGCCAACAATAGTTGATCCGATTGATCACAAAATTTATTTTCGTGCAAGATCGATTTGTGTCCATCTTGTGTTGACACTTATCTTTAATTAGGAATAATGTGTTTGTTCAGCATAAGTGCCAATACTAGTTGATCCTATTGATGACAAAATTGATATTCCTTCAAGATCGATTTGTGTCCATCAAATGTTGACACTTAGCTTTAATTTAGGAATAATGTGTTTGTTAAGCATAAGTTCCAACACTACTTGATCCTATTGAGAACAAAATTGATTTTCTTGCTAGATGGATTTGTGTCCATCTAGTGTTCTCACTTAGCTTTAATTTAGGAATAATGTGTTTGTTAAGCATAGGTGCCAAGAGTAGTTGATCCAATTGATTACAAAAATGATTTTCTTACAATATCGATTTGTGTCCATCTAGAGTTGACACTATCTTTAATTAGGAATAATGTGTTTGTTAAGCATAAGTGCCAATACTAGTTGCTCCTATTGATAACAAAATTGATTTTCTTGCAAGATAGATTTGTGTCCATCTAGTGTTGACACTTAGCTTTAATTTAGGAATAATGTGTTGGATAAGCATAAGTACCAACACTAGTTGATACTACTGATCACAAAATTGATTTTCGTGTAAGATCGATTTGTGTCCATCTTCTGTTGACACTTATCTTTAATTTAGGAATAATGTGTTTGTTAAGCATAAGTGTCAAAACTAGTTGATCCTATTGATGACATAATTGATTTTCTTGCTAGATGGATTTGTGTCCATCTAGTGTTGACACTTAGCTTTAATTTTTGAATAAAGTGTTTGTTAAGCATAAGTATCAACACTAGTTGATTCTATTGTTTATAAAATTGCTTTTCTTACTGGATCAATTTCTATCAATCTAGAATTGACACTTACCTTTAATTTTGGAATAATGTCTCTGTTAAGCATAAGTAGCAACACTAGTTGATTATATTTATGATAAAATTGATTTATCTGCAAGATAAATTTTTGTCCATCTAGAGTTGACACTTAGCTTTAATTTAGGAATAATGTGTTTGTTAAGCATAAGTACCAACACTAGTTTATCCTATTGATGACAAAATTGATTTTCTTGCAAGATCAATTTTTGTCCATTTAGTGTTGACACTTAGATTTAATTTAGGAATAATGTGTTTGTTAAGCATAAGTAGCAACACTAGTTGATCCTACTGATCACAAAATTGATTTTCGTGCAAGATCGATTTGTGTCCATCTTGTGTTGACACTTATCTTTAATTTAGTAATTTTGTGTTTGTTAAGCATAAGTGTCAAAACTAGTTGATTCTATTGATGACAAAATTGATTTTCTTGCTAGATGGATTTGTGTCCATCTAGTGTTGAAACTTAGCTTTAATTTTTGAATAATATGTTTGTTAAGCATAAGTATCAACACTATTTGTTCCTATTGTTTATAAAATTTATTTTCTTACTGGATCAATTTCTATCAATCTAGAGTTGACACTTACCTTTAATTTTGGAATAATGTGTCTGTTAAGCTTAAGTAGCACCACTAGTTGATTATACTTATGACAAAATTGATTTTTCTGTAAGATCGATTTTTGTCCATCTAGAGTTGACACTTAGCTTTAATGTAGGAATAATGTGTTTGCTAAGCATAAGTACCAACACTAGTTGATCCTATTGATGATAAAATTGATTTTCTTGCAAGATCAATTTTTGTCCATTTAGTGTTGACACATAGATTTAATTTAGGAATAATGTGTTTGTTAAGCATAAGTACCAACACTAGTTGATCCTACTGATCACAAAATTGATTTTCGTGCAAGATCGATTTGTGTCCATCTTGTGTTGACACTTATCTTTAATTTAGGAATATTGTGTTTGTTAAGCATAAGTGTCAAAACTAGTTGATCCTATTGATGACATAATTGATTT
Source organism: Solanum bulbocastanum (assembly GCA_037074985.1). NCBI lineage: Eukaryota > Viridiplantae > Streptophyta > Magnoliopsida > Solanales > Solanaceae > Solanum > Solanum bulbocastanum. The sequence goes on along the minus strand of CM073606.1, from coordinate 27,196,391 downwards.
TCTTGCTAGATGGATTTGTGTCCATCTAGTGTTGAAACTTAGCTTTAATTTTTGAATAATATGTTTGTTAAGCATAAGTATCAACACTAGTTGTTCCTATTGTTTATAAAATTGATTTTCTTACTGGATCAATTTCTATCAATCTAGAGTTGACACTTACCTTTAATTTTGGAATAATGTCTCTGTTAAGCATAAGTAGCACCACTAGTTGATTATACTTATGACAAAATTGATTTTTCTGCAAGATCGATTTTTGTCCATCTAGAGTTGACACTTACCTTTAATGTAGGAATAATGTGTTTGTTAAGCATAAGTACCAACACTAGTTGATCCTATTGATGATAAAATTAATTTTCTTGCAAGATCGATTTTTGTCCATTTAGTGTTGACACTTAGCTTTAATTTAGAAATAATGTGTTTGTTACGCATAAGTACCAACACTAGTTGAAACTATTGATCACAAAATTGATTTTCGTGCTAGATCGATTTGTGTCCATCTTGTGCTGACATTTATCTTTAATTAGGAATAATGTGTTTGTTAAGCATATGTGCCAATACTAGTGGATCCTATTGATGACAAAATTGATTTTCTTTTAAGATCGATTTGTGTCCATCTAGTGTTGACACTTAGCTTTAATTTAGGAATAATGTGTTTGATAAGCAAAAGTACAAACACTAGTTGATCCTATTGATCATAAAATTTATTTTCGTGCGAGATCGATTTGTGTCTATCTTGTGTTGAGACTTATCGTTAATTAGGAATACGGTGATTGTTAAGCATAAGTGCAAATACTAGTTGATCCTATTGATGACAAAAATTGATTTTCCTTCAAGATCGATTTGTGTCCATCTAGTGTTGACAGTTAGCTATAATTTAGGAATAACGTGTTTGTTAAGGATAAGTTCCAACACTACTTGATCCTATTGAGGACAAAATTGATTTTCTTGCTAGATGGATTTGTGTCCATCTAGTGTTGACACTTAGCTTTAATTTAGGAATAATGTGTTTGTTAAGCATAAGTGCTAAAACTAGTTTATCTTGTTGATGACATAATTGATTTTCTTGCTAGACGGATTTGTGTCCATATAGTGTTGACACTTAGCTTTAATTTTGGAATAATGTGTAGTTTAAGCATAAGTGCCAACACTAGTAGATTCTGTGGATTACAAAATTTATTTTCTTCCAAGATCTATTTGTGTCCATCTAGAGTTGACACTTAGCTTTAATTTAGGAATGATGTGTTTGTTAAGCATAAGTACCAACACTAGTTGATCCTATTGATGACATAATTGATTTTCTTGCTAGATGGATTTGTGTCCATCTAGTGTTGACACTTAGATTTAATTTTGAAATAATGTGTTTGTTGAGCATAAGTGCCAACACTGGTTGATCTTATCGATGACAAAATTGATTTTCTTGCAAGATCGATTTTTGTCCATCTAGTGTTGACACTTAGCTTTAATTTTGGAATAATGTGATTGTTAAGCATAAGGACTAACACTAGTTGATAGTATTGATCACAAAATTGATTTTCGTGCAAGATAGATTTGTGTCCATCTTGTGTTGATACTTATCTTTAATTAGGAATAATGTGTTTCTTAAGCATAAGTGCTAATACTAGTTGATCCTATTGATGATAAAATTGATTTTCTTGCAAGATCTATTTGTATCCATCCACTGTTGACGCTTAGTTTTAATTTGGGAATAATGTGTTTGTTAGGCCTAAGTACCAACACTAGTTGATCCTATTGATGAAAAAATTGATTTTCTAGGAAGATCGATTTGTGTCCATCTTATGTTGACACTTAGCTTTAATTTCGGAATAATGTGTTTGATAAGCATAAGTACCAACACTAGTTGCTCCTATTGATCACAAAATTGATTTTCATGCGAGATAGATTTGTGTCCATCTTGTATTGACACTTATCTTTAACTAGGAATAATATGTTTGTTAAGCATAAGTGCCAATACTAGTGGATCTTACTGATGACAAAATTGATTCTAGTGAGGTCAAAATTGATTTTCTTGCTAAATGGATTTGTGTCCTTCTAGTGTTGACACTTTGCTTTAATTTAGGAATAATGAGTTTGTTAAGTATAAGTGGCAAAACTAGTTGATCCAATTTATGACATAATTGATTTTCTTGCTAGATGGATTTGTGTCCATCAAGTGTTGACGCTTAGCATTAATTTTGGAATAATGTGTTTTTTAAGCATAAATGCCAACACTAGTTGATCCTATTGATTACAAAATTGATTTTCTTACAAGATCGATTTGTGTCCAACTAGAGTTGACACATAGCTTTAACTTAGTAATAATGTGTTTGTTAAACATAAGTACCAACACTAGTTGATTATATTGATCACGAAATTAATTTTTGTGCCAGATTGATTTGTGTCTATCTTGTGTTGACACTTATCTTTAATTAGGAATAATGTGTTTGTTAAGCTTAAGTGCCAACACTACTTGATCCTATTGATGACAAAATTGATTTTCTTGCTAGATGGATTTGTGTCCTTCTAGTGTAGACACTTAGCTTTAATTGAGGAATAATGTGTTTGTTAAGCATAAGTGCCAAAACTACCTGATCCTTTTGATGGCATAATTGATTTTCTTGCTAGATGGATTTGTGTCCATCTTGTGTTGACACTTAGCCTTAATTTTGGAATAATGTGTTTGTTAAGCATAAGTGCTAACACTAGTTGATCCTATTGATAACAAAATTGATTTTCTTACACGATCGTTTTATGTCCATCTAGAGTTGACAGTAAGCTTTAATATAGGAATAATGTGTTTGTCAAGAATAAGTGCCAACATTAGTTGATTATATTTATGACAAAATTGATTTTCCTACAAGATCGATTTTTGTCCATATAGAGTTGACACTTAGCTTTAATTTAGGACTAATGTGTTTGTTAAGCATAGGTACAAATAATATTTGATCCTATAGATCCAAAAATTGATTTTCGTTTAAGGTCGATTTGTGTCCATCTTGTGTTGACACTTATCTTTAATTTAGGAAAAATGTGTTTGTTAAGCATAAGTGCCAACACTACTTGATCCTATTGATGACAAAATTGATTTTCCTGCAAGATCGATTTGTGTCCATCTAGTGTTGACACTTAGCTTTAATTTAGGAATAATGACTTTGTTAAGCATAAGTGGCAACACTACCTGATCCTATTGAGGACAAAATATATTTTCTTGCTAGATGGATTTGTGTCCATCTAGTGCTGACACTTAGCTTTAATTTAGGAATAATATGTTTGTTAAGCATAAGTACCAACAATAGTTGATCCTATTGATCACGAAATTAATTTTCGTGCAAGATCGATTTGTGTCCGTTTTGTGTTGACACATATCTTTAATTAGGAATAATGTGTTTGTTAAGCGTAAGTGCCAATACTAGTTGATCCTATTGATGAATAAATTGATTCTCTTGCAAGATCGATTTGTGTCTATCTAGTGTCGACACTTAGCTTTAATTGAGAAATAATGTGTTTGTTAAGCATAAGTTCCAACACTACTTGATCCTATTGAGGACAAAATTGATTTTATTGCTAGATGGATTTTTGTCCATCTTGTGTTGACACTTAGCTTTAATTTAGGAATAATGTGTTTGGTAAGCATAAGTGCCAAAACTAGTTAATCTTGTTGATGACTTAATTGATTTTCTTGCTAAATGGATTTGTGTCCATCTAGTGTTGACACTTAGCTTTAATTTTGGAATAATGTGTTTGTTAAGCATAAGTACCAACACTAGTTAAAACTATTGATCACGAAATTAATTTTCGTGCCAGATCGATTTGTGTCCATCTTGTGTTGACACTTATCTTTAATTAGGAATAATGTGTTTGTTAAGCTTAAGTGCCAATACTAGTTGATCCTACTGACGACAAAATTGATTTTCCTGCAAGATCAATTTGTGAGCATCTAGTGTTGACACTTAGCTTTAATTTAGGAATAATGTGTTTGTTAAGCATAAGCTCCAACACTACTTGGTCCTATTGAGGACAAAATTGATTTTCTTGGCAGATGGATTTGTGTCCATCTAGTGTTGACACTTAGGTTTAATTTAGGAATAATGTGTTTGTTAAGCATAAATGCCAAAACTAGTTAATCCTATTCATGACATATTTGATTTTCTTGGTAGATGGATTTCTGTTCATCTAGTTTTGACACTTAGCTTTTATTTTGGAATAATGTGTTTGTTAAGCCTAAGTGCCAACACTAGTTGATCCTATTGTTTACAGAATTGATTTTCTTACAAGATCGATTTGTGTCCATCTAGAGTTGACACTTAGCTTTAATTTAGGAATAATGTGTTTGTTAAGCGTAAGTACCAACACGAGTTGATTATATTGATGACAAAATTGATTTTCTTGCTAGATGGATTTGTGTCCTTCTAGTGTAGACACTTAGCTTTAATTTAGGAATAATGTGTTTGTTAAGCATAAGTGCCAAAACTAGTTAATCCTTTTGATGGCATAATTGATTTTCTTGCTAGATGGATTTGTGTCCATCTAGTGTTGACACTTAGCCTTAATTTTGGAATAATGTGTTTGTTAAGCATAAGTGCTAACACTAGTTGATCCTATTGATAACAAAATTGATTTTCTTACACGATCGTTTTATGTCCATCTAGAGTTGACAGTAAGCTTTAATATAGGAATAATGTGTTTGTCAAGAATAAGTGCCAACATTAGTTGATTATATTTATGACAAAATTGATTTTCCTACAAGATCGATTTTTGTCCATATAGAGTTGACACTTAGCTTTAATTTAGGACTAATGTGTTTGTTAAGCATAGGTACAAATAATATTTGATCCTATAGATCCAAAAATTGATTTTCGTTTAAGGTCGATTTGTGTCCATCTTGTGTTGACACTTATCTTTAATTTAGGAAAAATGTGTTTGTTAAGCATAAGTGCCAACACTACTTGATCCTATTGATGACAAAATTGATTTTCCTGCAAGATCGATTTGTGTCCATCTAGTGTTGACACTTAGCTTTAATTTAGGAATAATGACTTTGTTAAGCATAAGTGGCAACACTACCTGATCCTATTGAGGACAAAATATATTTTCTTGCTAGATGGATTTGTGTCCATCTAGTGCTGACACTTAGCTTTAATTTAGGAATAATATGTTTGTTAAGCATAAGTACCAACAATAGTTGATCCTATTGATCACGAAATTAATTTTCGTGCAAGATCGATTTGTGTCCGTTTTGTGTTGACACATATCTTTAATTAGGAATAATGTGTTTGTTAAGCGTAAGTGCCAATACTAGTTGATCCTATTGATGAATAAATTGATTCTCTTGCAAGATCGATTTGTGTCTATCTAGTGTCGACACTTAGCTTTAATTGAGAAATAATGTGTTTGTTAAGCATAAGTTCCAACACTACTTGATCCTATTGAGGACAAAATTGATTTTATTGCTAGATGGATTTTTGTCCATCTTGTGTTGACACTTAGCTTTAATTTAGGAATAATGTGTTTGGTAAGCATAAGTGCCAAAACTAGTTAATCTTGTTGATGACTTAATTGATTTTCTTGCTAAATGGATTTGTGTCCATCTAGTGTTGACACTTAGCTTTAATTTTGGAATAATGTGTTTGTTAAGCATAAGTACCAACACTAGTTAAAACTATTGATCACGAAATTAATTTTTGTGCCAGATCGATTTGTGTCCATCTTGTGTTGACACTTATCTTTAATTAGGAATAATGTGTTTGTTAAGCTTAAGTGCCAATACTAGTTGATCCTACTGACGACAAAATTGATTTTCCTGCAAGATCAATTTGTGTGCATCTAGTGTTGACACTTAGCTTTAATTTAGGAATAATGTGTTTGTTAAGCATAAGCTCCAACACTACTTGATCCTATTGAGGACAAAATTGATTTTCTTGGCAGATGGATTTGTGTCCATCTAGTGTTGACACTTAGGTTTAATTTAGGAATAATGTGTTTGTTAAGCATAAATGCCAAAACTAGTTAATCCTATTCATGACATATTTGATTTTCTTGGTAGATGGATTTCTGTTCATCTAGTTTTGACACTTAGCTTTTATTTTGGAATAATGTGTTTGTTAAGCCTAAGTGCCAACACTAGTTGATCCTATTGTTTACAGAATTGATTTTCTTACAAGATCGATTTGTGTCCATCTAGAGTTGACACTTAGCTTTAATTTAGGAATAATGTGTTTGTTAAGCGTAAGTACCAACACGAGTTGATTATATTGATGACAAAATTGATTTTCTTGCTAGATGGATTTGTGTCCTTCTAGTGTAGACACTTAGCTTTAATTTAGGAATAATGTGTTTGTTAAGCATAAGTGCCAAAACTAGTTAATCCTTTTGATGGCATAATTGATTTTCTTGCTAGATGGATTTGTGTCCATCTAGTGTTGACACTTAGCCTTAATTTTGGAATAATGTGTTTGTTAAGCATAAGTGCTAACACTAGTTGATCCTATTGATAACAAAATTGATTTTCTTACACGATCGTTTTATGTCCATCTAGAGTTGACAGTAAGCTTTAATATAGGAATAATGTGTTTGTCAAGAATAAGTGCCAACATTAGTTGATTATATTTATGACAAAATTGATTTTCCTACAAGATCGATTTTTGTCCATATAGAGTTGACACTTAGCTTTAATTTAGGACTAATGTGTTTGTTAAGCATAGGTACAAATAATATTTGATCCTATAGATCCAAAAATTGATTTTCGTTTAAGGTCGATTTGTGTCCATCTTGTGTTGACACTTATCTTTAATTTAGGAAAAATGTGTTTGTTAAGCATAAGTGCCAACACTACTTGATCCTATTTATGACAAAATTGATTTTCCTGCAAGATCGATTTGTGTCCATCTAGTGTTGACACTTAGCTTTAATTTAGGAATAATGACTTTGTTAAGCATAAGTGGCAACACTACCTGATCCTATTGAGGACAAAATATATTTTCTTGCTAGATGGATTTGTGTCCATCTAGTGCTGACACTTAGCTTTAATTTAGGAATAATATGTTTGTTAAGCATAAGTACCAACAATAGTTGATCCTATTGATCACAAAATTAATTTTCGTGCAAGATCGATTTGTGTCCGTTTTGTGTTGACACATATCTTTAATTAGGAATAATGTGTTTGTTAAGCGTAAGTGCCAATACTAGTTGATCCTATTGATGAATAAATTGATTCTCTTGCAAGATCGATTTGTGTCTATCTAGTGTCGACACTTAGCTTTAATTGAGAAAAAATGTGTTTGTTAAGCATAAGTTCCAACACTACTTGATCCTATTGAGGACAAAATTGATTTTATTGCTAGATGGATTTTTGTCCATCTTGTGTTGACACTTAGCTTTAATTTAGGAATAATGTGTTTGGTAAGCATAAGTGCCAAAACTAGTTAATCTTGTTGATGACTTAATTGATTTTCTTGCAAAATGGATTTGTGTCCATCTAGTGTTGACACTTAGCTTTAATTTTGGAATAATGTGTTTGTTAAGCATAAGTACCAACACTAGTTAAAACTATTGATCACGAAATTAATTTTCGTGCCAGATCGATTTGTGTCCATCTTGTGTTGACACTTATCTTTAATTAGGAATAATGTGTTTGTTAAGCTTAAGTGCCAATACTAGTTGATCCTATTGACGACAAAATTGATTTTCCTGCAAGATCAATTTGTGTGCATCTAGTGTTGACACTTAGCTTTAATTTAGGAATAATGTGTTTGTTAAGCATAAGCTCCAACACTACTTGATCCTATTGAGGACAAAATTGATTTTCTTGGCAGATGGATTTGTGTCCATCTAGTGTTGACACTTAGGTTTAATTTAGGAATAATGTGTTTGTTAAGCATAAATGCCAAAACTAGTTAATCCTATTCATGACATATTTGATTTTCTTGGTAGATGGATTTCTGTTCATCTAGTTTTGACACTTAGCTTTTATTTTGGAATAATGTGTTTGTTAAGCCTAAGTGCCAACACTAGTTGATCCTATTGTTTACAGAATTGATTTTCTTACAAGATCGATTTGTGTCCATCTAGAGTTGACACTTAGCTTTAATTTAGGAATAATGTGTTTGTTAAGCGTAAGTACCAACACGAGTTGATTATATTGATGACAAAATTGATTTTCTTGCTAGATGGATTTGTGTCCTTCTAGTGTAGACACTTAGCTTTAATTTAGGAATAATGTGTTTGTTAAGCATAAGTGCCAAAACTAGTTAATCCTTTTGATGGCATAATTGATTTTCTTGCTAGAAGGATTTGTGTCCATCTAGTGCTGACACTTAGCTTTAATTTAGGAATAATATGTTTGTTAAGCATAAGTACCAACAATAGTTGATCCTATTGATCACAAAATTGATTTTCGTGCAAGATCGATTTGTGTCCGTTTTGTGTTGACACATATCTTTAATTAGGAATAATGTGTTTGTTAAGCGTAAGTGCCAATACTAGTTGATCCTATTGATGAATAAATTGATTTTCTTGCAAGATCGATTTGTGTCTATCTAGTGTTGAGACTTAGCTTTAATTGAGAAATAATGTGTTTGTTAAGCATAAGTTCCAACACTACTTGATACTATTGAGGACAAAATTGATTTTATTGATAGATGGATTTTTGTCCATCTAGTGTTGACACTAAGCTTTAATTTAGGAATAATGTGTTTGGTAAGCATAAGTGCCAAAACTAGTTAATCTTGTTGATGACTTAATTGATTTTCTTGCTAAATGGATTTGTGTCCATCTAGTGTTGACACTTAGCTTTAATTTTAGAATAATGTGTTTGTTAAGCATAAGTACCAACACTAGTTAAAACTATTGATCACAAAATTTATTTTCGTGCAAGATCGATTTGTGTCCATCTTGTGTTGACACTTATCTTTAATTAGGAATAATGTGTTTTTTAGGCATATGTGCCAATACTAGTGGATCCTATTGATGACAAAATTGATTTTCTTGCAAGATCGATTTGTGTCCATCTAGTGTTGACAGTTAGCTTTAATTTAGGAATAATGTGTTTGTTAAGCACAAGTTCCAACACTACTTGATCCTATTGAGAACAAAATTGATTTTCTTGCTAGATGGATTTGTGTCCATCTAGTGTTGACACTTATCTTTAATTTAGGAATAATGTGTTTGTTAAGCATAAGTGCCAAAACTAGTTGATCCTATTGATGACATAATTGATTTTCTTGCTAGATGGATTTGTGTCCATCAAGTGTTGACACTTAGCTTTAATTTAGGAATAATGTGTTTGTTAAGCATAAGTGCCAACACTAGTTGATCCTATTGATTACAAAATTGATTTTCTTACAAGATCGATATGTGTCCATCTGTAGTTGACACTTAATTTTAACTTAGTAATAATGAGTTTGTTAAGCATATGTACCAACACTAGTTGATTATATTGATGACAAAATTGACTTTCCTGCCAGATCAATTTTTGTCCATCTAGAGTTGACACCTAGCTTTAATTTAGGAATAATGTGTTTGTTAAGCATAAGTGCCAACACTTGTTGATCCTTTTGATGACAAAATTGATTTTCTTGCAAGATCCATTTGTTTCAATTTAGTGTTGACACTTAGCTTTAATTTAGGAATAATGTGTTATTTAAGCATAAGTACCAACACTAGTTGATCCTATTGATCACGAAATTGATTTTTGTGGAAGATGGATTTGTGTCCATCTAGTGTTGACACTTAGCTTTAATTTAGGAATAATGTGTTCGTTAAGCATAAGTACAAACCCTAGTTGATCCTATTGATCACAAAATTGATATTCGTTTAAGATCGATTTGTGTCCATCTTGTGTTGACACTTATCTTTAATTTAGGAATAATGTGTTTGTTAAGCATAAGTGCCAACACTACATGATCCTATAGAGGATAAAATTGATTTTCATGCTAGATGGATTTGGGTCCATCTAGTGTTGACATTTAGCTAAAATATTGGAATAATGTGTTTGTTAAGCATAAGTACCAACACTAGTTGATCCTATTTAGGACAAAATTGATTTTCTTGCAAGATCGATTTGTGTCCATCTGGTGTTTACACTTATCTTTAATTTAGGAATAATGTGTTTGTTAAGCATAAGTGTCAACACTACTTGATCCTATTGAGGATAAAATTGATTTTATTGCTAGATGGATTTGTGTCCATCTAGTGTTGACACTTAGCTTTAGTATAGGAATAATGAGTTTGTTAAGCATAAGTGCCAACACTAGTTGATCCTATTGATAACAGAATTGATTTTCCTACAAGATCGATTTGTGTCCATCTAGTGTTGACACTTTGATTTAATTTAGGAATAATGTGTTTGTTAAGCATAAGTACCAAAACTAGTTGACCCTATTGACGAGATAATTGATTTTCTTGCTAGATGGATTTGTGTCCATCTAGTGTTGACACTTAGCTTAAATTTAGGAATAATGTGTTTTTTAAGCAGAAATGCCAAGACTGGTTGATACTATTGATCACAAAATAGATTTTCGTGCAAGATCGAGTTGTGTCCATCTTGTGTTAACACTTATCTTTAATTAGGAACAATGTGTTAGTTAAGCATAAGTGCCAATAGTAGTTGATCCTATTGATGCCAAAATTAATTTTCCTGCAAGATCGATTTGTGTCCATCTAGTGTTGACACTTAGCTTTGATTTAGGAATAATGTGTTTGTTAACCATAAGTGCCAAGACTAGTTGATCCTATTGATAACAAAATTGATTTTCTTGCAAAATCGATTTGTGTCCATCTTGTGTTGACACTTATCTTTAATTAGGAATAATGTGTTTGTTAAGCATAAGTGCCAAGATTAGTAGATCCTACTGATCATAAAATTGATTTTCTTGCAAGATCGATTTGTGTCCATCTAGAGTTGACGCTTAGCTTTTAACTTCGGAATAATGTGTTTGTTAAGCCTAAGTACCAACACTAGTTGCTCCTATTGATGTCAAAATTGATTTTCTTGCAACATCGATTTGTGTCCTTCTAGGGTTGACACTTAGCTTTAATTTAGGAATAATGGGTTTTTAAGCATAAGTGCCAAAACTAGTTGATCCTATTGATGATATAATTATTTTTCTTGGAAGATCGATTTGTGTCCATCTGGTGTTCACACATAACTTTAATTTAGGAATAATGTGTTTGTTAAGCATATGTACAATCTATATTTGATCCTATTGATCACAAAATTGGTTTTTGTTTAAGATCGATTTGTATCCATCTTGTGTTGACACTTATCTTTAATTTAGGAATAATGTGTTTGTTAAGCATAAGTGTCATCACTACTTGATCCTATTGAAGATAAAATTTATTTTCTTGCTAGATGGATTGGTGTCCATCTAGTGTTGACATTTAGCTTTAATATAGGAATAATGAGTTTGTTAAGCATAAGTGCCAACACTAGTTGATCCTATTGATAACAGAATTGATTTTCCTACAAGATCGATTTGTGTCCATCTAGTGTTGACACTTAGCTTTAATTTAGGAATAATGTGTTTGTTAAGCATAAGTGCCAATGCTAGTTGATCCTATTGATGATATAATTGATTTTTTTGGAAGATCGATTTGTGTCCGTCTAGTGTTGACACTTAGCTTTAATTTAGGAATAATGTGTTCGTTAAGCATAAGTACAAACTCTAGTTGATCCTATTGATCACAAAATTGATTTTCGTTTAAGATCAATTTGTGTCTATCTTGTGTTGACACTTATATTTAATTTAGAAATAATGTGTTTGTTAAGCATAAGTGCCAACACTACTTGATCCTATTGAGGACAAAATTGATTTTGTGGCAAGATGGATTTGTGTCCATCTAGTGTTGGCACTTAGCTTTAAGTTAGGTATATTATGTTTGTTAAGCATAAGTGCCGAAACTGGTTGATCCTATTGATGACATAATTGATTTTCTTGCTTGATGGATCTGTGTCCATCTAGTGTTGACACTTAGCTTTAATTTTGGAATAATGTGTTTGTTAAGCAGAAGTGCCAATACTAGTTGATCCTATTGTTTACAAAATCAGTTTTCTTACAAGATCAATTTGTGTCCATCTAATGTTGACACTAAGCTTTAATTTAAGAATAAAGTGTTATTTAAGCGTAAGTACCAACACTAGCTGATTATATTGATGAGAAAATTGATTTTCCTGCAAGATTGATTTTTGTCCATCTAGAGTTGACACTTAGCTTTAATTTAGGAATAACGTGTTTGTTAAGCATAAGTACCAACACTAGTTGATCCTATTGATGACAAAATTGATTTTCTGGCAAGATCGATTTGTGTCCATCTTGTGTTGACACTTATCTTTAATTAGGAATAATGTGTTTTTTAAGCATAAGTGCCAATACTAGTTGATCCTATTGATGATATAATTGATTTTTTTGGAATATCGATTTGTGTCTATCTAGTGTTGACACTTAGCTTTAATTTAGGAATAATGTGTTTGTTATGCATAAGTGCCAATACTTGTTGATCATATTGATGATATAATTGATTTTTTTGGAAGATCGATTTGTGTCCATCCAGTGTTGACACTTAGCTTTAATTTAGGAATACTGTGTTCGTTATGCATAAGTACAAACCCTTGTTGATCCAATTGATCACAAAATTGATTTTCGTTTAAAATAAACTTGTGTCCATCTTGTGTTGACACTTATATTTAATTAGGAATAATGTGTTTGTTAAGCATAAGTGCCAACACTACTTGATCCTATTGAGGTCAAAATTGATTTTGTGACAAGATGGATTTGTGTCGATCTAGTGTTGACACTTAGCTTTAATTTAGGTATATTATATTTGTTAAGCATAAGTGCCAAAACTGGTTGATCCTATTGATGACATAATTGATTTTCTTGCTAGATGGATCTGTGTCCTTCTAGTGTTGACACTTAGCTTTAATTTTGGAATAATGTGTTTGTTAAGCATAAGTGCCAATACTAGTTGATCTTGTTGTTTACAAAATTGATTTTCTTACAAGATCAATTTGTGTCCATCTAATGTTGACACTAAGCTTTAATTTAAGAACAAAGTGTTTGTTAAGCATAAGTACCAACACTAGCTGATTATATTGATGAGAAAATTGATTTTCCTGCAAGATTGATTTTTGTCCATCTAGAGTTGACACTTAGCTTTAATTTAGTAATAATGTGTTTGTTAAGCACAAATGCCAACACTAGTTTATCCTATTGAGGAAAAAATTGATTTTCGTGCAAGATCGATTTGTGTCCATCTAGAGTTGATACTTAGCTTTAATTTAGGAATAATGTGTTTGTTAAGCATAAGTGCCAAAACTAGTTGATCCTATTAATGAAATAATTGATTTTCTTGCTAGATGGACTTGTGTACATCTATCGTTGACACTTATCTTTAATTTTGGAATAATGTGTTTGTTAACCTTAAGTGCCAACACTAGTTGATCCTATTGATTACAAAATTGATTTTCTTACAGGATCGATTTGTGTCCATATAGATTTGACACTTAGCTTTAATTTAGGAATAATGTGTTTCTTAAGCATAAGTACCAACACTACCAACATTAGTTGATTATATTGATGACAAAATTGATTTTCCTACAAGATCGATTTTTGTCCATCTAGAATTGACACTTAGCTTTAATTTAGGAATAATGTGTTTGTTAAGCATAAGTGCCAAGGCTAGTTGATCCTATTGATGACAAAATTGATTTTCTTGCAAGATCGATTTATGTCCATCTAGTGTTGACGCTTAGCTTTAATTTAGGAATAATGTGTTTGCTAAGCCTAAGTACCAACACTAGTTGATCCTATTGATGACAAAATTGATTTTCCTGCAAGAACGATTTGTGTCCATCTAGTGTTGACACTTAGCTTTAATTTAGGAATAATCTGTTTTATAAGCAGAAGTACCAAAACTAGTTTATCCAATTGATAATATAATTTATTTTTTTGGAAAATCGATTTCTGTCCAGCTTGTGTTGACACTTATCATTAATTAGGAATAATGTGTTTGTTAAGCATAGCTGCGAAAACTAGTTGATACTATTGATGACATAATTGCTTTTCTTGCTAGATGGATTTGTGTCCATCTAGTGTCGACACTTAACTTTAATTTTGGAATAATGTGTTTGTTAAGCATAAGTTCCAACACTAGTTGATCCTATTGATTACAAAATTGATTTTCTTACAAGATCGATTTGTGTCCATCTTGTGTTGACACTTATCTTTAAATAGGAATAATGTGTTTGTTAAGCATAAGTACCAACACTAGTTGGTTATATTGATGACAAAATTGATTTTCCTGCAAGATCGTTTTTTGTCCATCTAGAGTTGACACTTAGCTTTAATTCAGGAATAATGTGTTTGTTAAGCAAAAGTGCCAACACTGGTTGATCCTATTGATGACAAAATTGATTTTCTTGTATGATCGATTTTTGTCCATTTAGTGTTGACACTTAGATTTCATATAGGAATAATGTGTTTGTTAAGCATAAGTACCAACACTAGTTGATCCCATTAATCGCAAAATTGATTTTCGTGCAAGATCGATTTGTGTTCATCTTGTGTTGACACTTATCTTTAATTAGGAATAATGTGTTTGTTAAGCATAAGTGTCAATACTAGTTGATCCTATTGATGACAAAATTGATTTTCCTACAAGATCGATTTGTGTCCATCTAGTTTTGAGACTTAGCTTTAATTTAGGAATAATGTGTTCGTTTAGCATAAGTGCCAACACTACCAGATCCTATTGAGGACAAAATTGATTTTCTTGCAAGATCGATTTGTGTCCTTCTAGTGTTGAGACTTAGCTTTAATTTAGGAATAATGTGTTTGTTAAGCATAAGTACCAACACTACTTGATCCTATTGAGGACAAAATTGATTTTGTGGCTAGATGGATTTGTGTCCATCTAGTGTTGACACTTTGCTTTAATTCAGGAATAATGTGTTTCTAAAGTGTATGTGCCAATACTAGTTGATCCTATTGATGATATAATTGATTTTTTTAGAAGATCAATTTGTGTCCATCCAGTGTTGACACTTAACTTTAATTTGGGAATAATGTGTTTATTAAGCATAAGTACAAACCCTAGTTGATCGTATTGATCACAAAATTGATTTTCGTTTAAGATCGATTTTTGTCCACCTTTTGTTGACACTTATGTTTTATTTAGGAATAATGTCTTTGTTAAGCATAAGTGCCAACATTACTTGATCCTATTGAGGACAAAATTGATTTTGTGGCTAGATGGACTTGTATCCATCTAGTGGTGACTCTTAGCTTTAAGTTAGGTATAATGTGTTTGTTAAGCATAAGTGCCAAAACTGGTTGATCCTATTGATGACATAATTGATTTTCTTGCTAGATGTATTTGTGAGCATCTAGTGTTGACACTTAGCTTTAATTTAGGAATAATGTGTTTGTTAAGCATAAGTACCAACACTAATTGATTATATTGATGACAAAATTGATTTTCCTGCAAGATCGATTTTTGTCCATCTAGAGTTGATACTTAGCTTTGATTTAGCAATAATGTGTTTGTTAAGCATAAGTACCAACACTAGTTGATCCTATTGATTACAAAATTAATTTTCATACAAGATCGATTTGTGTCCATCTTATGTTGAAACTTATCTTTAATTAGGAATAATGTGTTTGTTAAGCATAAGTGCCAACACTACTTGATCCTATTGATGATCAAATTGATTTTCTTGCAAGATCGATTTGTGTCCATCTATTGTTGATACTTTACTTTAATTTTGGTATAATGTGTTTGTTAAGCATAGGTGTCAAGACTAGTTTATCCTACTAATGACAAAATTGATTTTCTTGCAAGATCGATTTGTGTCCATCTAGTGTTGACCCTTATCTTTAATTTAGGAATAATGTGTTTGTTAAGCCTAAGTACCCACACTAGTTGATCCTATTGATGACAAAATTGATTTTCTTGCAAGATCGATTTGTGTCCTTCTAGTGTTGAGACTTAGCTTTAATTTAGGAATAATGTGTTTGTTAAACATAAGTACCAATACTACTTGATCCTATTGAGGACAAAATTGATTTTGTGGCTAGATGGATTTGTGTCCATCTAGTGTTGACAGTTTGCTTTAATTTAGGAATAATGTGTTTATTAAACGTAAGTACCAACACTAGTTGATCTTATTGATGATAAAATTTATTTTCTTGCAAGATCGATTTGTGTCCATCTAGTGTTGACACTTCACTTTAATTTAGGAATAATGTGTTTATTAAACGTAAGTACCAACACTAGGTGATCTTATTGATGATAAAATTTATTTTCTTGGAAGATCAATTTGTATCCATCTAGTGTTGACACATAGCTTTAATTTAGAAATAATGTGTTGTTAAGCATAAGTACCAAAACTAGTTGATCCTACTGATCACGAAATTGATTTTCGTTTATGATCGATTTGTGTCCATCATGTGTTGACACTTAGCTTTCATTTAGGAATAATGTGTTTGTTAAGCATAAGTGCCAACACTACTTGATCCTATGGAGGACAAAATTGATTTTCTTGCTAGATGGATTTGTGTCCATCTAGTGTTCACAATTAGCTTTAATTTTGGCATAATGTGTTTGCTAATTTAGGAGTAATGTGTTTGTTAAGCATAAGAAGTGCCAACAGTACTTGATCCTATTGAGGAAAAAATTGATTTTGGGGATAGATGGACTTGTCTCTATCTAGTGTTGACTCTGAGCTTTAATTTAGGTATAATGTGTTTGTTAAGCATAAGAGCCAAAACTGGTTGATTCTATTGATGACATAATTGATTTTCTTGCTAGACGGATTTGTGTCCATCTAGTGTTGACACTTAGCTTTCATTTAGGAATAATGTGTTTGTTAAGCATAAGTGCCAAAACTAGTTGATCCTATTAATGAAATAATTGATTTTCTTGCTAGATGGACTTGTGTACATCTATAGTTGACACTTATCTTTAATTTTGGAATAATATGTTTGTTAAGCATAAGTACCAACACTAGTTGATTATATTGATGACAAAATTGATTTTCCTGCAAGAACGATTTTTGTACATCTAGAGTTGACACTTAGCTTTAATTTAGCAATAATGTGTTTGTTAAGCATAAGTACCAACACTAGTTGATCCTATTGATCACAAAATTAATTTTCATAAAAGATAGATTTGTGTCCATCTTATGTTGAAACTTATCTTTAATTAGGAATAATGTGTTTGTTAAGCATAAGTGCCAACACTACTTGATCCTATTGATGATCAAATTGATTTTTCCACAAGATCGATTTGTGTCCATATATTGTTGACACTTATCTTTAATTTAGGAATAATGTGTTTAATAAACGTAAGTACCAACACTAGTTGATCTTATTGATGATAAAATTTATTTTCTTGGAAGATCGATTTGTGTCAATCTAGTGTTGACACTTAGCTTTAATTTAGGAATAATGTGTTTGTTAAGCATAAGTACCAAAACTAGTTGATCCTATTGATGACAAAATTGATTTTCGTTTGTGATCGATTTGTGTCCATCATATGTTGACACTTAAATTTAATTTAGGAATAATGTGTTTGTTTAGCGTAAGTGCCAACACTACTTGATCCTATGGATGACATAATTGATTTTCTTGCTAGATGGATTTGTGTCCATCTAGTGTTGGCACTTAGCTTTAATTTACGAATAATTTGTTTGTTAAGCATAATTGCCAAAACTAGTTGATCCTATTGATGACGTAATTGATTTTCTTACTAGATGGATTTGTGTCCATCTAGTGTTGACAATTAGCTTTAATTTTGCAATAATGTGTTTGTTACGCATAAGTGCAAACATTATTTGATTCTGTTGATTACAAAATTGATTTTGTCACAAGATTGATTTGTGTCCATCTAGAGTTGACGCTTAGCTTTAATTTCAGAATAATGTGTTTGTTAAGCATAAGTACCAAAACTAGTTGATTATGTTGATGACAAAATTGATTTTCCTACAAGATCGATTTTTGTCCATCTAGTGTTGACGCTTAGCTTTAATTTAGGAATAATGTGTTTGTTAAGCATAAATGCCAAGACTAGTTGATCCTATTGATGACAAAATTGATTTTCTTGCAAGATAGATTTATGTCCGTCTAGAGTTGACTCTTTTCTTTAATTTAGGAATAATATGTTTGCTAAGCCTATGTAACAACACTAGTTAATCCTATTGATGACAAAATTGATTTTCCTGCAAGAACGATTTGTGTCCATCTAGTGTTGACACGTAGCTTTAATTTAGGAATAATGTGTTTTATAAGCATAAGTACCAAAACTAGTTGATCCTATTGATGACAAAATTGATTTTCTTGCAAAATCGATTTATGTCCATCTAGTGTTGACGCTTTGCTTTAATTTAGGAATAATGTGTTTGCTAAGCCTAAGTACCAACACTAGTTGATCCTATTGATAATATAATTTATTTTTTTGGAAGATCGATTTGTGTCATCTAGTGTTGACACTTATCTTTAATTTAGGAATAGTGTGTTTGTTAAGCATAAGTAGC
This sequence comes from Solanum bulbocastanum, assembly GCA_037074985.1. NCBI lineage: Eukaryota > Viridiplantae > Streptophyta > Magnoliopsida > Solanales > Solanaceae > Solanum > Solanum bulbocastanum. The sequence goes on along the minus strand of CM073606.1, from coordinate 27,177,868 downwards.
AAAACTTGTTGATCCTATTGATGACAAAATTGATTTTCCTGCTAGATCGATTTGTGTCCATCTATTGTTGACACTTAAGTTTAATTTAGGAATAATGTGTTTGTTAAGCATAAGTACCAACCCTTGTTTGACCTATTGATCACAAAATTGATTTTCGTTTATGATCTATTTGTGTCCATCATGTGTTGACATATATCTTTAATTTAGGAATAATGTGTTTGTTACGCTTAAGTGCCAACACTACTTGATCCTATTGAGGACAAAATTAATTTTCTTGGTAGATGGATCTGTGTCAATCTAGTGTTGACACTTAGCTATAATTTAGGATTAATGTGTTTGTTAAGCATAAGTACCAAAACTAGTTGATCCTACTGATCACAAAATTAATTTTCGTTTGTGATCAATTTGTGTCCATCATATGTTGACAGTAGCTTTAATTTAGGTATAATGTGTTTGTTAAGCGTAAGTGCCAACACTACTTGATCCTATGGAGGACATAATTGATTTTCTTGCTAGGTGAATTTGTGTCCATCTAGTGTTGACACTTAGCTTTAATTTAGGAATAATTTGTTTGTTAAGAATAAGTGCCAAAACTAGTTGATCCTATTGATGACGTAATTGATTTTCTTGCTAGATGGATTTGTGTCCATCTAGTGTTGACAATTAGCTTTAATTTTGCAATAATGTGTTTGTTACGCATAAGTGCAAACACTAGTTGATTCTATTGATTAAAAAATTGATTTTCTCACAAGATTGATTTGTGTCCATCTAGAGTTGACACTTAGGTTTAATTTCGGAATAATGTGTTTGTTAAGCATAAATACCAACACTAGTTGATTATGCTGATGACAAAATTGATTTTCGTACAAGATCAATTTTTGTCAATCTAGTGTTGACACTTAGCTTTAATTTAGGAATAATGTGTTTGTTAAGCATAAATGCCAAGACTAGTTGATCCTATTGATGACAAAATTGATTTTCTTGCAAGATCGATTTATGTCCGTCTAGTGTTGACGCTTTGCTTTAATTTAGGAATGATATGTTTGCTAAGCCTATGTACCAACACTAGTTGATCCTATTGATGACAAAATTGATTTTCCTGCAAGAACGATTTGTGTCCATCTAGTGTTGACACGTAGCTTTAATTTAGGAATAATGTGTTTTATAAGCAAAAGCACCAAAACTAGTTGATCCTATTGATGACAAAATTGATTTTCTTGCAAGATTGATTTATGTCCATCTAGTGTTGACGCTATGCTTTAATTTAGGAATAATGTGTTTGCTAAGTCTAAGTACCAACACTAGTTGATCCTATTGATAATATAACTTATTTTTTTGGAACATCGATTTGTGTCCATCTAGAGTTGACACTTAGCTTTAATTTAGGAATAATGTGTTTGTTAAGCATAAATGCCAAGACTAGTTGATCCTATTGATGACAAAATTGATTTTCTTGCAAAATAGATTTATGTCCGTCTAGAGTTGACTCTTTGCTTTAATTTAGGAATAATATGTTTGCTAAGCTTATGTACCAACACTAGTTGATCCTATTGATGACAAAATTGATTTTCCTACAAGAACGATTTGTGTCCATCTAGTGTTGACACGTAGCTTTAATTTAGGAATAATGTGTTTTATAAGCATAAGTACCAAATCTAGTTGATCCTATTGATGAGAAAATTGATTTTCTTGCAAGATCGATTTATGTCCATCTAGTGTTAACGCTTCGCTTTAATTTAGGAATAATGTGTTTGCTAAGCCTAAGTACCAACATTAGTTGATCCTATTGATAATATAATTTATTTTTTTGGAAGATCGATTTGTGTCCATCTAGTGTTGACACTTATCTTTAATTTAGGAATAGTGTGTTTGTTAAGCATAAGTACCAAAACTTGTTGATCCTATTGATGACAAAATTGATTTTCCTGCTAGATCGATTTGTGTCCATCTATTGTTGACACTTAAATTTAATTTAGGAATAATGTGTTTGTTAAGCATAAGTACCAAACCTTGTTTAACCTATTGATCACAAAATTGATTTTCGTTTATGATCTATTTGTGTCCGTCATGTGTTGACATTTATCTTTACCTTAGGAATAATGTGTTTGTTACGCTTAAGTGCCAACATTACTTGATCCTATTGAGGACAAAATTAATTTTCTTGCTAGATGGATCTGTGTCAATCTAGTGTTGACACTTAGCTTTAATTTAGGATTAATGTGTTTGTTAAGCATAAGTACCAAAACTAGTTGATCCTACTGATCACAAAATTAATTTTCGTTTGTGATCTATTTGTGTCCATCATATGGTGACACATAGCTTTAATTTAGGTATAATGTGTTTGTTAAGCGTAAGTGCCAACGCTACTTGATCCTATGGAGGACATAATTGATTTTCTTGCTAGGTGAATTTGTGTCCATCTAGTGTTGATACTTAGCTTTAATTTAGGAATAATTTGTTTGTTAAGAATAAGTGCCAAAACTAGTTGATCCTATTGATGACGTAATTGATTTTCTTGCTAGATGGATTTGTGTCCATCTAGTGTTGACAATTAGCTTTAATTTTGCAATAATGTGTTTGTTACGCATAAGTGCAAACACTAGTTGATTCTATTGATTAAAAAATTGATTTTCTCACAAGATTGATTTGTGTCCATCTAGAGTTGACACTTAGCTTTAATTTCGGAATAATGTGTTTGTTAAGCATATATACCAACACTAGCTGATTATGCTGATGACCAAATTGATTTTCGTACAAGATCAATTTTTGTCAATCTAGTGTTGACACTTAACTTTAATTTAGGAATAATGTGTTTGTTAAGCATAAATGCCAAGACTAGTTGATCCTATTGATGACAAAATTGATTTTCTTGCAAGATCGATTTATGTCCGTCTAGTATTGACGCTTTGCTTTCATTTAGGAATGATATTTTTGCTAAGCCTATGTACCAACACAAGTTGATCCTATTGATGACAAAATTGATTTTCCTGCAAGAACGATTTGTGTCCATCTAGTGTTGACACGTAGCTTTAATTTAGGAATAATGTATTTTATAAGCATAAGTACCAAAACTAGTTGATCCTATTGATGACAAAATTGATTTTCTTGCAAGATCGATTTAGGTCCATCTAGTGTTGACGCTTTGCTTTAATTTAGGAATAATGTGTTTGCTAAGCCTAAGTACCAACACTAGTTGATCCTATTGATAATATAACTTATTTTTTTGGAACATCGATTTGTGTCCATCTAGTGTTGACACTTATCTTTAATTTAGGAATAGTGTGTTTGTTAAGCATAAGTACCAAAACTTGTTGATCCTATTGATGACAAAATTTATTTTCCTGCTAGATCGATTTGTGTCCATCTATTGTTGACACTTAGCTTTAATTTAGGAATAATGTGTTTGTTAAGCATAAGTACCTACCCTAGTTTAACCTATTGATCACAAAATTGATTTTCGTTTAAGATTGATTTGTGTCCATCATGTGTTGACACTTCTCTTTAATTTAGGAATAATGTGTTTGTTACGCTTAAGTGCCAACACTACTTGATCCTATTGAGGACAAAATTAATTTTCTTGCTAGATGGATCTGTGTCAATCTAGTGTTGACACTCAGCTTTAATTTAGGATTAATGTGTTTGTTAAGCATAAGTACCTAAACTAGTTGATCCTACTGATCACAAAATTGATTTTCGTTTGTGATCGATTTGTGTCCATCATATGTTGACACTTAGCTTTAATTTAGGAATAATTTGTTTGTTAAGCGTAAGTACCAACATTACTGGATCCTATGGAGGACATAATTGATTTTCTTGCTAGATGGATTTGTGTCCATCTAGTGTTGACATTTAGCTTTAATTTAGGAATAATTTGTTTGTTAAGCATAAGTGCCAAAACTAGTTGATCCTATTGATGACTTAATTGATTTTCTTGCTAGATTGATTTGTGTCCATCTAGTGTTGACAATTAACTTTAATTTTGCAACAATGTGTTTGTTACGCATAAGTGCAAACACTAGTTGATTCTATTGATTACAAAATTGATTTTCTCACAAGATTGATTTGTGTCCATCTAGATTTGACATTTAGCTTTAATTTCGGAATAATGTGTTTGTTAAGCATAAGTACCAACACTAGTTGATCCTATTGATGACAAAATTGATTTTCCTGCAAGATCGATTTGTGTCCATCTATTGTTGTCACTTAGCTTTAATTTAGGAATAATGTGTTTGTTAAGCATAAGTACCAACGCTAGTTTAACCTATTGATCACAAAATTGATTTTCGTTTATGATCGATTTGTGTCCATCATGTGTTGACACTTATCTTTAATTTAGGAATAATGTGTTTGTTACGCTTAAGTGCCAACACTACTTGATCCTATTTAGGACAAAATTAATTTTCTTGCTAGATGGATCTGTGTCAATCTAGTGTTGACACTTAGCTTTAATTTAGGAATAATGTGTTTGTTAAGCATAAGTACCAAAACTAGTAGATCCTACAGATCACAAAATTGATTTTCGTTTGTGATCGATTTGTGTCCATCATGTGTTGACACTTAGCTTTAATTTAGGAATAATGTGTTTGTTACGCTTAAGTGCCAACACTACTTGATCCTATTGAGGACAAAATTAATTTTCTTGCTAGATGGATTTGTGTCCATCTTGTGTTGACACTTAGCTTTAATTTGGGAGTAATGTGTTTCTTAAGCATAAGTGCCAACAGTAGTTGATCCTATTAATGACAAATGTGATTTTCCTGCAAGATCGATGTTTGTCCATCTAGAGTTGACACTTAGCTTTAATTTAGGAATAATGTGTTTGTTAAGCATAAATGCCAAGACTAGTTGATCCTATTGATGAAAAAATTGATTTTCTTGCAAGATCGATTTATGTCCATCAAGTGTTGACGCTTTGCTTTAATTTAGGAATAATGTGTTTGCTAAGCCTAAGTACCAACACTAGTTGATCCTATTGATGACAAAATTGATTTTCCTGCAAGAAAGATTTGTGTCCATCTAGTGTTGACACTTAGCCTTAATTTAGGAATAATGTGTTTTATATGCATAAGTACCAAAACTAGTTGATCCAATTGATAATATAATTTATTTTTTTGAAAGATCGATTTGTGTCTATCTAGTGTTGACACTTATCATTAATTAGGAATAATGTGTTTGTTAAGCATAGCTGCGAAAACTAGTTGATAACTATTGATGACATAATTGATTTTCTTGCTACATGGATTTGTGTCCATCTAGTGTCGACAGTTAACTTTAATTTTGGAATAATGTGTTTGTTAAGCATAAGTTCCAACACTAGTTGATCCTATTGATTACAAAATTGATTTTCTTACAAGATCGATTTGTGTCCATCTTGTGTTGACACTTATCTTTATATAGGAATAATGTGTTTGTTAAGCATAAGTACCAACACTAGTTGATTATATTGATGGCAAAATTGATTTTCCTGCAAGATCTTTTTTGTCCATCTAGTGTTGACACTTAGATTTAATTTAGGAATAATGTGTTTGTTAAGCATAAATGCCAAGACTAGTTGATCCTATTGATGACAAAATTGATTTTCTTGCAAGATCGATTTATGTTCGTCTAGTGTTGACGCTTTGTACCAACAGTAGTTGATCCTATTGATGACAAAATTGATTTTCCTGCAAGAACGATTTGTGTCCATCTAGTGTTGACACGTAGCTTTAATTTAGGAATAATGTGTTTGTTAAGTATAAGTACCAACACTAGTGGATTATGTTGATGACAAAATTGATTTTCCTACAAGATCGATTTTTGTCCATCTAGTGTTGACACTTAGCTTTAATTTAGGAATAATGTGTTTGTTAAGCATAAATGCCAAGACTAGTTGATCCTATTGATGACAAAATTGATTTAATTTCAAGATCGATTTATGTTCGTCTAGTGTTGACGCTTTGCATTAATTTAGGAATAATATGTTTGCTAAGCCTATGTACCAACAACAGTTGATCCTATTGATGATAAAATTAATTTTCCTGCAAGAACGATTTGTGTCCATCTAGTGTTGACACGTAGCTTTAATTGAGGAATAATGTGTTTTATAAGCATAAGTACCAAAACTATTTGATCCTATAGATGACAAAATTGATTTTCTTGCAAGATCGATCTATGTCCATCTAGTGTTGATGCTTTGCTTTAATTTAGGAATAATGTGTTTGCTAAGCCTAAGTACCAACACTAGTTGATCCTATTGATAATATAACTTATTGTTTTGGAACATCAATTTGTGTCCATCTAGTGTTGACACTTATCTTTAATTTAGGAATAGTGTGTTTGTTAAGCATAAGTAGCAAAACTTGTTGATCCTATTGATGACAAAATTGATTTTCTGCTAGATCGATTTGTGTCCATCTATTGTTGACACTTAGCTTTAATTTAGGAATAATGTGTTTGTTAAGCATAAGTACCTACCCTAGCTTAACCTATTGATCACAAAATTGATTTTCGTTTATGATCGTTTTGTGTCCATCATGTGTAGACACTTATCTTTAATTTAGGAATATTGTGTTTGTTACGCTTAAGTGCCAACACTACTTGATCCTATTGAGGACAAAATTAATTTTCTTGCTAGATGGATCTGTGTCAATCTAGTGTTGACACTTAGCTTTAATTTAGGATTAATGTGTTTGTTAAGCATAAGTACCTAAACTAGTTGATCCTACTGATCACAAAATTGATTTTCGTTTGTGATCGATTTGTGTCCATCATATGTTGACACTTAGCTTTAATTTAGGAATAATGTGTTTGTTAAGCGTAAGTGCCAACACTACTTGATCCTATGGAGGACATAATTGATTTTCTTGCTAGATGGATCTGTGTCCATCTAGTGTTGACACTTAGCTTTAATTTAGGAATAATTTGTTTGTTAAGCATAAGTGCCAAAACTAGTTGATCCTATTGATGGCGTAATTGATTTTCTTGCTAGATGGATTTGTGTCCATCTAGTGTTGACAATTAGCTTGAATTTTGCAATAATGTGTTTGTTACGCATAAGTGCAAACACTAGTTGATTCTATTGATTACAAAATTGATTTTGTTACAAGATTGATTTGTGTCCATCTAGAGTTGACACTTAGCTTTAATTTCGGAATAATGTGTTTGTTAAGCATAAGTACCAACACTAGTTGATCCTATTGATGACAAAATTGATTTTCCTGCAAGATTGATTTGTGTCCATCTAATGTTGACACTTAGCTTTAATTTAGGAATAATGTGTTTGTTAAGCATAAGTACCAACCCTAGTTTAACCTATTGATCACAAAATTAATTTTCGTTTATGATCGATTTGTGTCCATCATGTGTTGACACTTATCTTTAATTTAGGAATAATGTGTTTGTTACGCTTAAGTGCCAACACTACTTGATCCTAGTGAGGACAAAATTAATTTTCTTGCTAGATGGATCTGTGTCAATCTAGTGTTGACACTTAGCTTTAATTTAGGAATAATGTGTTTGTTAAGCATAAGTACCAAAACTAGATGATCCTACAGATCACAAAATTGATTTTCGTTTATGATCGATTTGTGTCCATCATGTGTTGACAATTATCTTTAATTTAGGAATAATGTGTTTGTTACGCTTAATTGCCAACACTACTTGATCCTATTGAGGACAAAATTTATTTTCTTGCTAGATGGATTTGTCTCCATCTTGTGTTGACACTTAGCTTTAATTTAGGAGTAATTTGTTTCTTAAACATAAGTGCCAACAGTAGTTGATCCTATTAATGACAAATGTGCTTTTCCTGCAAGATCGATTTTTGTCCATTTAGAGTTGACACTTAGCTTTAATTTAGGAATAATGTGTTTGTTAAGCATAAATGCCAAGACTAGTTGATCCTATTGATGAAAAAATTGATTTTCTTGCAAGATCGATTTATGTCCATCTAGTATTGACCCGTTGCTTTAATTTAGGAATAATGTGTTTGCTAAGCCAAAGTACCAACACTAGTTGATCCTATTGATGACAAAATTGATTTTCCTGCAACAACGATTTGTGTCCATCTAGTGTTGACACTTAGCTTTAATTTAGGAATAATGTGTTTCTAAAGCATAAGTGCCAATACTAGTTGATCCTATTGATGATATAATTGATTTTTTTGAAAGATCGATTTGTATCCATCTAGTGTTGACACTTAGCTTTAATTTTGGAATAAAGTGTTTTATAAGCATAAGTTCCAAAACTAGTTGATCCTATTGATAATATAATTTATTTTCTTGGAAGATCGATTTGTGTCCATCTAGTGTTGACACTTATCTTTAATTTAGGAATAGTGTGTTTGTTAAGCATACGTACCAAAACTTGTTGATCCTATTGATGATAAAATTGATTTTCCTGTTAGATCGATTTGTGTCCATCTAGTGTTGACACTTAGCTTTAATTGAGGAATTATGTGTTTGTTAAGCATAAGTACCAACCCTAGTTTAACCTATTGATCACAAAATTGATTTTAATTTATGATCAATTTGTGTCCATCATGTGTTGACACTTATCTTTAATTTAGGAATAATGTGTTCGTTACGCTTAAGTGCTAAGACTACTTGATCCTATTGAGGACAAAATTTATTTTCTTGTAAGATCGATTTGTGTCCATCTAGTGTTGACACTTAGCTTTAATTTAGGAATAATGTGTTTGTTAAGCATAGGTACCAAAAATAGTGTTGACACTTAGCTTTAATTTAGGATTAATGTGTTTATTAAACGTAAGTACCAACACTAGTTGATCTTATTGATGACAAAATTTATTCTCTTACAAAATCGATTTGTGTCCATCTAGTGTCGACACTTAGCTTTAATTTAGGAATAATGTGTTTGTTAAGCAAAAGTACCAAAACTTGTTGATCCTACAGATCACAAAATTGATTTTCGTTTATGATCGATTTGTGTCCATCATGTGTTGACACTTATCTTTAATTTAGGAATAATGTGTTTGTTACGCTTAAGTGCCAACACTACTTGATCCTATTGAGGACAAAATTTATTTTCTTGCTAGATGGGTTTGTCTCCATCTTGTGTTGACACTTAGCTTTAATTTGGGAGTAATGTGTTTCTTAAGCATAAGTGCCAACAGTAGTTGATCCTATTAATGACAAACGTGCTTTTCTTGCAAGATCGATTTTTGTCCATCTAGAGTTGCACTTAGCTTTAATTTAGGAATAATGTGTTTGTTAAGCATAAATGCCAAGACTAGTTGATCCTATTGATGAAAAAATTGATTTTCTTGCAAGATCGATTTATGTCCATCTAGTATTGACGCTTTGCTTTAATTTAGGAATAATGTGTTTGCTAAGCCAAAGTACCAACACTAGTTGATCCTATTGATGACAAAATTGATTTTCCTGCAACAACGATTTGTGTCCATCTAGTGTTGACACTTAGCTTTAATTTAGGATTAATGTGTTTATTAAACCTTAGTACCAACACTAGTTGATCTTATTGATGACAAAGTTTATTTTCTTGCAAGATCAATTTGTATCTAGTGTTGACACTTAGCTTTAATTTAGGAATAATGTGTTTGTTAAGCATAAGTACCAAAACTAGTTGATCCTACAGATCACAAAATTGATTTTCGCTTATGATCGATTTGTGTCCATCATGTGTTGACACTTATCTTTAATTTAGGAATAATGTTATTGTTACGCTTAAGTGCCAACATTACTTGATCCTATTGAGGATTAAATTAATTTTCTTGCTAGATGGATCTGTGTCCATCTAGTGTTGACATTTAGCTTTAATTTAGGATTAATGTGTTTATTAAACGTAAGTACCAACACTTGTTGATCTTATTGATTACAAAATTTATTATCATGAAAGTTCGATTTGTGTCCATCTAGTGTTGACACTTAGCTTCAATTTAGGAATAATGTGTTTGTTAAGCATAAGTACCAAAACTCGTTGATCCTACAGATCACAAAATTGATTTTCGTTTATGATCGATTTGTGTTCATCATGTGTTGACACTTATCTTTAATTTAGGAATAATATGTTTGTTACGCTTAAGTACCAACACTACTTGATCCTATTGAGGACAAAATTAATTTTCTTGCTAGATGGATTTGTGTCCATCTAGTGTTGACACTTAGCTTTAATTTGGGAGTAATGTGTTTGTTAAGCATAAGTGCCAAATGTAGTTGATCCTATTAATGACAAAATTGATTTTCTTGCAAGAACGATTTGTGTCCTTCTAGTGTTGACACTTATCTTTAATTTAGGAATAATGTGTTTGTTAACCATAAGTACCAACACTACTTGATCCTATTGAGGACAAATTTGATTTTGTGGCAAGATAGATTTGTGTCAATCTAGTGTTGACACTTAGCTTTAATTTAGGAATAATGTGTTTCTAAAGCATAAGTGCCAATACTAGTTGATCCTATTGATGATATAATTGATATTTTTGAAAGATCGATTTGTATCCATCTAGTGTTGACACTTAGCTTTAATTTGGGAATAAAATGTTTTATAAGCATAAGTACCAAAACTAGTTGATCCTATCGATAATATAATTTATTTTTTTGGAAGATCGATTTGTATCCATCTAGTGTTGACACTTATCTTTAATTTAGGAATAGTGTGTTTGTTAAGCATAAGTACCAAAACTTGTTGATCCTATTGATGATAAAATTGATTTTCCTGTTAGATCGATTTGTGTCCATCTAGTGTTGACACTTAGCTTTAATTTAGGAATTATGTGTTTGTTAAGCATAAGTACCAACCCTAGTTTAACCTATTGATCACAAAATTGATTTTAATTAATGATCAATTTGTGTCCATCATGTGTTGACACTTATCTTTAATTTAGGAATAATGTGTTTGTTACGCTTAAGTGCTAAGACTACTTGATCCTATTGAGGACAAAATTTATTTTCTTGCAAGATCTATTTGTGTCCATCTAGTGTTGAGACCTAGCTTTAATTTAGGAATAATGTGTTTGTTAAGCATAGGTACCAAAACTAGTGTTGACACTTAGCTTTAATTTAGGATTAATGTGTTTATTAAACGTAAGTACCAACACTAGTTGATCTTATTGATGACAAAATTTATTTTCTTGCAAGATCGATTTGTGTCCATCTAGTGTCGACACTTAGCTTTAATTTAGGAATAATGTGTTTGTTAAGCAAAAGTACCAAAACTTGTTGATCCTACAGATCACAAAATTGATTTTCGTTTATGATCGATTTGTGTCCATCATGTGTCGACACTTAACGTTAATTTAGGAATAATGTGTTTGTTACGCTTAAGTGCCAACACTACTTGATCCTATTGAGGACAAAATTAATTTTCTTGCTAGATGGATTTGTGTCCATCTAGTGTTGACACTTAGCTTTAATTTGGGAGTAATGTGTTGGTTAAGCATAAGTGCCAACAGTAGTTGATCGTAGTAATGACAAATGTGATTTTCCTGCAAGATCGATTTTTGTCCATCTAGAGTTGACACTTAGCTTTAATTTAGGAATAATGTGTTTGTTAAGCACAGATGCCAAGACTAGTTGATCCTATTGATGACAAAGTTGATTTTCTTGAAAGATCGATTTATGTCCATCTAGTGTTGACGCTTAGCTTTAATTTAGGAATAATGTGTTTCTAAAGCATAAGTGCCAATACTAGTTGATCCTATTGATGATATAATTGATTTTTTTGGAAGATCGATTTGTATCCATCTAATGTTGACACTTAGCTTTAATTTAGGAATAATGTGTTTTATAAGCATAAGTACCAAAACTATTTGATACTAATGATAATATAATTAATTTTTTTGGAAGATCGATTCGTGTCCATCTAGTGTTGGCACTTATCTTTAATTTATGAATAGTGTGTTTGTTAAGCATAAGTACCAAAACTTGTTGATCCTATTGATGACAAAATTGATTTTCCTGCTAGATCGATTTGTGTCCATCTAGTTTTGACACTTAGCTTTAATTTAGGAATAATGTGTTTGTTAAGCATAAGTACCAACCCTAGTTTAACCTATTGATCACAAAATTGATTTTCGTTTATGATCGATTTGTGTCGATCATGTGTTGACACTTATCTTTAATTTAGGAATAATGTGTTTGTTACGCTTAAGTGCCAACACTACTTGATCCTATTGAGGACAAAATTAATTTTCTTGCTAGATGGATCTGTGTCCATCTAGTGTTGACACTTAGCTTTAATTTAGGATTAATGTGTTTATTAAACGTAAGTACCAACACTAGTTGATCTTATTGATGACAAAATTTATTTTCTTGCAAGATCGATTTGTGTCCATCTAGTGTTGACACTTAGCTTTAATTTAGGAATAATGTGTTTGCTAAGCATAAGTACCAAAACTAGTTGATCTTACAGATCACAAAATTGATTTTCGTTTATGATCGATTTGTGTCCATCATGTGTTGACACTTATCTTTAATTTAGGAATAATGTGTTTGTTACGCTTAAGTGCCAACACCACTTGATCCTATTGAGGAAAAAATTAGTTTTCTTGCTAGATGGATTTGTGTCCATCTAGTGTTGACACTTAGCTTTAATTTGGGAGTAATGTGTTTGTTAAGCATAAGTGCCAACAATAGTTGATCCTATTAATGACAAATGTGACTTTCCTGCAAGATCGATTTTTCTCTATCTAGAGTTGACACTTAGCTTTAATTTAGGAATAATGTGTTTGTTAAGCATAAATGCCAAGACTAGTTGATCCTATTGATGACAAAATTGATTTTCTTGCAAGATCGATTTATGTCCATCTTGTGTTGACGCTTTGCTTTAATTTAGGAATAATGTGTTTGCAAAGCCTAAGTTCCAAAACTAGTTGATCCTATTGATGACAAAATTAATTTTCCTGCAAGAACGATTTGTGTCCATCTAGTGTTGACACTTAGCTTTAATTTAGGAATAATGTGTTTTATAAGCATAAGCACCAAAACTAGTTGATCCAATTGCTAATATATTTTATTTTTTTGGAAGATCGATTTGTGTCCATCTAGTGTTGACACTTATCTTTAATTTAAGAATAGTGTGTTTGTTAAGCATAAGATCCAAAACATGTTGATCCTATTGATGACAAAATTGATTTTCCTGCTAGATCGATTTGTGTCCATCTAGTGTTGACACTTAGCTTCAATTTAGGAATAATGTGTTTGTTAAGCATAAGTACCAACCCTAGTTTAACCTATTGATCATAAAACTGATTTTTGTTTATGATCTATTTGTGTCCATCATGTGTTGACACTTATCTTTAATTTAGGAATAATGTGTTTGTTACGCTTAAGTGCCAACACTACTTGATCCTATTGAGGACAAAATTAATTTTCTTGCTAGACGGATCTGTGTCCATCTGGTGTTGACACTTAGCTTTAATTTTGGATTAATGTGTTTATTAAACGTAAGTACCAACACTAGTTGATCTTATTGATGGCAAAAATTTATTTTCTTGCAAGATCGATTTGTGTCCATCTAGTGTTGACACTTAGCTTTAATTTGGGAGTAACGTGTTTGTTAAGCATAAGTGCCAACAATAGTTGATCCTATTAATGACAAATGTGATTTTCCTGTAAGATCGATTTTTGTCCATCTAGAGTTGACACTTAGCTTTAATTTAGGAATGATGTGTTTGTTAAGCATAAATGCCAAGACTAGTTGATCCTATTGATGACAAAATTGATTTTCCGGCTAGATCGATTTGTGTCCATCTAGTGTTGACACTTAGCTTTAATTTAGGAATAATGTGTTTGTTAAGCATAAGTACCAACCCTAGTTTAACCTATTGATCACAAAATTGATTTTCGTTTATGATCGATTTGTGTCCATCATGTGTTGACACTTATCTTTAATTTAGGAATAATGTGTTTGTTACGCTAAGTGCCAACACTACTTGATCCTATTGAGGACAAAATTAATTTTCTTGCTAGATGGATCTGTGTCCATCTAGTGTTGACACTTAGCTTTAATTTACGAATAATGTGTTTGTTAAGCATAAGTACCAACACTAGTTGATCTTATTGATGACAAAATTTATTTTCTTGCAAGATCGATTTGTGTCCATCTAGTGTTGATACTTAGCTTTAATTTAGGAATAATGTGTTTGTTAAGCATAAGTACCAAAACTAGTTGATCCTACAGATCAAAAAATTGATTTTCGTTTATGATGGATTTATGTCCATCATGTGTTGACACTTATCTTTAATTTAGGAATAATGTGTTTGTTACGCTTAAGTGCCAACACTACTTGATCCTATTGAGGACAAAATTAATTTTCTTGCTAGATGGATTTGTGTCCATCTAGTGTTGACACTTAGCTTTAATTTGGGAGAAATGTGTTTGTTAAGCATAAGTGCCAACAGTAGTTGATCCTATTAATGACAAATGTGATTTACCTGCAAGATTGGTTTTTGTCTATCTAGAGTTGACACTTAGCTTTAATTTAGGAATAATATGTTTGTTAAGCATAAATGCCAAGACTAGTTGATCCTATTGATGACAAAATTGATTTTCTTGCAAGATCGATTTATGTCCATCTAGTGTTGACGCTTTGCTTTAATGTAGGAATAATGTGTTTGCTAAGCCTAAGTACCAAGACTAGTTGATCCTATTGATGACAAAATTGATTTTCCTGCAAGAACGATTTGTGTCCATCTAGTGTTGACACTTAGCTTTAATTTAGGAATAATGTGTTTGCTAAGCATAAGTACAAACCCTAGTTGATCCTATGGATCACAAAAGTGATTTTCGTTTAAGATCGATTTGTGTCCACCTTGTGTTGACACTTATGTTTTATTGAGGAATAATGTAGTGGTTAAGCATAAGTGCCAACACTACTTGATCCTATTGAGGACAAAATTGATTTTGTGGCTAGATAGACTTGTGTCCATCTAGTGTTGACTCTTAGCTTTAATTTAGGTATAATGTGTCTGTTATGCATAAGTGCCAAAACTGGTTGATCCTATTGATGACATAATTGATTTTCTTGTTATATGGATTTGTGTCCATCTAGTGTTGACACTTAGCTTTAATTTTGGTATAATGTTTTTGGTAAGCATAAGTGCCAACACTAGTTGATCCTATTGATTACAAAATTGATTTTCTTACAAGATCTATTTGTTTCCATCTAGAGTTGACACTTAGCTTTAATTTAGCAATAATATGTTTGGTAAGCATAAGTACCACCACTAGTTGATCCTATTGATCACAAAATTTATTTTCTTACAAGATCGATTTGTGTCATTCTTGTGTTGAAACTTATCTTTAGTTAGGAATAATGTGTTTGTTAAGCATAAGTGCCAATACTAGTCGATCCTATTTATGACAAAATTGATTTTCATGAAAGATCGATTTTTGTCCATCTAGTGTTGAGACTTAGCTATAATTTAGGAATAATGTGTTCGTTAAGCATAAGTGTCAACACTACCTGATCCTATTGCGGACAAAATTGATTTTCTTGCTAGATGGATTTGTGTCCATCTAGTGTTGTCTCTTAGCTTTCATTTAGGAGTAATGTGTTTGTTAAGCATAAGTGCCAACACTAGTTGATCCTATTGATCACAAAATTGCTTTTCGTGCTAGATCGATTTGTATCCATCTTGTGTTCACACTTATCTTTAATTAGGAATAATGTGTTTGTTAAGCAAAAGTCCCAGCACTACCTGATCCTATTGAGGACAAAATTGATTTTCTTGCTAGATAGATTTGTGTCCATCTAGTGCTGACTCTTAGCTTTAATTTAGGAATAATGTGTTTTCGAAGCATAAGTGCCAATACTTGTCAATCCTATTGATCACAAAATTTATTCTCGCGCAAGATCGATTTGTGCCCATTTTGTGTTGACACTTATCTTTAATTAGGAATAATGTGTTTGTTAAGCATAAGTGCCAATACTAGTTGATCCTATTGATGACAAAATTGATTTTCCTGCTAGATCGATTTGTGTCCATCTAGTGTTGACACTTAGCTTTAATTTAGGAATAATGTGTTTGTTAAGCATTAGTACCAACCCTAGTTGGACCTATTGATCACAAAATTGATTTTACTTTGAGATCGATTTGTGTCCTTCTAGTGCTGAAACTTATCTTTAATTAGGAATAATGTGTTTGTTAAGCCTAAGTACCAACACTAGTTGATCTTATTGATGACAAAATTTATTTTCTTACAAGATCGATTTGTGTCCATCTGGTGTTGACACTTTGCTTTAATGTACGAATAATGTGTTTGTTAACCATAAGTACCAACACTACTTGATCCTATTGAGGACAAAATTGATTTTGTGGCTAGATAGATTTGTGTCCATCTAGTGTTGACACCTAGCTTTAATTTAGGAATAATTTTCTTGTTAAGCTTAAGTGCCAACACTAGTTGATCCTATTGATTACAAAATTGATATTCTTACAAGATCTATATGTGTCCATCAATAGTTGACACTTAGCTTTAATTTAGGAATAATGTGTTTGTTAAGCAAAAGTACCAACACTAGTTGATTATATTAATGACAAAATTGATTTTTGTGCAAGATCGATTTTTTTCCATCTAGAGTTGACACTTAGCTTTAATTTAGCAATAATGTGTTTGTTAAGCATAAGTACCACCACTAGTTGATCCTATTGATCACAAAGTTGAATTTCTTACAAGATCGATTTTTGTGCATCTTGTGTTGAAACTTATCTTTAATTAGGAATAATGTGTTTGTTAAGCATAAGTGCCAATACTAGTTGATTCTATTTAAGACAAAATTGATTTTTCTGCAAGATCGATTTGTGTCCATCTAGTGTTGAAACTTAGCTTTAATTTAGGAATAATGTGTTTGTTAAGCGTAAGTGCCAACACTACTTGATCTTATTGAGGACAAAACTGATTTTCTTGCAAGATTGATTTGTGTCCATCTAGTGTTGACACTTAGCTTTAATTTAGGAATAATTTGTATGTTAAGCACAAGTGCAAAAACTATTTGATCCTATTGATGACTTAATTGATTTTCTTGCTAGATGGATTTGTGTCCATCTAGTGTTGGCACTTAGCTTTAGTTTAGGAATATTGTGTTTGTTAAGCATAAGTGCCAAGACTAGTTGGTCCTATTGATGAAAAAATTGATTTTCTTGGCAGTTCGATTTATGTCCATCTAGTGTTGACGCTTAGCTTTAATTTAGGAATAATGTGTTTGTTAAGCATAAGTACCAAAACTAGTTGATCCTATTGATGATATAATTGATTTTCTTGGAAGATCAATTTGTGTCCATCTCGTGTTTACACTTAGCTTTAATTTAGGAAAAATGTGTTTGTTAAGCCTAAGCACCAACACTAGTTGATCCTATTGATCACAAAATTGATTTTCGTTTAAGATCGATTTGTGTCCATCTAGTGGTGACACTTAGCTTTAATTTAGGAATAATGTGTTTGTTAAGCATAAGTGCCAAGACTAGTTGATCCTATTGATGAAAAAATTGATTTTCTTGGAGGATCGATTTATGTCCATCTAGTGATGATGTTTAGCTTTAATTTAGGAATAATGTGTTTGTTAAGCATAAGTGCAAAGACTAGTTGATCCTATTGATCACAAAATTGATTTTTCTTTATGATCGATTTGTGTCCATCTAGTGTTGACACTAATCTCTAATTAGGAATAATGTGTTTGTTAAGCATAAGTGCCAAGACTAGTTGATCCTATTGAAGAAAAAATTGATTTTCTTGGAAGATCGATTTATGTCCATCTAGTGTTGACGCTTATCTTTAATTTAGAAATAATATATTTGTTAAGCCTAAGTACCTACTCTAGTTGATCCTATTGATGACAAAATAGATTTTCTTGCAAGATCGATTTATGTTCATCTAGTGTTGACACTTAGCCATAATTTAGGAATAATGTGTTTGTTAAGCATAAGTGCCAACACCACTTGATCCTACTGAGGCCAAAATTGACTTTCTTGGTAGATGAATTTGAGTCCATCTAGTGTTGACACTTAGCTTTTATTTAGGAATTATGTGTTGGTTAAGCATAAGTACCAACACTAATTGATTATATTGGTGACAAAATTGATTTTCCTGCAAGATCGATTTGTGTCCATCTAGTGTTGACACTTAGCTTTAATTTTGGAATAATGTGTTTGTTAAGCATAAGTGCCAACACTAGTTGATCCTATTGATGTCAAAATCGATTTTCTTGCAAGATCGATTTGTGTCAATCTGGTGTTGACGCTTAGCTTTAATTTAGGAATAGTGTGGTTGGTAAGTATAAGTACCCACACTAGTTGATCCTATTGAACACAAAATTGAATTTCATGCAAGATCCATTTGTGTCCATCTTGTGTTGACACTTATCTTTAATTCGGAATAATATGTTTCTTAAGCAGAAGTGCCAATACTAGTTGATTCTATTTATGACAAAATTGATTTTCTTGCAAGATCGATTTATGTCCATCTAGTGTTGACGCTTAGCTTTAATTTAGGAATAATGTGTTTGTTGGGCCTAAGTACCAACACTAATTGATTATATTGATGACAAAATTAATTTTCCTGCAAGATCGATTTTTGTCAATCTAGTGTTGTCACTTAGCTTTAATTTAGGAATAATGTGTTTGTTAAGCCTAAGTACCAAAACTAGTTGATCCTATTGATGATATAATTGATTTTCTTGGAAGGTCAATTTGTGACCATCTTGTGTTGACGCTTATCTTTTATTTAGGAATAATGTTTTTGTTAAGCCTAAGTACCAACACTAGTTGATCCTATTGATCAAAAAATCGATTTCCGTACAAGATCGATTTTTGTCCATCAATTGTTGACGCTTAGCTTTAATTTAGGAATAATGTTTTTGTTAAGCATAAGTGCCAAGACTAGTTTATCCTACTGATGAAAAAATTGATTTTCTTTGAAGATCGATTCATGTTCATCTAGTGTTGACGCTTAGCTTTAATTTAGGAATAATGTGTTTGTTAAGCCTAAGTACCAACACTAGTTGATCCTATTGATGACAAAATTGATTTTCATGCAAGATCGATTTGTGTCCATCTTGTGTTGACACTTAGCATTAATTTTATTAAGCATAAGTACCAAAACTAGTTGATCCTATTGATGATATAATTGATTTTCTTGGAAGATCAATTTGTGTCCCTCTCGTGTTGACACCTAGCTTTAATTTAGGAATGATGTGTTTGTTAAGCATCAGTGCCAATAGTAGTTGATCCTATTGATGTCAAAATTGATTTACATACAAGATCAATTTGTTTCCATCTAGTGTTGACACTTAGTTTTAATTTAGGAATAATGTGTTTCTTAAGCATAAGTGCCAAGACTAGTTGATCATATTGATGACAAAATTGATTTTCTTGGAAGATCGATTTATATCCATCTAGTGTTGACGCTTAGCTTTAATTTAGAAATAATGTATTTGTTGAGCCTAAGTACCTACACTAGTTGATCCTATTGATGAAAAAATAGATTTTCTTGCAAGATCGATTTATATCCATCTAGTGTTGACACTTAGCTATAATTTAGGAATAATGTGTTTGTTAAGCATAAGTGCCAACACAACTTGATCCTACTGAGGACAAAATTGACTTTCTTGGTAGATGGATTTGAGTCCATCTAGTGTTGACACTTACCTTTTATTTAGGAATAATGTGTTGGTTAAGCGTAAGTACCTACACTAATTGATTATATTGATGACAAAATTGATTTTCCTGCAAGATCGATTTGTGTCCATCTAGTGTTGACACTTAGCTTTAATTTTGGAATAATGTGTTTGTTAAGCATAAGTGCCAAGACTAGTTGATCCTATTGATAAAAAAATTGATTTTCCTTGAAGATCGATATATGTCCATCTAGTGTTGACGCGTAGCTTTAATTTAGGAATAATGTGTTTGTTAAGCATAAGTATCAAAACTAGTTGATCCGATTGATGAAAAAATTGATTTTCCTGCAAGATCAATTTGTGTCCATCTAGCGTTGACACTTAGCTTTAATTTAGGAATAATGCGTTTGTTAAGCATAAGTACAAACACTAGTTGATTCTATTGATCACAAAATTGATTTTCGTGCAAGATTGATTTGTGTCCATCAAGTGTTGACACTTATCTTTAATTTAGGAAAAATGTGTTTGTTAAGCATACGTACCAACACTAGTTGATCCTATTGATGACAAAACTAATTTTCTTGCAAGATCGATTTGTGTCCATCTAGTGTTGACACTTAGCTTTAATTTAGGAATAATGTGTTTGTTAAGCCTAAGTACCAATACTAGTTAATCCTATTGATCACAAAATTGATTTTCTTGCAAGATCGATTTGTGTCCATCTAGTGTTGACACATAGCTTTAATTTAGGAATAATGTATTTGTTAAGCCTAAGTTCCAAAACTAGTTGATCCTATTGATGATATAATTGATTTTCTTGGAAGATCAATTTGTGACCATCTAGTGTTGACGCTTATCTTTTATTTAGGAGTAATGTTTTTGTTAAGCCTAAGTACCAACACTAGTTGATCCTATTGATCACAAAATTGATTTTCGTGCAAGATCGATTTGTGTCCATCTAGTGTTGACACTTAGCTTTAATTTTGGAATAATGTGTTTGTTAAGCATACGTGCCAACACTAGTAGAACCTATTGATGTCAAAATCGATTTTCTTGCAAGATCGATTTGTGTCCATCTGGTGTTGACGCTTAGCTTTAATTTAGAAATAGTGTGGTTGGTAAGTCTAAGTACCAACACTAGTTGATCCTATTGAACACAAAATTGAATTTCGTGCAAGATCCATTGGTGTCCATCTTGTGTTGACACTTATCTTTAATATGGAATAATGTGTTTGTTAAGCATAAGTGCCAATACTAGTTGATCCTATTGATGACAAAATTGATTTTCTTGCAAGATCGATTTATGTCCATCTAGTGTTGACGCTTAGCTTTAATTCAGGAATAATGTGTTTGTTGCGCCTAAGTACCAACACTAATTGATTATATTGATGACAAATTAATTTTCCTGCAAGATCGATTTGCGTCCATCTAGTGTTGACACTTAGCTTTAGTTTAGGAATAATGTGTTTGTTAAGCCTAAGTACTAAAACTAGTTGATCCTATTGACGATATAATTGATATTCTTGGAAGATCAATTTGTGGCCATCTAGTGTTGACGCTTATCCTTTTGATGAACAAATTGATTTTCTTTGAAGATCGATTTATGTCCATCTAGTATTGACGCTTAGCTTTAATTTAGGAATAATGTGTTTGTTAAGCCTAAGTACCAACACTGGTTGATCCTATTGATGACAAAATTGATTTTCATGCAAGGTCGATATGTTTCCATATAGTGTTGACACTTAGCATTAATTTTTTTAAGCATATGTACCAAAACTAGTTGATCCTATTAATGATATAATTGATTTTTTTGGAAGATCAATTTGTGTCCATCTCGTGTTGACACTTAGCTTTAATTTAGTAATAATGTGTTTGTTAAGCGTAAGTGCCAATAGTAGTTCATCCTATTGATGACAAAATTGATTTACCTACAAGATCAAATTGTTTCCATCTAATGTTGACACTTAGTTTTAATTTAGAAATAATGTATTTGTAAAGTCTAAGTACCTACACTAGTTGATCCTATTGATGACAAAATAGATTTTCTTGCAAGATCGATTTATGTCCATCTAGTGTTGACACTTAGCTATAATTTAGGAATAATGTGTTTGTTAAGCATAAGTGCCAACACCACTTGATCCTACTGAGGACAAAATTGACTTTGTTGGTAGATGGATTTGAGTCCATTTAGTGTTGACACGTAGCTTTTATTTAGGAATAATGTGTTGGTTAAGCGTAAGTACCAACACTAATTGATTATATTGATGACGAAATTGATTTTCCTGCAAGATCTATTTGTGTCCATCTAGTGTTGACACTTAGCTTTAATTTTGGAATAATGTGTTTGTTAAGCATAAGTTCCAACACTAGTTGATCCTATTGATGACAAAATTGATTTTCTTGGAAGATCGATATATGTCCATCTGGTGTTGACACTTAGCTTTAATTTAGGAATAATGTGTTTGTTAAGCATAAGTTCCAACACTAGTTGATCCTATTGATGACAAAATTGATTTTCTTGGAAGATCGATATATGTCCATCTGGTGTTGACACTTAGCTTTAATTTAGGAATAATGTGTTTGTTAAGCCTAAGCAACAACACTAGTTGATCATATTGATCAAAAAATTGATTTTCGTTTAAGATCGATTTGTGTCCATCTAGTGTTGACATTAATCTTTAATTAGGAATAATGTGTTTGTTAAGCATAACTGCCAATACTAGTTGATCCTATTGATGACAAAATTGATTTTCTTGCAAGATCGATTTGTGTCTATCTAGTGTTGACACTTAGCTTTAATTTAGGAATAATGTGTTTGTTAAGCATAAGAGCCAAGACTAGTTGATCCTATTGATGAAAAAATTGATTTTCTTGGAAAATCGATTTATGTCCATCCAGTGTTGACGTTTAGCTTTAATTTAGGAGTAATGTGTTTATTAAGCATAAGTGCAAAGACTAGTTGATCCTATTGATGAAAAAATTGATTTTCGTGCAAGATCGATTTGTGTCCATCTAGTATTGACACTTAGCTTTAATTTAGGAATAATGTGTTTGTTAAGCATGAGTACCAAAACTAGTTGATCCTATTGATGATATAATTGATTTTCTTGGAAGATCAATTTGTGTCAATCTCGTGTTGACACTTAAGTTTATTTTAGGAATAATGTCTTTGTTAAGCCTAAGCACCAACACTAGTTGATCCTATTGATCGCAAAATTGATTTTCCTTAAAGATCGATTTGTGTCCATCTAGTGTTGACACTTATTTTTAATTAGGAAAAATGTGTTTGCTAAGCCTAAGTACCAACACTAGTTGATTCTATCGATCACAAAATTGATTTTCCTACAAGATCAATTTGCGTCCATCTAGTGTTGACACTTAGTTTTCATTTAGGAATAATGTGTTTGTTAAGCATAAGTGCCAAGACTAGTTGATCCTATTGATGACAAAATTGATTTTCTTGGAAGATCGATATATGTCCATCTAGTGTTGACGCTTTGCTTTAATTTAGGAGTAGTGTGTTTCTTAAGCATAAGTATCAAAACTAGTTGATCCTGTTGATGAAAAAATAGATTTTCGTGCAAAATCGATTTGTGTCCATCTAGTGTTGACACTTAGCTTTAATTTAGGAATAATATGTTTGTTAGGCATAAGTACAAACACTAGTTGATTCTATTGATTACAAAATTGATTTTTGTGCAAGATCGATTTGTGTCCATCGTGTGTTGACACTTAGTTTTAATTTAGGAATAATGTGTTTATTAAGCTTAAGTGCCAAGACTAGTTGATCATATTGATGACAAAATTGATTTTCTTGGAAGATCGATTTATGTCCATCTAGTGTTGACGCTTAGCTTTAATTTAGAAATAATGTATTTGTTAAGCCTAAGTACCTACACTAGTTGATCCTATTGATGAAAAAATAGATTTTCTTGCAAGATCGATTTATGTCCATCTAGTGTTGACGAGTATCTATAATTTAGGAATAATGTGTTTGTTAAGCATAAGTGCCAACACCACTTGATTCTGCTAAGGACAAAATTGACTTTCTTGGTAGATGGATTTGAGTCTATCTAGTGTTGACACTTAGCTTTTATTTAGGAATAATGTGTTGGTTAAGCATAAGTACCAACACTAATTGATTATATTGATGACAAAATTGATTTTCCTGCAAGATCGATTTGTGTCCATCTAGTGTTGATACATATCTTTAATTTTGGAATAGTGTGTTTGTTAAGCATAAGTTCCAACACTAGTTGATCCTATTGATGTCAAAATTGATTTTCTTGCAAGATCGATTTGTGTCCATCTGGTGTTGACGCTTAGCTTTAATTTAGAAATAGTGTGGTTGGTAAGTCTAAGTACCAACACTAGTTGATCATATTGAACACAAAATTGAATTTCGTGCAAGATCCATTTGTGTCCATCTTGTGTTGACACTTATCTTTAATTAGGAATAATGTGTTTGTTAAGCATAAGTGCCAATACTAGTTGATCATATTGATGACAAAATTGATTTTCTTGCAAGATCGACTTATGTCCATCTAGTGTTGACGCTTAGCTTTAATTTAAGAATAATATGTTTGTTGCGCCTAAGTACCAACACTAATTGATTATATTGCTGACAAAATTAATTTTTCTGCAAGTTCGATTTGTGTCCATCTAGTGTTGACACTTAGCTTTAGTTTAGGAATACTATGTTTGTTAAGCCTAAGTACCAAAACTAGTTGATCCTACTGATGATGTAATTGATTTTCTTGGAATATCAATTTGTGACCATCTAGTGTTGACGCTTATCTTTAATTTAGGAATAATGTTTTTGTTAAGTCTAAGTACCAACACAAGTGGATCCTATTGATCACAAAATTGATTTTCGTGCAAGATCGATTTGTGTCCATCTAGTGTTGACACTTAGTTTTAATTTAGGAATAATGTGTTTGTTAATCATAAGTGTCAAGACTAGTTTCTCCTACTGTTGAAAAAATTGATTTTCTTTGAAGATCCATTCATCTCCATCTAGTATGGACGCTTAGCTTAAATTTAGGACTAATGTGTTTGTTAAGTCTAAGTACCAATACTAGTTGATCCTATTGATGACAAAATTGATTTTCATGCAAGATCGATATGTGTTCATCTAGTGTTGACACTTAGCATTAATTTTGTTAAGCATAAGTACTAAAACTAGTTGATCCTATTGATGATATAATTGATTTTTTTGGAAGATCAATTTCTGTCCATCTCGTGTTGACACTTAGCTTTAATTTAGGAATAATGTGTTTTTTAAGCCTAAGCACCAACACTAGTTTATCCTATTGATCACAAAATTAATTTTCGTTTAAGATCGATTTGTGTCCATCTAGTGTTGACACTAATATTTAATTAGGAAATAATGTGTTTGTTAAGTATAAGTGCCAACACTAGTTGATTCTATCGATCACAAAATTGATTTTCCTACAAGATCAATTTGTGTCCATTTAGTGTTGACACTTAGTTTTAATTGAGGAATACTGTGTTTGTTAAGCATAAGTGCCAAGACTAGTTGATAATATTGATTATAAAATTGATTTTCTTGGAAGATTGATTTATGTCCATCTAGTGTTGACGCTTAGCTTTAATTTAGAAATAATATATTTGTTAAGCCTAAGTACCTACACTAGTTGATCCTATTGATGACAAAATAGATTTTTTTGCAAGATCGATTTATGTCCATCTAGTGTTAACACTTAGCTATAATTTAGGAATAATGTGTTTGTTAAGCATAAGTGCCAACACCACTTGATCCAACCAAGGACAAAATTGACTTTCTTGGTAGATGGACTTGAGTCGATCTAGTGTTGACACTTACCTTTTATTTAGGAATAATGTGTTGGTTAAGCGTAAGTACCAACACTAATTGATTATATTGATGACAAAATTGATTTTCCTGCAAGATCAATTTGTGTCCATCTAGTGTTGACACTTAGCTTTAATTTTAGAATAATGTGTTTGTTAAGCATAAGTGGCAACACTAGTTGATCCTATTGATGTCAAAATCGATTTTCTTGCAAGATCGATTTGTGTCCATCTGGTGTTGACGCTTAGCTTTAATTTGGAAATAGTGTGGTTGGTAAGTCTAAGTACCAACACTAGTTGATCCTATTTAACACAAAATTGAATTTCGTGCAAGATCCATTTGTGTCCATCTTGTGTTGACACTTATCTTGAATTAGGAATAATGTGTTTGTTAAGCATAAGTGCCAGTACTAGTTGATCCTATTGATGAAAAAATTGATTTTCTTGCAAGATCGATTTATGTCCATCTAGTGTTGACGCTTAGCTTTAATTTAGGAATAATGTGTTTGTTGCGCCTAAGTACCAACACTAATTGATTATATTGCTGACAAAATTAAATTTTCTGCAAGATCGATTTTTGTCCATCAAGTGTTGACACATAGTTGTAGTTTAGGAATAATGTGTTTGTTAAGCATAACTACCAAAACTAGTTGATCCTATTGACGATATAATTAATTTTCTTGGAAGATCAATTTGTGACCATCTAGTGTTGACGCTTATCTTTAATTTAGGAATAATGTTTTTGTTAAGCCTAAATACCAACACTAGTTGATCCTATTGATCACAAAATTGATTTTCCTGCAAGATCGATTTGTGTCCATCTAGTGTTGACGCTTAGTTTTAATTTACGAATAATGCGTTTGTTAAGCATAAGTTCCAAGACTAGTTTATCCTACTGATGAACAAATTGATTTTCTTTGAAGATCGATTCATGTCCATCTTGTGTTGATGCTTAGCTTTAATTTAGGAATAATGTGTTTGTTAAGCCTAAGTACCAATACTAGTTGATCCTATTGATGAAAAAATTTATTTTGATGCAAGATCGATATGTTTCCATCTATTGTTGACACTTAGCATTAATTTTGTTAAGCATAAGTACCAAAACTAGTTGATCCTATTGATGATATAATTGATTTTGTTGGAAGATCAATTTCTGTCCATCTCGTGTTGACACTTAGCTTTAATTTAGGAATAATGTGTTTTTTAAGCCTAAGCACCAACACTAGTTGATCCTATTGATCACAAAATTGATTTTCGTTTATGATCGATTTGTGTCCATCTAGTGTTGACACTAATCTTTAATTAGGAAAAATGTGTTTGTTAAGCATAAATGCCAAGACTAGTTGATCTTATTGATGACAAAATTGATTTTCTTGGAAGATCGATTTATGTCCATCTAGTGTTGACGCTTAGCTTTAATTTAGGAATAATGTGTTTGTTAAGCATAAGTAGCAAAACTAGTTGATCCTATTGATGATATAATTGATTTTCTTGGAATATCCATTTGTGTCCTTCTCGTGTTGACACTTAGCTTTAATTTAGGAATAATATGTTTGTTAAGCAGAAGTGTCAATAGTAGTTGATCCTATCGATGATAAAATTGATTTTCCTACAAGATCAATTTGTGTCCATCTAGTGTTGACACTTAGTTTTAATTTAGGAATAATGTGTTTGTTAAGCATAACTGCCAAGACTAGTTGATCATATTGATGACAAAATATATTTTCTTGGAAGATCGATTTATGTCCATCTTCTGTTGACGCTTAGCTTTAATTTAGAAATAATGTATTTGTTAAGCCTAATTACCTACACTAGTTGATCCTATTGATGACAAAATAGATTTTCTTGCAAGATCGATTTATGTCCATCTAGTGTTGACACTTAGCTATAATTTAGGAATAATGTGTTTGTTAAGTAAAAGTGCCAACACAACTTGATCCTACTGAGTACAAAATTGACTTTCTTGGCAGATGGATTTGAGTCCATCTAGTGTTGACACATAACTTTTATTTAGGTATAATGTGTTGGTTAAGAGTAAGTACCAACACTAATTGATTATATTGATGACAAAATTGATTTTCCTGCAAGATCGATTTGTGTCCATCTAGTGTTGACACTTAGCTTTAATTTTGGAATAATGTGTTTGTTAAGCATAAGTCGCAACACTAGTTGATCCTATTGTTGTCAAAATCGATTTTCTTGCAAGATCGATTTGTGTCCATCTGGTGTTGACGCTTAGCTTTAATTTAGAAATAGTGTGGTTGGTAAGTCTAAGTACCCACACTAGTTGATCCTATTGAACACAAAATTCAATTTCGTGCAAGATCCATTTGTGTCCATCTTGTGTTGACACTTATCTTTAATTAGGAATAATGTGTTTGTTAAGCATAAGTGTCTATACTAGTTGATCCTATTGATGACAAAATTGATTTTCTTGCAAGATTGATTTATGTCCATCTAGTGTTGATGCTTAGCTTTAATTTAGGAATAATGTGTTTGTTGCGCCTAAGTACCAACACTAATTGATTATATTGATGACAAAATTAATTTTCCTACAAGATCGATTCGTGTTCATCTAGTGTTGACACTTAGTTTTCGTTTAGGAATAATGTGTTTGTTAAGCATAAGTACCAAAACTAGTTGATCATATTGACGATATAATTGATTTTCTTGGAAGATCAATTTGTGACCATCTAGTGTTGACGCTTATCTTTAATTTAGGAATAATGTTTTTGTTAAGCCTAAGTACCAACACTAGTTGATCCTATTGATCACAAAATTAATTTTCGTGCAAGATCGATTTGTGTCCATCTAGTGTTGACGCTTAGTTTTAATTTAGGAATAATGTGTTTGTTAAGCATAAGTGCCAAGACTAGTTGATCGTACTGATGAAAAAATTGATTTTCTTTGAAGATCGATTCATGTCCATCTTGTGTTGACGCTTAGCTTTAATTTAGGAATAATGTGTTTGTTAAGGCTAAGTACCAATACTAGTTGATCCTATTGATGACAAAATTGATTTTCATGCAAGATCGATATGTGTCCATATATTGTTGACACTTAGCATTAGTTTTGTTAAGCATAAGTACCAAAACTAGTTGATCCTATTGATGATATAATTGATTTTCTTGAAAGATCAATTTCTGTCCATCTCGTGTTGACACTTAGCATTAATTTAAGAATAATGTGTTTTTTAAGCCTAAGCACCAACACTAGTTGATCCTATTGATCACAAAATTGATTTTCGTTTAAGATCGATTTGTGTCCATCTAGTGTTGACACTAATCTTTAATTAGGAAAAATGTGTTTGTTAAGCATAAGTGCCAAGACTAGTTGATCTTATTGATGACAAAATTGATTTTCTTGGAAGATCGATTTATTTCCATCTAGTGTTGACGCTTGGCTTTAATTTAGGAATAATGTGTTTGTTAAGCATAAGTAGCAAAACTAGTTGATCCTATTGATGATATAATTGATTTTCTTGGAATATCCATTTGTGTCCATCTCGTGTTGACACTTAGCTTTAATTTAGGAATAATGTGTTTGTTAAGCAGAAGTGTCAATAGTAGTTGATCCAATCAATGACAAAATTGATTTTCCTACAAGATCAATTTGTGTCCATATAGTGTTGACACTTAGTTTTAATTTAGGAATAATGTGTTTGTTAAGCATAAGTGCCAAGACTAGTTGATCATATTGATGACAAAATTGATTTTCTTGGAAGATCGATTTATGTCCATCTAGTGTTGATGCTTAGCTTTAATTTAGAAATAATGTATTTGTTAAGCCTAAGTACCTACACTAGTTGATCCTATTGATGACAAAATAGATTTTCTTGCAAGATCGATTTATGTCCATCTAGTGTTGACACTTAGCTATAATTCAGGAATAATGTGTTTGTTAAGTATAAGTGCCAACACAACTTGATCCTACTGAGGACAAAATTGACTTTCTTGGCAGATGGATTTGAGTCCATCTAGTGTTGACACATAAATTTTATTTAGGAATAATATGTTAGTTAAGCGTAAGTACCAATACTAATTGATTATATTGATGACAAAATGGATTTTCCTGGAAGATTAATTTATGACCATCTAGTATTGACGCTTATCTTTAATTTAGGAATAATGTTTTTATTAAGCCTAAGTAACAACACTAGTTGATCCTATTGATCACAAAATTGATTTTCGTGCAAGATCGATTTGTGTCCATCTAGTGTTAACGCTTAGCTTTAATTTTGGAATAATGTGTTTGTTAAGCATAAGTGCCAAGACTAGTTTATCCTACTGATGAAAAACTTGATTTTCTTTGAAGATCGATTCATGTCCATCTAGTGTTGACGCTTAACATTAATTTAGGAATAATATGTTTGTTAAGCTTAAGTACCTACACTAGTTGATCCTATTGATGACAAAATAGATTTTCTTGCAAGATCGATTTATGTCCATCTGGTGTTGACACTTAGCTATAATTTAGGAATAATGTGTTTGTTAAGCATAAGTGCCAACACCACTTGATCCTATTGAGGAAAAAATTGACTTTCTTGGTAGATGGATTTGAGTCCATCTAGTGTTGACGCTTAGCATTAATTTAGGAATAATGTGTTTGTTGAGCCTAAGTACCAACACTAATTGATTATATTGATGAGAAAATTAATTTTCCTGCAAGATCGATATATGTCCATCTAGTGTTGACACTTAGCTTTAATTTTGGAATAATGTATTTGTTAAGCATAATTGCCAACACTAGTTGATCCTATTGATGTCAAAATCGATTTTCTTGCAAGATCGATTTGTGTCCATCTGGTGTTGACGCTTAGCATTAATATAGGAATAGTGTGGTTGGTAAGTCTAAGTACCAACACTAGTTGATCCTATTGAACACAAAATTGAATTTCGTGCAATATCCATTTGTGTCCATCTTGTGTTGACACTTATCTTTAATTAGGAACAAAGTTTTTGTTATGCATAAGTGCCAATACTAGCTGATCCTATTGATGACAAAATTGATTTTCTTGGAAGATCGATTTATGTCCATCTAGTGTTGACGCTTAGCTTTAATTCAGGAATAATGTGTTTGTTGAGCCTAAGTACCAACACTAATTGATTATATTGATGACAAAATTAATTTTCCTGCATGATCGATTTGTGTCCATCTAGTGTTGACACTTAGCTTTAATCTAGGCATAATGTGTTTGTTAAGCCTAAGTACCAAAACTAGTTGATCCTATTGATGAAAAAATTCATTTTCTTGGAAGATCGATTTATGTCCAGCTAGTGTTGACGCTTAGCTTTAATTTATGAATAATGTGTTTGTTCAGCATAAGTGCCAAGCCTAGTTTATCCTTTTGATGAAAGAATTGATTTTCTTTGAAGATCGATTTATGTCCATCTCGTATTGACGCTTAGCTTTAATTTAGGAATAATGTGTTTGTTAAGCCTAAGTACCAACACTAGTTGATCCTATTGATGACAAAATTGATTTTCATGCAAGATCAATAATTGTCCATCTAGTGTTGACACATAGCATTAATTTAGGAATAAAGTGTTTGTTAAGCATACGTACCAAAACTAGTTGATCCTATTGATGATATAATTGATTTTATTGGAAGATCAATTTTTGTCCATCTCGTGTTGACACGTAGCTTTAATTTAGGAATAATGTGTTTGGTAAGCCTAAGCACCAACACTGGTTGATCCTATTGATGACAAAATTGATTTTCGTTTAAGATCGATTTATGTCCATCTAGTGTTGACACTAATCTTTAATTTGGAATAATGTGTTTGTTAAGCATAAGTGCCAACACTAGTTGATCCTATTGATGACAAAATTGATTTTCTTGAAAGATCGATTTGTGTTCATCTAGTGGTGACACTTAGCTTTAATTAAGGAATAATGTGTTTGTTAAGCATAAGTGCCAAGACAAGTTGATCATATTGATGAACAAATTGATTTTCTTGGAAGATTGATTTAAGTCCATCTAGTGTTGACGCTTAGCTTTAATTTAGGAATAATGTGTTTGTTAAGCATAAGTGCCAAGACTAGTTGATCCTATTGATGACAAAATTGATTTTCCTACAAGATCAATTTGTGTCCATCTAGTGTTGACACTTAGTTTTAATTTAGGAATAATGTGTTTGCTAAGTATACGTGCCAGGACTAGTTGATCATATTGATGACAAAATTGATTTTCTTGGAAGATCGATTTATGTCCATCTAGTGTTGACGCTTAGCTTTAATTTAGAAATATTGTATTTGTTAAACGTAAGTACCTACACTAGTTGATCCTATTGATGACAAAATAGATTTTCTTGCCAGATCGATTTATTTCCATCTAGTGTTGACACTTAGCTATAATTTAGGAATAATGTGTTTGTTAAGCATAAGTGTCAACACCACTTGATCCTATTGAGGACAAAATTGACTTTCTTGGTAGATGGATTTGAGTCCATCTAGTGTTGACACTTAGCTTTTATTTAGGAATAATGTGTTGGTTAAGCGTAAGTACCATTACTAATTGATTATATTGATGAGAAAATGGATTTTCCTGCAAGTTCGATTTATGTGCATATAGTGTTGACACTTAGCTTTAATTTAGGAATAGTGTGTTTGTGAAGCCTAAGTACCAACACTAGCTGATCTTATTGATCACAAAATTGATTTTCATGCAAGATCCATTTGTGTCCATCTTGTGTTGACACAGATCTTTAATTAGGAATAATGTATTTATTAAGCATAAGTGTCAATACTAGTTAATCCTATTAAAGAAAAAATTGATTTTACTGCAAGATCGATTTTTGTCCATCTAGTGTTGACACTTAGCTTTAATTTAGGAATAATGTGTTTGTTAAGCATAAGTGTCAAGACTAGTTGATCCAATTGATGACAAAATTGATTTTCTTGCAAGATTGATTTGTGTCCATCTAGTGTTGACGCTTCGCATTAATTTAGGAATAATGTGTTTGTTAAGCATAAGTACCAACACTAGTGGATTCTATTGACCACAAAATTGGTTTTCGTGCAAGATCGATTTGTGTCCATCGTGTGTTGACACTTATATTTAATTAGGAATAATGTGTTTGTTAAGCATAAGTGCCGACACTACTTGATCGATTTGAGGAGAGAATTGATTTTCTTGGCAGATGGATTTGTGTCCATCTAGTGTTGACACATAGCTTTAATTTAGGAATAATGTGTTTGTTATGCATAAGTTCCAAAACTTGTTGATCCTATTGATGACATAATTGATTTTTTTTCTTGATGGATTTGTGGACCATGTAGTGTTAACTCTTAGCTTTAATTTAGGAATAATGTGTTTGTTAAGCATAAGTGCACAAACTAGTTGATCCTATTGATGACAAAATTGATTTTCCATTTGTGTCCATCTTGTGTTGACACTTATCTTTAATTAGGAACAATGTGTTTATTAAGCATAAGTGCCAATACTAGTTGATCCTATTAATGAGAAAATGGATTATCCTGCAAGATCGATTTGAGTCATCTAGTGTTGACACTTTGCTTTAATTTAGGATTAATGGGTTTGTTAAGCATAAGTTCCAAGACAAGTTGATCCTATTGATGAAAAAATTGATTTTCTTGGAAAATAGATTTATGTCCATCTAGTGTTGATGCTTAGCTTTAATTTAGGAATAATGTGTTTGTTGAGCCTAAGTACCAACACGAGTTTATCCTATTGATGACAAAATTGATTCTCTTGGAAGATCGATTTATGTACATCTAGTGTTGACTCTTAGCTTTAATTTAGGAACAATGTGTTTGTTAAGCCTAAGTCCCAATACTAGTTGATCCTATTGATGATTTAATTGATTTTCTTGGAAGATCAATTTGTGTCCATCTAGTGTTTATACTTTGCTTTATTTTAGGAATAATGTGTTTGTTAAGCCTAAGTACCAACACTAGTTGATTATATCGATCACAAAATTGATTTTCGTGCAAGATCGGTTTGTGTCCATCGTGTGTTGACACTTATCTTAAATTAGGAATAATGTGTTTGTTAAGCATAAGTGCCAATAGTAGTTGATCCTATTGATGACAAAATTGATTTTCCTACAAGATCGATTTGTTTCCATCTAGTATTGAAACTTAGCTTTAATTTAGGAATAATGTGTTTGTTAAGCATAAGTGCCAAGACTAGTTTATCCTATTGATGAAAAAATTGATTTTCTTTGAAGATCGATTTATGTCCATCTAGTGTTGACGCTTAGCTTTAATTTAGGAATAATGTATTTGTTAAGCCTAAGTACCAACACTAGTCGATTCTATTGACCACAAAATTGATTTTCGTGCAAGATCGATTTGTGTCCATCTTCTGTTGACACTTATCTTTAATTAGGAATAATGTGTTTGTTATGCATTAGTGCCAAAACTAGTTGATCCTATTGATGACATAATTAATTTTCTTTCTAGATGGATTTGGGGACCATGTAGTGTTAACACTTAGCTTTAATTTAGGAATAATGTGTTTGTTAAGCATAAGTGCCAAAACTAGTTGATCCTATTGATGACAAAATTGATTTTCCATTTGTGTCCACCTTGTGTTGACACTTGTCTTTAATTAGGAAAAATGTGTTTATTAAGCATAAGTGCCAATACTAGTTGATCTTATTGATGACAAAATTGATTATCCTGCAAGATCAATTTGTGTCCATCTAGTGTTGACACTTTTCTTTAATTTAGGAATAATGTGTTTGTTAAGCATAAGTTCCAACACTAGTTTATCGTATTGATGACAAAATTGATTCTCTTGGAAGATCGATTTATGTCCATCTAGTGTTGACGCTTAGATTTAATTTAGGAATAATGTGTTTGTTAAGCCTAAGTACCAACTCTAGTTGATCCTATCGATTACAAAATTGATTTTCGTGCAAGATCGATTTGTGTCCATCGTATGTTGACACTTATCTTTAATTAGGAAAAATGTGTTTTTTAAGCATAAGTGCCAATAGTAGTTGATCCTATTGATGACAAAATTGATTTTCCTACAAGATTGATTTGTTTCCATCTAGTGTTGAAACTTAGCTTTAATTTAGGAATAATGTGTTTGTTAAGCATAAGTGGCAAGACTAGTTGATCCTATTGATGACAACTAGTTTTGGTACTTATGATTAACAAACACATTATACCTAAATTAAAGCTAAGTGTGAACACTAGATGGACACAAATCGATCTTGCAGGAAAATCAATTTTGTCATCAATATAATCAACTAGTTTTGGTACTTATGCTTAACAAACACATTATATCTAAATTAAAGCTAAGTGTCAACACTAGATGGACACAAATCCATCTACCAAGAAAATCAATTATATTATCAATTGGATCAACTAGATTTGGTACTTATGCTTAACAAACACATTATTCCTAAATTAATGCTAAGTGTCAAGATAAGATGGACGCATATCGATCTTGCATGAAAATCAATTTTGTCTTCATTAGGATCAACTAGTGTTGGTACTTAGGCTTAACAAAAACATTATTCCTAAATTAAAGCTAAGCATCAACACTAGATGAACATAAATCGATCTTCAAAGAAAATAATTTTTTTCACCAATAGGATAAACTAGTCTTGGCACTTATGCTTAACAAACACATTATTCCTAAATTAAAGCTAAGCGTCAAAACTAGATGGACACAAATCGATCTTGCACGAAAATCAATTTTGTGATCAATAGGATCAACTAGTGTTGGTACTTATGCTTAACAAAAACATTATTCCTAAATTAAAATATAAGTGTCAACACTAGATGGTCACAAATTGATCTTCCAAGAAAATCAATTATATCATCAATAGGATCAACTACTATTGGCATTTATGTTTAACAAACACATTATTCCTAAATTAAAGCTAAGCATTAACACTAGATGGACATAAATCGATCTTCTAAGAAAATCAATTTTGTCATCAATTGGATCAACTAGTCTTGGCACTTATGGTTAACAAACACATTATTTCTAAATTAAAGCTAAGTGTTAACACTACATGGTCCACAAATCCATCTAGCAAGAAAATCAATTATGTCATCAATAGGATCAACTAGTTTTGGCACTTATGCATAACAAACATATTATTTCTAAATTAAAGCTAAGTATCAGCACTAGATGGACACAAATCCATCTACCAAGAAAATCAATTTTCTCCTCAAATGGATCAAGTAGTGTTGGCACTTATGCTTAACAAACACATTATACCTAAATTAAAGATAAGTGTCAACACAATATGGACACAAAACGAGCTTAAATGAAAATCACTTTTGTGATCAATAGGATCAACTAGGGTTTGTAATTATGCTTAACAAACACATTATTCCTAAATTAAAGCTAAGTGTCAACACTAGATGGACACAAATTAATCTTCCAAAAAAATCAATTTTGTCATCAATATGATCAACTAGTCTTGCCACTTATACTTAACAAACACATTATTCCTAAATTAAAACTAAGTGTCATCACTAGATGGACACAAATTGATCTTGTAGAAAAATCAATTTTGTCATCAATAGGATCAATTAGTTTTGGTACTTATGCTTAACAAACACATTATTCCTAAATTAAAGCTAAATGTCAACACTAGATGGACAGAAATCGATCTTGCAAGAAAATCAATTTTGTCATCAATAGGATCAACAAGTGTTGGCACTTATGCTTAACAAACACATTATTCCTAAATAAAGATTAGTGTCAACACTAGATGGTCACAAATCGATCTTAAACGAAAGTCAATTTTGTGATCAATAGGATCAACTAGTGTTGGTGCTTAGGCTTAACAAACACATTATTCCTAAATTAAAGCAAAGTATCAACACTTGATGGACACAAATTCATCTTCCAAGAAAATCAATTAATCATCAATAGGATCAACTAGTATTGGTACTTAGGCTTAACAAACACATTATTCCTAAATTAAAGCTAAGCGTCAACACTAGATGGACATAAATCGATCTTTCAAGAGAATCAATTTTGTCATCAATAGGATCAACTAGTCTTTGCACTTATGCTTAATAAACACATTATTCCTAAATTAAAACTAAGTGTCAACACTAGATGGACACAAATTGATCTTGTAGGAAAATCAATTTTGTCATCAATAGGAGCAACTACTATTGGCACTTATGCTTAACAAAGTTTAAGATCGATTCGTGTCCATCTTGTGTTGACACTTATCTTTAATTTAGGAATAATGTGTTTGTTAAGCATAAGTGCCACCACTATTTGATCCTATTGATGACAAAATTGATTTTCTTGCAAGATCGATTTGTGTCCATCTGGTGTTGAAGCTTAGCTTTAATTTAGGAATAGTGTGTTTGTTAAGCCTAAGTACCAACACTAGCTAATCCTATTGATCACAAAATTGATTTTCGTGCAAGATCCATTTGTGTCCATCTTGTGTTTACACTTATCTTTAATTAGGAATAATGTGTTTGTTAAGCATAAGTGCCAATACTAGTTGATCCTATTGATGACAAAATTGATTTTCCTGCAAGATCAATTTGTGTCCATCTAGTGTTGACACTTAGCTTTAATTTAGGAATAATGTATTTGTTAAGCATAATTTCCAAGACTAGTTGATCCTATTGATGATATAATTGATTTTCTTGGAAGATCAATTTGTGTCCATCTAGTGTTGACGCTTAGTTTTAATTTAGGAATAATGTGTTTGTTAAGCCTAAGTGCCAACACTAGTTGATTCTATTGATGACAAAATTGATTTTCTTGCAAGATCGATTTGTGTCCATCTAGTGTTGACAATTAGCTTTAATTTAGGAATAATGTGTTTGCTAAGCATAAGCACCAAAACTAGTTGATCCTATTGATAATATAATTGTTTATCTTGGAAGATCAATTTGTATCCATCTAGTGTTGACCCTTAGCTTTAATTTAGGAATAATGTGTTTGTTAAGCATAAGTGCCAAGACTAGTTGATCCTATTCATGATAAAATTAATTTTCTTGGAAGATCGATTTATGTACTTCTAGTGCTGACGATTAGCTTTAATTGTGGAATAATGCGTTTGTTAAGCATAAGTACCAACACTAGTTGATTCTATTGATGACAAAATTGATTTTCTTGGAAGTTCGATTTATGTCCATCTACTGTTGACGCATAGCTTTAATTTAGGAATAATGTGTTTGTTAAGCCTAAGTACCAACACTAGTTGATCCTACTGATGACAAAATTGATTTTTTTCCTGCAAGATCGATTTGTGTCCCTCTGGTGTTGACGCTTAGCTTTAATTTAGGAATAGTGTGTTTGTTAAGCCTAAGTACCAACACTAGCTAATCCTATTGAACATAAAATTGATTTTCGTGCAAGATCCATTTGTGTCCATCTAGTGTTGACACTTAGCTTTAATTTAGGAATAATGTGTCTGTTAAGCGTAAGTGCCAACACTATTTGATCCTATTGATGACAAAATTGATTTTTTTTTGCAAGATCGATCTGTGTCCATCTGGTGTTGACGCTTAGCTTTAATTTAGGAATAGTGTGTTTATTAAGCCTAAGTACCAACACTAGCTAATCCTATTGATCACAAAATTGTTTTTCGTGCAAGATCCATTTGTGTCCATCTTGTGTTGACACTTTTTTTTAATTAGGAATAATGTGTTTGTTAAACATAAGTGCCAATTCTAGTTGATCCTATTGATGACCAAATTAATTTTCCTACAAGATCGATTTATGTCCATCTAGTGTTGACACTTAGGTTTAATTTAGGAATAATGTGTTTGTTAAGTCTAAGTACCAACACTAGTTGATCCTATTGATGATATAATTGATTTTCTTGGATGATCGATTTGTGTCCATCTAGTGTTGACACTTAGCTTTAATTTAGGTATAATGTGTTTGTTAAGCATAACTACCAAAACTAGTTGATCCTATTGGTGATATAATTGATTTTCTTGCATGATCGATTTGTGTCCATCTAATAATGACACTTAGCTTTAATTTATAAATAATGGGTTTGTGAGGTATAAGTACCAAAACTAGTATATCCTATTGATGATATAATTGATTTTCTTGGAAGATCGATTTGTGTCCATCTAGTGTTGACACTTAGCTTTAATTTAGGAATAATGTGTTTGTTAAGCATAAGTACAAACCCTAGTTGATCCTATTGATCACACAATTGATTTTCGTTTAAGATCGATCTGTGTCCATTTTGTGTTACCACTTATCTTATATTTAGGAATAATTTGTTTGTTAAGCATAAGTGCCAACACTACTAGATTCTATTGAGGAAAAAATTGATTTTCTTGGTAGATGGATTTGAGTCCATCTAGTGTTGACACTTAGCTTTAATTTAGGAATAATGTGTTTGTTAAGCATAAGTACCAACACTAATTGAATATATTGATGACAAAATTGATTTTCCTGCAAGATCGATTTTTATCCATCTACTGTTGTAACTTAGCTTTAATTTTGGAATTATGTGTTTGTTAAGTTTAAGTGACAACACTAGTTGATCCTATTGATGACAAAAGTGGATTTTCTTGCAATATCGATTTGTGTCTATCTAGTGTTGACACATAGCTTTAATTTAGGAATAATGTATTTGGTAAGCATAAGTACCAACACTAATTGAATATATTGATCACAAAATTGATTTTCGTGCAAGATCCATTTGTGTCCATCTTGTGTTGACACTTATCTTTAATTAGGAATATTGTGTTTGTTAAGCATAAGTGCCAATACTAGTTGATCCTATTGATGACCAAATTGATTTTCCTACAAGATCGATTTGTGTCCATCCAATGTTGACACTTAGCTCTAATTTAGGAATAACGTGTTTGTTAAGCATAAGTGCCAACACTAGTTGATCCTATTGATGACAAAATTGATTTTCTTGGAAGATTGATTTATGTCCATCTAGTGTTGATGCTTAGCTTTAATTTAGGAATAATGTGTATGTTAAGACTAATTACAACCACTAGTTGATCCTATTGATATAAAAATTGATTTTATTGCAAGACGGATTTTTGTCTATCTAGTGTTGACACTTAGCTTTAATTTAGGAATAATGTATTTGTTAAGCATAAGTATCAAAATTAGTTGATTCTATTGATGATATAATTGATTTTCTTAGAAGATCGATTTGTGTCCATCTAGTGTTGACACTTAGCTTTAATTTAGGAATAATGTGTTTGTTAAGCATAGGTGCAAAGACTAGTTGATCCTATTGATGACAAAACTAATTTTCTTGGAAGATCGATTTATGTCCATCTAGTGTTGACGCTTAGCTTTAATTTTGGAATAGTGTGTTTGTTAACCCGAAATACCCAAACTAGTTGATCCTATTGATGATATAATTGATTTTCTTGGAATATCTATTTCTGTCCATCTAATGTCGACACTTAGCTTTAATTTAGGAATAATGTGTTTGTTAAGCCTAAGTACCAACACTAGTTGATTCTATTCATCACAAAATTGATTTTCGTGCAAGATTTGTTTCCATCGTGTGTTGACCCTTATCTTTAATTAGGAATTATGTGTTTGTTAAGCATAAGTGCCAATAGTAGTTGATCCTATTGATGACAAAATTGATTTTTCTACAAGATCAATTTGTGTCCAACTAGTGTTGACACTTAGTTTTAATTTAGGAATAATGTGTTTGTTAAGCATACGTGCCATGACTAGTTGATCCTATTGATGAACAAATTGATTTCCTTGGAAGATCGATTTATGTCCATCTAGTTTTGACGCTTAGTTTTAATTTAGAAATAATGTGTTTGTTAAGTATAAGTGCCAATACTAGTTGTGATGACCAAATTGATTTTCCTACAAAATCGATTTTTATCCATCTAGTGTTGAAACTTAGCTTTAATTTTGGAATAATGTGTTTGTTAGCCTAAGTACCAACACTAGTTGATCCTATTAATGACAAAATTAATTTTCTTGGAAGATCGATTTGTGTACATCTAGTGTTGAAACTTAGCTTTAATTTAGAAATAATGTGTTTGTCAAGTAT
This sequence comes from Solanum bulbocastanum, assembly GCA_037074985.1. NCBI lineage: Eukaryota > Viridiplantae > Streptophyta > Magnoliopsida > Solanales > Solanaceae > Solanum > Solanum bulbocastanum. Next base: position 27,137,485 of record CM073606.1, on the reverse strand, counting down.
AAGTACCAAAACTAGTTGATCCTATTGATGATATAATTGATTTTCTTGGTAGATGGATTTGTGTCGATCTAGTGTTGACACTTAGCTTTAATTTAGAAATAATGTGTTTGTTTAGCATAAGTACCAACACTAGTTCATTATATTGATGACAAAATTGATTTTCCTGCAGGATTGATTTGTGTTCATCTAGTGTTGACCATTAGCTTTAATTTAGGAATAATGTGTTTGTTAAGTATAAGTACCAACACTAGTTGATCTTATTGTCGACAAAATTGATTTTCTTGCAAGATCGATTTGTGTCCATCTAGTGTTGACACTTAGCTTTAATTTAGCAATAATGTGTTTGTTAAGCATAAGTGCCAGGACTAGTTGATCCTATTGATGAGAAAATTGATTTTCTTAGAAGATCTATTTATGTCCATATAGTGTTGATGGTTAGCTTTAATTTAGGAATAATGTGTTAGTTAAGCCTAAGTACCAACACTAGTTGATCCTATTGATAACAAAATTGATTTTCTTACAAGATCGATTTGTGTCCATCTAGTGTTGACACTTAGCTTTAATTTAGCAATAATGTGTTTGTTAAGCATAAGTGCCAAGACTAGTTGATCCTATTGATGAACAAATTGATTTTCTTAGAAGATCTATTTATGTCCATTTAGTGTTGACACTTAGCTTTAATTTAGAAATGATGTGTTTGTTAAGTATAAGTACCAAAAATAGTTGATCCTATTGATGATATAATTGATTTTCTTGGTAGATGGATTTGTGTCCATCTAGTGTTGACACTTAGCTTTAATTTAGGAATAATGTGTTTGTTAAGCAGAAGTACCTACACTAGTTGATTATATTGATTACAAAATTTATTTTCTTGTAAGATCAATTTGTGTCCATCTAGTGTTGACAGTTAGCTTTAATTTGGGAATAATGTGTTTGTTAAGAATAAGTTCAAACACTAGTTGATTCTATTGATCACAAAATTGATTTTCGTGCAAGATCGATTTGTGTCCATCGTGTGTTGACACTTATCTTTAATTTGGAATAATGTGTTTGTTAAGCATAAGTTCCAATACTAGTTGATCCTATTGATCACAAAATTGATTTTCCTACTAGATCAATTTGTGTCCATGTAGTGTTGACACTTAGCTTTAATTTAGAAATAATGTGTTTGTTAAGCATAAGTGCCAAGACTAGTTGAACCTATTGATGTCAAAATTGATATTCTTGGAAGATCTATTTATGTCCATCTAGTGTTGTCGCTTAGCTTTAATTTATGAATAATGTGTTTGTTGAGCCTAAGTACCAACACTAGTTGATCCTATTGATGACAAAATTGATTTTCTTGGAAGATCGATTTATGTCCATCTAGTGTTGATGCTTAGCTTTAATTTAGGAATAATGTGTTTGTTAAGCCTAAATACCAAAACTAGTTGATCCTATTGATGATATAATTGATTTTCTTGGAATATCAATTTTTGTCCATCTAGTGTTGACACTTAGCTTTAATTCAGGAATAATGTGTTTGTTAAGCCTAAGTACCAACACTAGTTAAATCTATTAATCACAAAATTGATTTTCGCGCAAGATCGATTTGTGTTCATCGTGTGTTGACACTTATCTTTAATTAGGAATAATGTGTTGGTTAAGCATAAGTGCCAATAGTAGTTGATCCTATTGCTGACAGAATTGAATTTACTACAAGATCGATTTGTGTCTGTCACTCCCGAGCCTACACCCTAGACGTGACCGGCACTTGAAGACCATCGCTGGCCCCCAAGCGAACCCTTGGCCTGGCTTTCTTAACTTAGTGGAAACTTAACTCAACAGTATAACTCAATGCAATGAAAGGTTATAAAACAACTCAACTGAAAGTAATTTGCCAACAAGGCATCTCGAGTTTCAAAATAGGATATTTAAATATAAACATGCATGAGAGACTCCAAACTAACTGACTGACTATCTGACTGTCTATGAAGCCTCTAAATACTGAGATGGATGTTGGGACAGACCCCGCAACATCATAATAAAACAAAAACTAAGAACACAAAATAATTGAGTCCTCCGGAATGCAAGGAGGCTCACCACTGACTCTGGAGTGCTCAGTTGGATCAACGACGTGCAGGATGCTGATCCGGGGTACCTGTATCTGCATCGTAAGACGATGCAGGCCAACTGGCATCAGTACATGGAAGGTACTAGTATGCGAGCTGGAAAACTAAGCAACAAAGGCTAGAAGGAAATTTGAAAGAAACTGAAAAGTTTACCTTGTTCAACTCAACTCAACCTGACTGACTTCTTTCAATATAAGGCAATTTAAAACAAGTGTGATATAAAGAAAGACTGTTTAAAACATGCTATAAAACTCTGTGTGTATACAAGGATACAATAAGCCTGAGATGTATATAGAAATACAATTGAACTGATGTATATAAAATACAATAATTTCCGTGTATAAAAATACAATAACTGCTGTGGGAGTTTCTCTAACCGACAACCATCATATAAGAGCTAAAGTGATGATACAGCGATCAACCTCATGCTGCCAGAGCATCCTATACCCGGCCAAAGGTATAAGACCTGAACTGCCTAATGGATCCACTAGTCTAATATGAAAAGGATTCATCTAAAGAGTATGATCCTTTTTTTTTTTTTACCCATGGTGGCTAACATGGTTCTATAGGGGCTGTGGGTTCTTTGAACGCTCCCCCAATTCGGTGCTCGATACTACTCCCAAAATATGTACTGGCTCTTATGTTTTTAAAACACATTTCTTCCTGCTGACATGAGATAATTACTCAAGAAAAAAGAAAAACTATCCCGAAGGCTCTTTGGAAATTTCAGTTTCCAACCTTGTTTAAATGTAAAGACAATTCTTTAAAACTTCTTTGGGAATACATAATTCCCTAATAACTTTGAGAAAATGAATTCAACTTGAAACTTGAGACTCTTTACTTAGCTTGAAACTCTAAGCTCTTTGCTTGACTTGACACTTGAGTCAAAAAAATAAAGTTAAAACGTTCAATAAAGACTCTTGAACAACTTTACAACTAGCTTGACTTGCTTAACTTCTAAGCTTAACTCTTAATTTCTAACTTCACTTGACTTCTAACTAACTCTCCTTCAATTGGAATTTTGGATTCAAGGTGTTTTCTCACATGTTACGGATGAGTTCTTGACTTTAAAAGTACCTTGGAGTGTTGGAAACAACTAGGAAACATAGGTATAATACCTAGGAACAAAAATAAAATAAAAATGGAGAATTAAGGTAACGGGAAGGATTGACGTCCTTGGCGCTCTAAGAGGCGCGGGGCGCCAGCCCTCAACTTCAAACGGGACTGCTGGCCACTCTGCCAGGCACCAGCCCTCAACTTCAAAGGGGACTGCTGGCCACTCTGCCAGGCACCAGCCCTTTTCCCAAAAAAAAAAAACCGACTTTTCTCCCTCTTTTCTTCAACTCTAAACCACCCTTACTTCAACGGATTTAACCCCAAACACTAAGGATCATCAATCTCTCAACATACAATAAACTACAACTCAAATACACAACCCAATCATGTCCCACAACCAACAATAACTTCAACAACACAACTAACAACATCAACAACAACTAACAACTTCAACAACTTCAACAACAATCCAATCTTTTCTCAAATCATAAAAACAAATGAGCTTGGTGTGTGGGGGAAAGGATCAAACCACACAAAGAACTCACATACCTTCATAGGGATCACCCCCGACGAAAATTCACGACGGAAACTTGTTGATCTCCTTTCTCCTCTTCTTCTCCTCTTCTTCTCTTCTTCTTCTCTTCTTCACTCTAAAGAACCCAAACTCTTTCTCTTTTAAAAATAGGATAAAAATGATCCAGAATCATCCTAACACACAATATAACCTCAAAAGAAATGGCTAGGGAAAAGACCAAAATGCCCTTAAAATTTCCGGATGGATTCCCTGCCAACTGCCCAACTTTCAATGGCCATAACTCGCTCATAGGAACTCGAAATTGAGCAATATCAGTGGCGTTGGAAAGATCATTCCACAGACTTCGTAACCATAACTGGAACTACTCCTAACTCATCCTGATTTAGGAGTTACGACTGCTCAAAGTTGGCCAAAAATCACAGATTTCCACACTTAGCCAAATTTTCCAGATTCTGTATTTTTTTCCAAAAATGGCTACTTCCAATTTCAAGCTTCTTCATAGCTATTTCAATATGTTGGATGTTACAGTGTCCATCTAGTGTCAAAACTTAGCTTTAATTTAGGAATAATGTGTTTGTCAAGCATAAGTGCCAAGACTAGTAGATCCTAGTGATGACAAAATTGATTTTCCTGCAAGTTCGATTTATGTCCATCTAGTGTTGACACTTAGCTTTAATTTAGGAATAATGTATTTGTTAAGCCTAAGTACCAACATTAGTTGATCTTATTGATGACAAAATTGATTCTCTTGCAAGATCGATTTGTGTCCATCTAGTGTTGACACTTAGCTTTAATTTAGGTATAATGTGTTTGTCAAGCATAAGTACCAAAACTAGTTGATCCTATTGATGATATAATTGATTTTCTTGGATGATCGATTTGTGTCCATCTAGTGGTGACACTTAGCTTTAATTTAGGAATAATGTGTTTGTTAAGCATAAGTACAAACCCTAGTTGATCATATTGATCACAAAATTGATTTTCGTTTAAGATCGATTTGTGTCCATCTTGTGTTGACACTTATCTTTAGTTTAGGAATAATGTGTGTGTTAAGCATAAGTGCCAAAACTATTTGATCCTATTGAGGACAAAATTAATTTTCTTGGTAGATGGATTTGTGTCCATCTAGTGTTGACTCTTAGTTTTAATTTAGGAATAATGTGTTTGTTAAGTATAAGTGCCAACACTACTTGATCCTATTGAGGACAAAATTGGTCTTCTTGGTAGACGGATATGTGTCCATCTAGTGTTGACACTTAGATTTAATTTAGGAATAATGTGTTTGTTAACCATAAGTGCCAACACTAGTTGATCCTATTGATGACAAAAAAAAATTTCTTGCAAGATCGATTTCTGTCCATCTGGTGTTGATCCTTAGCTTTAATTTACGAATAGTGTGTTTGTTAAGCCTAAGTAGCAACACTAGCTGATCCTATTGATCACAAAATTGATTTTCGTGCAAGATCAATTTGTGTCCATCTTGTGTTGACACTTATCTTTAATTAGGAATAACGTGTTTGTTAAGCATAAGTGCCAATACTAGTTGATCCTATTGATTAAAAAATTGATATTCCTGCAAGATCGATTTGTGTCCATCTAGTGCTGACACTGAGCTTTAACTTAGGAATAATGTGTTTGTTAAGCATAAGTGCGCAGAGTAGTTGATCCAATTGATGACAAAATGTATTTTTTTGGATGATCGATTTATGTCCGTCTAGTGTTGACGCTTAGCTTTAATTTAGTAATAATGTGTTTTTTAAGCCTAAGTACCAACACTAGCTGATCCTACTGATGACAAAATTGATTTTCTTGCAGGATCGATTTGTGTCCATCTAATGTTGACACTTAGCTTTAATTTAGGAATAATTTGTTTGTTAATTATAAGTACCAAAACTAGTTGATTTTATTGATGATATAGTTGATTTTCTTGTAATATCAATTTGTGTCCATCTAGTGTTGACAGTTAGCTTTAATTTGGGAATAATGTGTTTGTTAAGCATAAGTACAAACACTAGTTGATCCTATTGATCACAAAATTGATTTTCGTGCAAGATCGATTTGTGTCCATCGTGTGTTGACACTTATCTTTAATTTGGAATAATGTGTTTGTTAAGCATAAGTGCCAACACTACTTGATCCTATTGAGGACAAAATTAATTTTCTTGGTAGATGGATTTGTGTCCATCTAGTGTTGACTCTTAGTTTTAATTTAGGAATAATGTTTTTGTTAAGTATAAGTGCCAACACTACTTGATCCTATTGAGGACTAAATTGGCTTCTTGGTAGATGGATTTGTGTCCATCTAGTGTTGACACTTAGATTAAATTTAGGAATAATGTGTTTGTTAAGCATAAGTGCCAACACTAGTTGATCCTATTGATGACAAAAAAAATTTTCTTGCAAGATCGATTTCTGTGCATCTGGTGTTGATGCTTAGCTTTTATTTACGAATAGTGTGTTTGTTAAACCTAAGTAGCAATACTAGCTGATCCTATTGATCACAAAATTGATTTTCGTGCAAGATCCATTTGTGTCCATCTTGTGTTGACACTTATGTTTAATTAGGAATAACGTGTTTGTTTAGAATAAGTGCCAATACACGTTGATCCTATTGATTAAAAATTTGATATTACTGCAAGATCGATTTGTGTCCATCTAGTGTTGACACTGAGCTTTAACTTAGGAATAATATGTTTGTTAAGCATAAGTGCCAAGAGTAGTTGATCCAATTGATGACAAAATGTATTTTTTTGGATGATCGATTTATGTCTGTCTAGTGTTGACGCTTAGCTTTAATTTTGTAATAATGTGTTTGTTAAGCCTAAGTACCAACACTAGTTGATCCTACTGATGACAAAATTGATTTTCTTGCAAGATCGATTTGTGTCCATCTAATGATGACACTTAGCTTTAATTTAGGAATAATTTGTGTGTTAAGAATAAGTAACTACACTAGTTGATTATATTGATTACAAAATTGATTTTCTTGTAAGATCGATTTGTATCCATCTAGTGTTGACAGTTAGCTTTAATTTGGGAATAATGTGTTTGTTAAGCATAAGTACAAACACTAGTTGATTCTATTGACCACAAAATTGATTTTCGTGCAAGATCGATTTGTGTCCATCGTGTGTTGACACTTATCTTTAATTTGGAATAATGTGTTTGTTAAGCATAAGTGCCAACACTACTTGATCCTATTGAGGACAAAATTAATTTTCTTGGTAGATGGATTTGTGTCCATCTAGTGTTGACTCTTAGTTTTAATTTAGGAATAATGTGTTTGTTAAGTATAAGTGCCAACACTACTTGATCCTATTGAGGACAAAATTGGTCTTCTTGGTAGATGGATTTGTGTCCATCTAGTGTTGACACTTAGATATAATTTAGGAATAATGTGTTTGTTAAGCATAAGTGCCAACACTAGTTGATCCTATTGATGACAAAAAAAATTTTCTTGCAAGATCAATTTCTGTCCATTTGGTGTTGATGCTTAGCTTTAATTTACGAATAGTGTGTTTGTTATGCCTAAGTAGCAACACTAGCTGATCCTATAGATCACAAAATTGATTTTCGTGCAAGATCCATTTGTGTGCATTTTGTGTTGACACTTATCTTTAATTAGGAATAACGTGTTTGTTAAGCATAAGTGCCAATACTAGTTGATCCTATTGATTAAAAAATTGAAATTCCTGGGAGATCGATTTGTGTCCATCTAGTGTTGACACTGAGCTTTAACTTAGGAATAATGTGTTTGTTAAGCATAAGTGCCAAGAGTAGTTGATCCAATTGATGACAAAATGTATTTTTTTGGATGATCGATTTATGTCCGTCTAGTGTTGACGCTTAGCTTTACTTTAGTAATAATGTGTTTGTTAAGCCTAAGTACCAACACTAGTTGATCCTACTGATGACAAAATTTATTTTCTTGCATGATCGATTTGTGTCCATCTAATGTTGACATTTCGCTTTAATTTAGGAATAATTTGTTTGTTAATCATAGGTACCAAAAGTAGTTGATCTTATTGATGATATAGTTGATTTTCTTGGAAGATCTATTTGTGTCCATCTAGTGTTGACACTTAGCTTTAATTTAGGAATAATGTGTTTGTTAAGAATAAGTACCTACACTAGTTGATTATATTGATTACAAAATTGATTTTCTTGTAAGATCGATTTGTGTCCATCTAGTGTTGACAGTTAGCTTTAATTTGGGAATAATGTGTTTGTTAAGCATAAGTACAAAAACTAGTTGATTCTATTGATCACAAAATTGATTTTCGTGCAAGATCGATTTGTGTCCATCGTGTGTTGACACTTATCTTTAATTTGGAATAATGTGTTTGTTAAGCATAAGTGCCAACACTACTTGATCCTATTGAGGAAAAAATTAATTTTCTTGGTAGATGGATTTGTGTCCATCTAGTGTTGATTCTTAGTTTTAATTTAGGAATAATGTGTTTGTTAAGTATAAGTGCCAACACTACTTGATCCTATTGAGGACAAAATTGGTCTTCTTGGTAGATGGAATTGTGTCCATCTAGTGTTGACACTTAGATTTAATTTAGGAATAATGTGTTTGTTAAGCATAAGTGCCAACACTAGTTGATCCTATTGATGACAAAATTGTTTTTCTTGCAAGATCGATTTCTGTCCATCTGGTGTTGATGCTTAGCTTTAATTTATGAATAGTGTGTTTGTTAAGCCTAAGTAGCAACACTAGCTGATCCTACTGATCACAATATTGATTTTCATGCAAGATCCATTTGTGTCCATCTTGTGTTGACACTTGTCTTTAATTAGGAATAACGTGTCTGTTAAGCATAAGTGCCAAAACTAGTTGATCCTATTGATTAAAAAATTGATATTCTTGCAAGATCGATTTGTGTCCATCTAGTGTTGACACTGAGCTTTAACTTAGGAATAATGTGTTTGTTAAGCATAAGTGCCAAGAGTAGTTGATCCAATTGATGACAAAATATATTTTTTTGGATGATCTATTTATGTCAGTTTAGTGTTGAAGCTTAGCTTTAATTTAGTAATAATGTGTTTGTTAAGCCTAAGTACCAACACTAGTTGATCCTATTGATGACAAAATTGATTTTCTTGCAAGATCGATTTGTGTCCATCTAGTGTTGACACTTAGCTTTAATTTAGGAATAATTTGTTTGTTAATCATAAGTACCAAAAGTAGTTGATCTTATTGATGATATAGTTGATTTTCTTGGAAGATCAATTTGTGTCCATCTAGTATTGACACTTAGCTTTAATTTAGGAATAATGTGTTTGTTAAGCCTAAGTACCAACACTAGTTGATCCTATTGATTATATAATTGATTTTCTTGGTAGATCAATTTATGTCCATCTAGTGTTGATACTTTGCTTCAATTGAGGAATAATCTGTTGGTTAAGCCTAAGTACCAACATTAGTTGATTCTATTGATTTGAAAATTGATTTTCGTGCAAGATCGATTTGTGTCCATTGTGTGTTGACACTTATCTTTAATTAGGAATAATGTGTTTGTTAAGCATAAGTGCCAATAGTAGTTGATCCTATTGATGACAAAATTGATTTTGCTACAAGATCGATTTGTCTCCATCTAGTGTTGACACTTAGTTTTAATTTAGGAATAATTGTTTGTTAAGCGTAATTGTCAAGACTAGTTGACGATATTGATGACAAAATTGATTTTCTTGGAAGATCTATTTATGTCCATCTAGTGTTGACACTTAGATTTAAGTTAGAAATAATGTATTTGTTAAGCCTAAGTACCTATACTAGTTGATCCTATTAATGACAAAATAGATTTTCTTGCAAGATCGATTTATGTCCATCTAGTGTTGACACTTAGCTATAATTTAGGAATAATATGTTTGTTAAACATAAGTACCAAAACTGGTTGATCCTATTGATGATATAATTGATTTTCTTGGAAGATCAATTTATGTCCATCTAGTGTTGACACTTAGCTTTAATTTAGGAATAATGTGTTTGTTAAGCTTAAGTACCAACACTAGTTATTCCTATTGATCGCAAAATTGATTTTCGTGCAAGATCGATTTGTGTACATCTAGTGTTGACAGTTAGTGTTAATTTAGGAATAATGTGTTTGTTAAGCATAAGTGGCAAGACTAGTTGATCCTATTGATGACAAAACTGATTTTCTTGAAAGATGGATTTATGTCCATCTAGTCTTGACAGATAGCTTTAATTTAGGAATAATGTGTTTGTTGCGCCTAAGTACCAACACTAGTTGATCCTATTAATGACAAAATTGATTTTCTTGCAAGATCGATTTGTGTACATCTAGTGTTGACACTTAGCTTTAATTTAGAAATAAAGTGTTTGTTAATCATAAATACCAAAACTAGTTGATCCTATTGATGATATAATTGATTTTCTTGGTAGATGGATTTGTGTCGATCTAGTGTTGACACTTAGCTTCAATTTAGAAAAAACGTGTTTGTTAAGCTTAGGTACCAACACTAGTTGATTATATTGATGAGAAAATTGATTTTTCTGCAAGATCAATTTGTGTCCTTCTAGTGTTGAAGTAGCTTTAATTTAGGAATAATGTGTTTGTTAAGCCTAAATACCAACACTAGTTGATCCTATTGATGAAAAAATTAATTTTCTTGCAAGATCAATTTGTGTCCATCTAGTGTTGACGCTTAGCTTTAATTTAAGAATAATGTGTTTGTTAAGCATAAGTGCCAACACTAGTTGATCCTATTGATGGAAAAATTGATTTTCTTGGAATATCGATTTATGTCCATCTAGTGTTGACGCTTAGCTTTAATTTAGGAATAATGTGTTTGTTAAGCCTAAGTACCAACACTAGTTGATCCTATTGATGACTAAATTGATTTTCTTGGAAAATCGATTTATGTCCATCTAGTGTTGACGCTTAGCTTTAATTTAGGAATAATGTGTTTTTTAAGCCTAAGTACCAACACTAGTTGATCCTATTCATGATATAATTGATTTTCTTAGAAAATCGATTTGTGTCCATCTAGTGTTGATACTTTGCTTTAATTTAGGAATAATGTGTTTGTTAAGCATAAGTACGAACCCTAATTGAACCTATTGATCACAAAAGTGATTTTCATTTAAGATCGATTTGTGTCCATATTGTGTTGACAGTTATCTTTTATTTTGGTATAATGTGTTTGTTAAGCATAAGTGCCAACACTAGTTGATCCATTTGAGGAGAAAATTGATTTTCTTGTTAGATGAATTTGTTTTCATCTAGTGTTGACACTTAGCTTTAATTTAGAAATAATGTGTTTGTTATGCATAAGTTCCAAGACTAGTTGATCCTATTGATGACAAAACTGATTTTCTTAGCAGATCGATTTATGTCCATCTAGTTTTAACGCTTAGCTTTAATTTAGGAATAATGTGTTTGTTGAACCTAAGTACCAACACTAGTTGATCCTACTGGCGACAAAATTTACTCTTTTGGAAGATCGATTTATGTCCATCTAGTGTTGACGCCTAACTTTAATTTAGGAATAATGTGTTTGTTAAGCCTAAGTACCAATACTAGTTGATTTTATTGATCAGAAAATTGATTTTCGTGCAAGATCGATTTGTGTCTTTCGTGTGCTGACACTTATCTTGAATTAGGAATAATGTGTTTGTTAAGCATAAGTGCCGATACTAGTTAATCCTACTGATGACAAAATTGATTTTACTACAAGATCGATTTGTGTCCATCTAGTGTTGACACTTAGCTTTTATTTAGAAATAATGTGTTTGTTAAGCATAAGTACCAACACTAGTTGATTATATGGATAACAAATTTGATTTTCCTGCAAGATCGATTTGTGTCCATCTAGTGTTGACAATTATCTTTAATTTAGGAAAAATGTGTTTGTGAAGCATAAGTACCAAAACTAGTTGATCCTATTGATGATATAATTGATTTTCTTGGAAGATCAATTTGTGTCCATCTAGTGTTGACAATTAGCTTTAATTTAGGAATAATGTGTTTGTTAAGCCTAAGTACCAACACTAGTTTATCCTATCGATCACAAAATTGATTTTCGTGCAAGATCGATTTGTGTCCATCTATTGTTGACAATTAGCTTTAATTTATGAATAATGTGTTTGTTAAGCCTAAGTAGCAACACTAGTTGATCCTATTGATGACAACGTTGATTTTCTTGCAAGATCGATTTGTGTCCATCCAGTGTCGGCACTTAGCTTTAATTTGGGAATAGTATGTTTGTTAAGCATAAGTGCCAAGACTAGTTGATCATACTGATGACAAAATTGATTTTCTTGGAAGATCGATTTATGTCCATCTAGTGTTGACGCTTAGCTTTAATTTAGAAATAATGTATTTGTTAAGCCTAAGTACCTACACTAGTTGATCCTATTAATGACAAAATAGATTTTCTTGGAAGATCGCTTTATGTCCATCTAGTGTTGACACTTTTCTTTAATTTAGGAATAGTGTGTTTGTTAAGCCTAAGTACCAAAACTAGTTGATCCTATTGATGATATAATTAATTTTCTTGGAAGATCAATTTGTGACCGTCTAGTATTGACGCTTATCGTTTATTTAGAAATAATGTTTTTGTTAAGCCTAAGTTCCAACACTAGTTGATCCTATTGATCACGAAATTGATTTTCGTGCAAGATCGATTTGTGTCCATCTAGTGTTGACGCTTAGCTTTAATTTAGGAATGATGTGTTTGTTAAGCATAAGTGCCAAGACTAGTTTATCCTACTAAAAAAAAAATTGATTTTCTTTGAAGATCGATTCATATCCATCTAGTGTTGACGCTTAGCTTTAATTTAGGAATAATGTGTTTGTTAAGCCTAAGTACCAACACTAGTTGATCTTACTGATGACAAAATTGATTTTCATGCAAGATCGATATGTGTCCATCTAGTGTTGAAACTTAGCAATAATTTTATTAAGCATAAGTACCAAAACTAGTTGATCCTATTAATGATATAATTGATTTTCATGGAAGAACAATTTGTGTCCATCTCGTGTTGACACTTAGCATTAATTTAGGAATAATGTGTTTGTTAAGCATAAGTGCCAATAGAAGTTGATCCTATTGATGACAAAATTGATTTACCTACAACATCAATTTGTTTCCATCTAGTGTTGACACTTAGTTTTAATTTAGGTACAATGTGTTTCTTAAGCATAAGTGCCAAGACTAGTTGATCATATTGATGACAAAATTGATTTTCTTGGAAGATCGATTTATGTCCATCAACTGTTGACGCTTAGCTTTAATTTAGAAATATTGTATTTGTTAAGCCTAAGTACCTACACTAGTTGATCCTATTGATGACAAAATAGATTTTCTTGCAAGATCGATTTATGTCCATCTAGTGTTGACACTTAGCTATAATTTAGGAATAATGTGTTTGTTAACCATAAGTGCCACCACAACTTGATCCTGCTGAGGACAAAATTGACTTTCTTGGTAGATGGATTTGAGTCCATCTAGTGTTGACACTTAGCTTTTATTTAGGAATATTGTGTTGGTTAAGCATAAGTACCAACACTAATAGATTATACTGATGACAAAATTGATTTTCCTGCAAGATCGATTTGTGTCCATCTAGTGTTGACACTTAGCTTTAATTTTGGAATAATGTGTTTGTTAAGCTTCAGTGCCAACACTAGTTGATCCTATTGATCACAAAATTGATTTTCGTGTAAGATCGATTTGTGTCCATCTAGTGTTGACGCTTAGCTTTAATTTAGGAATAATGTGTTTGTTTAAGCCTAAGTAACAACACTAGTTGATCCTATTGATGACAAAATTGATTTTCTTGCAAGATCGATTTGTGTCCATCTAGTGTTGACACTTAGCTTTAATTTAGGAATAATGTGTTTGTTAAGTGTAAGTGCCAATAGTAGTTGATCTTATTGATGACAAAATTGATTTACCTACAAGATCAATTTGTTTCCATCTAGTGTTGACATTTAGCTTTACTTTAGCAATAATGTGTTTGTTAAGCATAAGTACCAAAACTAGTAGATCCTACTGATGATATAATTGATTTTCTTGAAAGATCGATTTTTGTCCATCTGGTGTTGACATTTAGGTTTAATTTAGGAGTAATGTGTTTGTTAAGCGTAAGTTCCAACACTATTTGATCCTATTGATGACAAAATTGATTTTTTTCTTGCAAGATCGATTTGTGTCCATCTGGTGTTGACGCTTAGCTTTAATTTAGGAATAGTGTGTTTGGTAATCCTAAGTACCAACACTAGCTAATCCTACTGATCACAAAATTGATTTTCCTGTAAGATCCATTTGTGTCCATCTTGTCTTGACACTTATCTTTAATTAGGAATAATGTGTTTGTTAAGCATAGTGTTGATGCTTAGATTTAATTTAGAAATAATGTATGTGATAAACCTAAGTACGTACACTAGTTGATCCTATTGATGACAAAATAGATTTTCTTGCAAGATCGATTTATGTCCATCTAGTGTTGACACTTAGCTATAATTTAGGAATAATGTGTTTGTTAAGCATAAGTGCCAACACCACTTGATCCTACTGAGGACAAAACTGACTTTCTTGGTAGATGGATTTGAGTCCATCTAGTGTTGACACTTAGCTTTTATTTAGGAATAATGTGTTGGTTAAGCGTAAGTACCAACACTAATTGATTATATTGATGACAAAATTGACTTTCCTGCAAGATCGATTTGTGTTCATCTAGTGTTGACACTTAACTTTAATTTTGGAATAATGTGTTTGTTAAGCATAAGTGCCAACACTAGTTGATCCTATTGATCACAAAATTGATTTTCGTGCAAGATCGATTTGTGTCCATCTGGTGTTGACACTTAACTTTAATTTAGGAATAATGTGCTTGTTAAGCATAAGTGCCAAGACTAGTTGATCCTTTTGATGAAAAATTTGATTTTCTTGGAAGATCGATATATGTCCATCTAGAGTTGACGCTTACCTTTAATTGAGGAATAATGTGTTTGTTAAGCATAAGTATCAAAACTAGTTGATCCTATTGATGAAAAAATTGATTTTCGTGCAAGATCGATTTGTGTCCATGTAGTGTTGACACTTAGCTTTAATTTAGGAATAATGTGTCGGTTAAGCATAAGTACCAACACTAATTGATTATATTGATGACAAAATTGGTTTTTCTGCAAGATCGATTTGTGTCCATCTAGTGTTGACACTTAGCTTTAATTTTGGAATAATGTGGTTGTTAAGCATAAGTGCCGACACTAGTTGATCCTATTGATCACAAAATTGATTTTCGTGCAAGATCGATTTGTGTCCATCTAGTGTTGACGCTTAGCTTTAATTTAGGAATAATGTGTTTGTTTAAGCCTAAGTAACAACACTAGTTGATCTTATTAATGACAAAATTGATTTTCTTGCAAGATCGATTTTTGTCCATCTAGTGTTGACACTTAGCTTTAATTCAGGAATAATCTGTTTGTTAAGCATAATTGCCAAGACTAGTTGATCCTATTGATGAAAAAATTGATTTTCTTGGAAGGTCGATTTATGTCCATCTAGTGTTGACGCATAGCTTTAATTTAGGAATAATGTGTTTGTTAAGCATAAATGCCAAGACTAGTTGATCCTATTGATGAAAAAAATTATTTTCGTGCAAGATCGTTTTGTGTCCATCTAGTGTTGACTCTTAGCTTTACTTTAGGAATAGTGTGCTTGATAAGCCTAAGTACTAACACAAGCTGATCCTATTGATCACAAAATTGATTTTCGTGCAGGATCCAATGTGTCCATCTTGTGTTGACACTTATCTTTAATTAGGGAATAATGTGTTAGTTAAGCCTAAGTACCAACATTAGTTAATGCTATTTATCTCAAAATTGATTTTCTTGCAAGATCGATTTGTGTCCATCTAGTGTTGACGCTTAGCATTAATTTAGGAATAATGTGTTTGTTAAGCATAAGTCGCAAGACTAGTTGATCCTATTGATGACAAAATTGATTTTCTTGCAAGATCGATTTATGTCCATCTAGTCTTGACTCTTAGCTTTAATTTAGGAATAATGTGTTTGTTAAGCTTCAGTACAAACACTAGTTGATCCTATTAATGACAAAATTGATTTTCTTGAAAGATCGATTTGTGTACATCTATTGTTGACACTTAGCTTTAATTTAGAAATAAAGTGTTTGTTAATCATAAGTACTAAAACTAGTTGATCCTATCGATGATATAATTGATTTTCTTGGTAGATGGACTTGTGTCCATCTAGTGTTGACACTTACCTTTAATTTAGGAAAAATGTGTTTGTTAAGCGTAAGTGCCAAGACTAGTTGATCCAATTGATGACAAAATTGATTTTCTTTCAAGACTGATTTGTGTCCATCTAGAGTTGACGCTTAGCATTAATTTAGGTATAATGTATTTGTTAAGCATAAGCACCAACACTAGTTGATTCTATTGATCACAAAATTGATTTTCGTGCAAGATCGATTTGTGTCCATCGTGTGTTGACACTTATCTTCAATTAGGAATAATGTGTTTGTTAAGCATAAGTGCCAAGACGAGTTGATCCTATTGATGACAAAATTGATTTTCTTGGAAGATCGATTTATGTCCATCTAGTGTTGACGCTTAGCTATAATTTACGAATAATGTGTTTGATAAGCCTAAGCACCAACACTAGTTGATCCTATTAATGACAAAATTGATTTTCTTGCAAGATATATTTGAGTGCAACTAGTGTTGACACTTAGCTTTAATTTAGGAATAATGTGTTTGTTAAGCCTAAGTACCAACACTAGTTAATCCAATTGATCAAAAAATTAATTTTCTTGCAAGATCGATTTGTGTTCATCTAGTGTTGACACTTAGCTTTAATATAGGAATAATGTGTTTGTTAAGCCTAAGTACCAAGACTAGTTGATCCTATTGATGATATAATTCATTCTCTTGGGATATCAATTTGTGACCATCTAGTGTTGACGCTTATCTTTTATTTAGGAAGAATGTTTTTGTTAAGCCTAAGTACCAACACTAGTTGATCCTATTGATCACAAAATTGATTTTCGTGGAAGATCGATTTGCGTCCATCTAGTGTTGTCGCTTAGCTTTAATTTAGGAATAATGTGTTTGTTAAGCATAAGTGCCAAGACTAGTTTATCCTACTGATGAAAAAATTGATTTTCTTTGAATATCAATTCATGTCCATCTAGTGTTGACGCTTAGCTCTAATTTAGGAACAATGTGTTTGGTAAGCCTAAGTACCAACACTAGTTGATCCTATTGATGACAAAATTGATTTTCCTGCAAGATCAATTTGTGTCCATCTAGTGTTGACACTTAGCTTTAATTTTGGAATAATGTATTTGTTAAGAATAAGTTCCAACACTAGTTGATCCTATTGATGTCAAAATTGATTTTCTTGCAAGATCGATTTGTATCCATCTGGTGTTGACGCTTAGCTTTAATTTAGGAATAGTGTGGTTGGTAAGACTAAGTACCAACACTAGTTGATCCTATTGAACACAAAATTGAATTTCGTGCAAGATCCAATTGTGTCCATCTAGTGTTGACACTTATTTTTAATTAGGAAAAATGTGTTTGTTAAGCATATGTGCCAATACTAGTTGATCCTATTGATGACACAATTGATTTTCTTACAAGATCAATTTGTGTCCATGTAGTGTTGACACTTAGCTTTAAGTTAGGAATAATGTATTTGTTAAGCATAAATACCAACACTAGTTTATCCTATTGATGCCAAAATTGATTTTCCTGCAAGATCGATTTGTGTCCATCTAGTGTTGACACTTGGCTTTAATTTAGGAATAATGTGCTTGTTAAGCCTGAGTACCAAAACTAGTTGATCCTATAGATGATACAATTGATTTTCTTGGAAGATCAATTTGTGATCATCTAGTGTTGACACTTATCTTTAATTTAGGAATAATGTTTTTGTTAAGCTTAAGTACCAACACTAGTTGATCCTATTGATCACAAAATTCATTTTCGTGCAAGATCCATTTGTGTCCATTTAGTGTTGACGCTTAGCTTTAATTTAGGAATAATGTGTTTGTTAAGCATAAGTTCCAAGACTAGTTTATCCTATTGATGATATAATTGATTTTCTTGGAAGATCAATTTGTGTCCATCTCGTGTTGACACTTAGCTTTAATTTAGGAATAATGTGTTTGTTAAGTCTAAGCACCAACACTAATTGATCCTATTGATCACAAAATTGATTTTCGTTTAAGATCGATTTGTATCCATCTAGTGTTGACACAAATCTTTAATTAGGAATAATGTGTTTGTTAAGCATAAGTGCCACCACTAGTTGATACTATAGATGATAAAATTTATTTTCTTCCAACATCGATTTGTGTCCATCTAGTGTTGACACTTAACTTTAATTTTGGAATAATCTGTTTGTTAAGCCTAAGTACCAACACTAGTTAATCTTATTGATCACAAAATTGATTTTCTTGCAAGATTGATTTGTGTCCATCTAGTGTTGACGCTTAGCATTAATTTAGGAATAATGTGTTTGTTAGGCATAAGTCGCAAGACTAGTTGATTCTATTGATGACAAAATTGATTTTCTTGCAAGATCGATTTATGTCCATCTAGTCTTGACTCTTAGCTTTAATTTAGGAATAATGTGTTTGTTAAGCCTAATTACCAACACTAGTTGATCCTATTAATGACAAAATTGATTTTCTTGCAAGATCGATTTGTGTACATCTAGAGTTGACACTTAGCTTTAATTTAGAAATAAAGTGTTTGTTAATCATAAGTACCAAAACTAGTTGATCCTAATGATTATATAATTGATTTTCTTCGTAGTTGGACTTGTGTCCATCTAGTGTTGACACTTTGCTTCCATTTAGAAATAATGTGTTTGTTAAACATAAGTACAAATACTAGTTGATTATATTGATGACAAAATTGATTTTTCTGCAAGATCAATTTATGTCCATCTAGTGGTGACACTTAGCTTTAATTTTGGAATATTGTATTTGTTAAGAATAAGTGTCAATACTAGTTGATCCTATTGATGTCAAAATTGATTTTCTTGCAAGATCGATTTGTGTCCATCTGGTGTTGACCCTTAGGATTAATTTAGCAATAGTGTGGTTGGTAAGATTAAGTACCAACACTAGTTGATCCTATTGAACACAAAATTGAATTTCGTGCAAGATCCAATTGTGTCCATCTAGTGTTGACACTCATCTTTAATTAGGAATAATGTGTTTGTTAAGCATAAGTGCCAATACTAGTTGATCCTATTGATGACAAAATTGATTTTCTTACAAGATCAATTTGTGTCCATCTAGTGTTGACACTTGTCTTTAATTTAGGAATAATGTGTTTGTTAAGCCTAAGTACCGAAACTTGTTGATCCTATTGATGATACAATTGATTTTCTTGGAAGATCAGTTTGTGACCATCTAGTGTTGACACTTATCTTTAATTTAGGAATAATGTTTTTGGTAAGCCTAAGTACCAACACTAGTTGATCCTATTGATCACAAAATTGATTTTCGTGCAAGATCAATTTGTGTCTATTTAGTGTTGACGCTTAGCTTTAATTTAGGAATAATGTGTTTGTTAAGCATAAGTTCCAAGACTAGTTTATCCTATTGATGATATAATTGATTTTCCTGAAAGATCAATTTGTGTCCATCTCGTGTAGACACTTAATTTTAATTTAGGAATAATGTGTTTGTTAACTCTAAACACCAACACTGGTTGATCCTATTGATCACAAAATTGATTTTCGTTTAAGATCGATTTGTATCCATCTAGTGTTGACACTAATCTTTAATTAGGAATAATGTGTTTGTTAAGCATAAGTGGCAACATTAGTTGATCCTATTGATGATAAAATTGATTTTCTTGCAAGATCGATTTGTGTCCATCTAGTGTTGACACTTAGCTTTAATTTAGGAATAATCTATTTGTTAAGCATAATTGCCAAGGCTAGTTGATCCTATTGATGAAAAAATTGATTTTCTTGGAAGGTCGATTTATGTCCATCTAGTGTTGACGCATCGGTTTAATTTAGGAATAATGTGTTTGTTAAGCATAAGTGCCAAGACTAGTTGATCCTATGGATGAAAAAATTGAATTTCGTGCATGATCGTTTTGTGTCCATCTAGTGTTGACTGATAGCTTTAATTTAGGAATAGTGTGTTTGTTAAGCCTAAGTACTAACACTAGCTGATCCTATAGATCACAAAATTGATTTTCGTACAAGATCCATTTGTGTCCATCTTGTGTTGACACTTATCTTTAATTCGGAATAATGTGTTTGTTAAGAATAAGTGCTAATACTAGTTCATCCTATTGGTGACAAAATTGATTTTACTACAAGATCGATTTGTGTCATTCTAGTGTTGATACTTACCTTTAATTTAGGAACAATGTATTTGTTAAGCATAAGTGTCAAGACTAGTTTATCCAATTGATGACAAAATTGATTTTCTTGCAAGACTGATTTGTGTCCATCTAGTGTTAACGCTTAGCATTAATTTAGATATAATGTGTTTGTTAAGCATAAGTGCCAATACTAGTTGATTCTATTGATCACAAAATTGATTTTCATGCAAGATCGATTTGTGTCCATCATGTGTTGACACTTATCTTTAATTAGGAATAATGTGTTTGTTAAGCATAAGTGCCAATACAAGTTGATCCTATTGATGAAAAAATTGTTTTTCCTACAAGATCGATTTGTGTCCATCTAGTGTTGACACTTAGCTTTAATTTAGGAATAATGTGTTTGTTAAGCATAAGTGCCAAGACGAGTTGATCCTATTGATGACAAAATTGATTTTCTTGGAAGATCGATTTATGTCCATCTAGTGTTGACGCTTAGCTTTAATTTAGTAATAGTGTGTTTGTTAAGCCTAAGTACCAACACTAGTTGATCCTATTGATCACAAAATTGATTTTCGTGCAAGATCCTTTTGTGTCAATCTTGTGTTGACACTTATCTTTAATTAGGTATAACATGTTTGTTAACCCTAAGCACCAAAACTAGTTGATCCTATTGATGATGTAATTGATTTTCTTGGAAGATCAATTTGTATCCTTCTAGTGTTGACACTTAGCTTTAATTTGAGAACAATGTGTTAAGCATAAGTTCCAAGACTAGTTGATCCTATTGACGACAAAATTGATTTTTTTGGAAGATCGATTTTTGTCTATCTAGTGTTGACAATTAGCTTTAATTTAGGAATAATGTGTTTGTTAAGCATAAGTGCAAACACTACTTGATCCTAATGAGGACAAAATTGATTTTCTTGGTAGATGTATTTTTGTCCATATAGTGTTGACACATAGCTTTAATTTAGGAATAATGTGTTTGTTAAGCATAAGTGCCAACATTAATTGATCCTATTGATGACAAAATTGATTTTTTTGAAAGATCGATTTATGTCCATCTAGTGTTGACGCTTAGCTTTAATTTAGGAATAATGTGTTTGTTAAGCCTAAGTACCAACACTAGTCGACTCTATTGATGGCAAAATTGATTTTCTTGCAAGATCGATTTGTGTCCATCTACTGTTGACAATTATGTTTAATTTAGGAAAAATGTGTTTGTTAAGCATAAGTACCAAAACTAAGTGATCTTATTGATGATATAATTGATTTTCTTACAAGATCAATTTGTGTCCATCAAGAGTTGGCATTTAGCTTTAATTTAGACATAATGTGTTTCTTAAGCATAAATGCCAAGACTAGTTGATTCTATTGATGAAAAAATTGATTTTCTTGGAAAATCGATTTATGTCCATCTAGTGTTGACGCTTAGCTTTAACTTAGGAATAATGTGTAACGGAGACTAAGTACCAACACTAGTTGATCCTATTGATGACAAAATTGATTCTCTTGGAAGATCGATTTATGTCCATCTAGTGTTGACGCTTAAGTTTAATTTAGGAATAATGTGTTTGGTAAGCCTAATTACCAATACTAGTTGATACTATTGATGATATAATTGATTTTCTTGGAAGATCAATTTGTGTCCATCTAGTGTTGATACTTTGCTTTAATTGAGGAATAATGTGTTTGTTAAGCCTAAGTACCAACAATAGTTGATTCTATTGATCACAAAATTAATTTTCGTGAAAGATCGATTTGTGTCCATTGTGTGTTGACACTTATCTTTAATTAGGAATAATGTGTTTGTTAAGCATAAGTTCCAATAGTAGTTGATCCTATTGATGACAAAATTGATTTTCCTACAAGATCGATTTGTGTCCATCTAGTGTTGACACTTAGCTATAATTTAGGAATAATGTGTTTGTTAAGCAGAAGTGCCAACACTACTTGATCCTATTGAGGACCAAAATTGACTTTCTTGGTAGATGGATTTGAGTCCATCTAGTGTTGACACTTAGCTTTTATTTAGGAATAATGTGTTGGTTAAGCGTAAGTACCAACACTATTTAATTGTATTGATGACAAAATTAATTTTCCTACAAGATCGATTTGTGTCCATCTAGTGTTGACACCTAGCTTTAATTTTGGAATAATGTATTTGTTAAGAATAAGTGCCAACACTAGTTAATCCTATTGATGTCAAAATTGATTTTCTTGCAAGATCGATTTGGGTCCATCTGGTGTTGACGCTTAGCTTTAATGTAGGAATAGTGTGGTTGGTAAGACTAAGTACCAACACTAGTTGATCCAATTGAACACAAAATTGAATTTCCTGCAAGATCCATTTGTGTCCATCTAGTGTTGACACATATCTTTAATTAGGAATAATGTGTTTGTTAAGCATAAGTGCCAATACTAGTTGATCCTATTGATGACAAAATTGATTTTCTTGCAAGATCGATTTATGTCCATCTAGTGTGGACGATTAGCTTTAATTTAGGAATAATGTGTTTGTTGAGCCTAAGTACCAACACTAATTGATTATATTGATAACAAAATTAATTTTCCTGCAAGATCGATTTGTGTCCATTTAGTGTTAACACTTAGCGTTAATTTAGAAATAATGTGTTTGTTAAGCCTGAGTACCAAAACTAGTTGATCCTATTGATGAGACAATTGATTTTCTTGGAAGATCAATTTGTGACCATCTAGTGTTGACACTTATCTTGAATTTAGGAATAATGTTTTTCTTAAGCCTAAGTACCAACACCAGTTGATCCTATTGATCACAAAATTTATTTTTGTGCAAGATCGATTTGTGTCCATCTAGTGTTGATGCTTATCTTTAATTTAGGAATAATTTGTTTGTTAAGCATAAGTGCCAAGACTAGTTGATCCTATTGATGATATAATTGATTTTCTTGGAAGATCAATTTGTATCCATCTCGTGTTGACACTTAGCTTTAATTTAGGAATAATGTGTTTGTTAAGCCTAAGCACCAATAGTAGTTGATCCTATTGATCACAAAATTGTTTTTCGTTTAAGATCGATTTGTGTCCATCTAGTATTGGCACTAATCTTTAATTAGGAATAATGTGTTTGTTAAGCATTACTGCCAACACTAGTTGATCCTACAGATGACAAAATTGATTTTCTTGCAAGATCGATTTGTGTTCATCTAGTTTTGACACTTAGCATTAATTTTGGAATAATGTGTTTGTTAAGCCTAAGTACGTATAACAGTTGATCCTATTGATGACAAAATTGATTTTCTTGCAATATCGATTTGTGTCCATCTAGTGTTGGCACTTAGCTTTAATTTAGGAATAATCTATTTGTTAAACATAAGTGCAAAGACAAGTTGATCCTATTAATGATAAAATTAATTTTCTTGAAAGATCGATTTATGTCCATCTAGTGGTGTTGCTTAGCTTTAATTTAGGAATAGTGTGTATGTTAAGCCTAAGTACCAACACTAATTGATCTTATTGATCACAAAATTGATTTTAGTGCAAGATCCTTTTGTGTCAATCTTGTGTTAACACTTATCTTTAATTAGGAATAATGTGTTTGTTAAGCATAAGTTCCAATACTAGTTGATCCTATTGATGAAAAAATTGATTTTCCTGCAAGATCGATTTGTGTCAATCTAGTGTTGACTCTTAGCTTTAATTTAGGGATAACATGTTTGTTAACCATAAGTACCAAAACTAGTTGATCCTATTGATGATATAATTAATTTTCTTGGAAGATCAATTTGTGTTCATCTAGTGTTGACACTTAGCTTTAATTCAGGAATAATGTGTTTGTTATGCATAAGTTCCAAGACTAGTTGATCCTATTGATGACAATTGATTTTTTAGAAGATCGATTTATGTCTATCTAGTGTTGAACATTATATTTAATTTAGGAATAATGTGTTTGTTAAGCCTAAGTACCAACACTAGTTGATCCTATTGATGACAAAATTGATTTTCTTGTAAGATCGATTTGTGTCCATCTAGTGTTGACACTTAGATTTAATTTAGGAATAACGTGTTTGTTAAGCATAAGTACTAAAACTAGTTGATCCTATTGATGATATAATTGATTTTCTTGGAAGATCAATTTGTATCCATCTAGTGTTGACACATAGGTTTAATTTAGGAATAATATGTTTATTAAGCGTAAGTACCAACACTAGCTGATCCTATTGATGAAAAAATTAATTTTCTTGCAAGATCGATTTGTGTCCATCCAGTGTTGACACTTAGCTTTAATTTAGCAATAATGTGTTTGTTAAGCATAAGTACAAACCCTAGTTGATCCTATTGATCACAAAATTGATTTTTTTAGAAGATCGATTTATGTCTATCTAGTGTTGAACATTAGCTTTAATTTAGGAATAATGTGTTTGTTAAGCCTATGTACCAACGCTTGTTGATCCTATTGATGACAAAATTGATTTTCTTGTAAGATCGATTTGTGTCCATCTTGTGTTGACACTTACCTTTAATTTAGGAATAATGTGTTTGTTAAGCATAAGTGCCAAGACGAGTTGATCCTATTGATGACAAAATTGATTTTCTTGGAAGATCGATTTATGTCCATCTAGTATTGACGCTTAGCTTTAATTTAGTAATAGTGTGTTTGTTAAGCCTCAGTACCAACACTAGTTGATCCTATTGATCATAAAATTGATTTTCGTGCAAGATCCTTTTGTGTCAATCTTGTGTTGACACTTATCTTTAATTAGGTATAACATGTTTGTTAACCCTAAGTACCAAAACTAGTTGATCCTATTGATGATATAATTGATTTTCTTGAAAGATCAATTTGTGTCCATCTAGTGTTGACACTTAGCTTTAATTTAAGAACAATGAGTTTGTTAAGCAAAAGTTCCAAGACTAGTTGATCCTATTGATGACAAAATTGATTTTTTTGGAAGATCGATTTATGTCTATCTAGTGTTGACACTTAGCTTTAATTTAGGAATAATGTGTTTGTTAAGCATAAGTGCAAACACTACTTGATCCTATTGAAGACAAAATTGATTTTCTTGGTAGATGTATTCTTGTCCATATAGTGTTGACACATAGCTTTAATTTAGGAATAATGTGTTTGTTAAGCATAATTGCCAACACTAATTGATCCTATTGATGACAAAATTGATTTTTTTGAAAGATCGATTTATGTCCATCTAGTGTTGACGCTTAGCTTTAATTTAGGAATAATGTGTTTGTTAAGCCTAAGTACCAACACTAGTCGATCCTATTGATGGCAAAATTGATTTTCTTGCAAGATCTATTTGTGTCCATCTAGTGTTGACAATTATGTTTAATTTAGGAAAAATGTGTTTATTAAGCATAAGTACCTAAACTAACTGATCCTATTGATGATATAATTGATTTTCTTGCAAGATCAATTTGTGTCCATCAAGAGTTGGCACTTAGCTTTAATTTAGAAATAATGTGTTTGTTAAGCATAAGTGCCAAGACTAGTTGATTCTATTGATGAAAAAATTGATTTTCTTGGAAAATCGATTTATGTCCATCTAGTGTTGACGCTTAGCTTTAACTTAGGAATAATGTGTAACGGAGCCTAAGTACCAACACTAATTGATCCTATTGATGACAAAATTGATTCTCTTGGAAGATCGATTTATGTCCATCTAGTGTTGACGCTTAAGTTTAATTTAGGAATAATGTGTTTGTTAAGCCTAAATACCAATACTAGTTGATCCTATTGATGATATAATTGATTTTCTTGGAAGATCAATTTGTGTCCATCGAGTGTTGATACTTTGCTTTAATTGAGGAATAATGTGTTTGTTAAGCCTAAGTACCAACAGCAGTTGATTCTATTGATCACAAAATTAATTTTCGTGCAAGATCGATTTGTGTCCATCGTGTGTTGACACTTATCTTTAATTAGGAATAATGTGTTTGTTAAGCATAAGTTCCAATAGTAGTTGATCCTATTGATGACAAAATTGATTTTCCTACAAGATCGATTTGTATCCATCTAGTGTTGACACTTAGCTATAATTTAGGAATAATGTGTTTGTTAAGCATAAGTGCCAACACTACTTGATCCTATTGAGGACCAAAATTGACTTTCTTGGTAGATGGATTTGAGTCCATCTAGTGTTGACACTTAGCTTTTATTTAGGAATAATGTGTTGGTTAAGCGTAAGTACCAACACTATTTAATTGTATTGATGACAAAATTAATTTTCCTACAAGATCGATTTGTGTCCATCTAGTGTTGACACCTAGCTTTAATTTTGGAATAATGTATTTGTTAAGAATAAGTGCCAACACTAGTTAATCCTATTGATGTCAAAATTGATTTTCTTGCAAGATCGATTTGGGTCCATCTGGTGTTGACGCTTAGCTTTAATGTAGGAATAGTGTGGTTGGTAAGACTAAGTACCAACACTAGTTGATCCAATTGAACACAAAATTGAATTTCGTGCAAGATCCATTTGTGTCCATCTAGTGTTGACACTTATCTTTAATTAGGAATAATGTGTTTGTTAAGCATAAGTGCCAATACTAGTTGATCCTATTGATGACAAAATTGATTTTCTTGCAAGATCGATTTATGTCCATCTAGTGTGGACGCTTAGCTATAATTTAGGAATAATGTGTTTGTTGAGCCTAAGTACCAACACTAATTGATTATATTGATAACAAAATTAATTTTCCTGCAAGATCGATTTGTGTCCATCTAGTGTTGACACTTAGCGTTAATTTAGAAATAATGTGTTTGTTAAGCCTGAGTACCAAAACTGGTTGATCCTATTGATGAGACAATTGATTTTCTTGGAAGATCAATTTGTGACCATCTAGTGTTGACACTTATCTTGAATTTAGGAATAATGTTTTTAACAAGCCTAAGTACCAACACCAGTTGATCCTATTGATCACAAAATTTATTTTTGTGCAAGATCGATTTGTGTCCATTTATTGTTGATGCTTAGCTTTAATTTAGGAATAATTTGTTTGTTAAGCATAAGTGCCAAGACTAGTTGATCCTATTGATGATATAATTGATTTTCTTGAAAGATCAATTTGTGTCCATCTCGTGTTGACACTTAGCTTTACTTTAGGAATAATGTGTTTGTTAAGCCTAAGCACCAACAGTAGTTGATCCTATTGATCACAAAATTGTTTTTCGTTTAAGATCGATTTGTGTCCATCTAGTATTGGCACTAATCTTTAATTGGGAATAATGTGTTTGTTAAGCATTAGTGCCAACACTAGTTGATCCTACAGATGACAAAATTGATTTTCTTGCAAGATCGATTTGTGTTCATCTAGTTTAGACACTTAGCATTAATTTTGGAATAATGTGTTTGTTAAGCCTAAGTACGTATAACAGTTGATCCTATTGATGACAAAATTGATTTTCTTGCAATATCAATTTGTGTCCATCTAGTGTTGGCACTTAGCTTTAATTTAGGAATAATCTTTTTGTTAAACATAAGTGCAAAGACAAGTTGATCCTATTAATGATAAAATTGATTTTCTTGAAAGATAGATTTATGTCCATCTAGTGGTGTCGCTTAGCTTTAATTTAGGAATAGTGTGTATGTTAAGCCTAAGTACCAACACTAATTGATCCTATTGATCACAAAATTGATTTTCGTGCAAGATCCTTTTGTGTCAATCTTGTGTTAACACTTATCTTTAATTAGGAATAATGTGTTTGTTAAGCATAAGTTCCAATACTAGTTGATCCTATTGATGAAAAAATTGATTTTCCTGCAACATCGATTTGTGTCAATCTAGTGTTGACTCTTAGCTTTAATTTAGGGATAACATGTTTGTTAACCATAAGTACCAAAACTAGTTGATCCTATTGATGATATAATTAATTTTCTTGGAAGATCAATTTGTGTTCATCTAGTGTTGACACTTAGCTTTAATTTAGGGATAATGTGTTTGTTATGCATAAGTTCCAAGACTAGTTGATCCTATTGATGACAAAATTGATTTTTTTAGAAGATCGATTTATGTCTATCTAGTGTTGAACATTAGCTTTAATTTAGGAATAATGTGTTTGTTAAGCCTAAGTACCAACACTAGTTGATCCTATTGATGACAAAATTAATTTTCTTGTAAGATCGATTTGTGTCCATCTAGTGTTGACACTAAGATTTAATTTAGGAATAACGTGTTTGTTAAGCCTAAGTACCAAAATTAGTTGATCCTATTGATGATATAATTGATTTTCTTGGAAGATCAATTTGTATCCATCTAGTGTTGACACATAGTTTTAATTTAGGAATAATATGTTTATTAAGCGTAAGTACCAACACTAGCTGATCCTATTGATGAAAAAATTAATTATCTTGCAAGATCGATTTGTGTCCATCCAGTGTTGACACTTTGCTTTAATTTAGTAATAATGTGTTTGGTAAGCAAAAGTACAAACCCTAGTTGATCCTATTGATCACAAAATTGATTTTTTTAGAAGATCGATTTATGTCTATCTAGTGTTGAACATTAGCTTTAATTTAGGAATAATGTGTTTGTTAAGCCTATGTACCAACACTAGTTGATCCTATTGATGACATAATTGATTTTCTTGTCAGATCGATTTTTGTCCATCTTGTGTTGACACTTAGCTTTAATTTAGGAATAATGTGTTTGTTAAGCATAAGAGCCAAGATGAGTTGATCCTATTGATGACAAAATTGATTTTCTTGGAAGATCGATTTATGTCCATCTAGTGTTGACGCTTAGCTTTAATTTAGTAATAGTGTGTTTGTTAAGCCTCAGTACCAACACTAGTTGATCCTATTGATCACAAAATTGATTTTCGTGCAAGATCCTTTTGTGACAATCTTGTGTTGACACTTATCTTTAATTAGGTATAACATGTTTGTTAACCCTAAGTACCAAAACTAGTTGATCCTATTGATGATATAATTGATTTTCTTGGAAGATCAATTTGTGTCCATCTAGTGTTGACACTTAGCTTTAATTTAAGAACAATGTGTTTGTTAAGCATAAGTTCCAAGACTAGTTGATCCTATTGATGACAAAATTGATTTTTTTGGAAGATCGATTTATGTCTATCTAGTGTTGACACTTAGCTTTAATTTAGGAATAATGTGTTTGTTAAGCATAAGTGCAAACACTACTTGATCCTATTGAGGACAAAATTGATTTTCTTGGTAGATGTATTCTTGTCCATATAGTGTTGACACATAGCTTTAATTTAGGAATAATGTGTTTGTTAAGCATAATTGCCAACACTAATTGATCCTATTGATGACAAAATTGATTTTTTTGAAAGATCGATTTATGTCCATCTAGTGTTGACGCTTAGCTTTAATTTAGGAATAATGTGTTTGTTAAGCCTAAGTACCAACACTAGTCGATCCTATTGATGGCAAAATTGATTTTCTTGCAAGATCTATTTGTGTCCATCTAGTGTTGACAATTATGTTTAATTTAGGAAAAATGTGTTTATTAAGCATAAGTACCTAAACTAACTGATCCTATTGATGATATAATTGATTTTCTTGCAAGATCAATTTGTGTCCATCAAGAGTTGGCACTTAGCTTTAATTTAGAAATAATGTGTTTGTTAAGCATAAGTGCCAAGACTAGTTGATTCTATTGATGAAAAAATTGATTTTCTTGGAAAATCGATTTATGTCCATCTAGTGTTGACGCTTAGCTTTAACTTAGGAATAATGTGTTTGTTAAGCAAAAGTACAAACCCTAGTTGATCCTATTGATCACAAAATTGATTTTTTTAGAAGATCGATTTATGTCTATCTATTGTTGAACATTAGCTTTAATTTAGGAATAATGTGTTTGTTAAGCCTAAGTACCAACACTAGTTGATCCTATTGATGACAACATTGATTTTCTTTTTAAGATCGATTTGTGTCCATCTAGTGTTGACACTAAGATTTAATTTAGGAATAACGTGTTTGTTAAGCATAAGTACCAAAACTAGTTGATCCTATTGATGATATAATTGATTTTCTTGGAAGATCAATTTGTATCCATCTAGTGTTGACACATAGTTTTAATTTAGGAATAATATGTTTATTAAGCGTAAGTACCAACACTAGCTGATCCTATTGATGAAAAAATTAATTTTCTTGCAAGATCGATTTGTGTCCATCCAGTGTTGACACTTTGCTTTAATTTAGTAATAATGTGTTTGTTAAGCATAAGTACAAACCCTAGTTGATCCGATTGATCACAAAATTGAATTTTTTAGAAGATCGATTTATGTCTATCTAGTGTTGAACATTAGCTTTAATTTAGGAATAATGTGTTTGTTAAGCCTATGTACCAACACTAGTTGATCCTATTGATGACAAAATTGATTTTCTTGTAAGATCAATTTGTGTCCATCTTGTGTTGACACTTAGCTTTAATTTAGGAATAATGTGTTTGTTAAGCATAAGTGCCAAGACGAGTTGATCCTATTGATGACAAAATTGATTTTCTTGGAAGATCGATTTATGTCCATCTAGTGTTGACGCTTATCTTTAATTTAGTAATAGTGTGTTTGTTAAGCCTCAGTACCAACACTAGTTGATCCTATTGATCATAAAATTGATTTTCGTGCAAGATCCTTTTGTGTCAATCTTGTGTTGACACTTATCTTTAATTAGCTATAACATGTTTGTTAACCTTAAGTACCAAAACTAGTTGATCGTATTGATGATATAATTGATTTTCTTGAAAGATCAATTTGTGTCCATCTAGTGTTGACACTTAGCTTTAATTTAAGAACAATGTGTTTGTTAAGCATAATTTCCAAGACTAGTTGATCCTATTGATGACAAAATTGATTTTTTTGGAAGATCGATTTATGTCTATCTAGTGTTGACACTTAGCTTTAATTTAGGAATAATGTGTTTGTTAAGCATAAGTGCAAACACTACTTGATCCTATTGAGGACAAAATTGATTTTCTTGGTAGATGTATTCCTGTCCATATAGTGTTGACACATAGCTTTAATTTAGGAATAATGTGTTTGTTAAGCATAATTGCCAACACTAATTGATCCTATTGATGACAAAATTGATTTTTTTTGAAAGATCGATTTATGTCCATCTAGTGTTGACGCTTAGCTTTAATTTAGGAATAATGTTGTTGTTAAGCCTAAGTACCAACACTAGTCGATCCTATTGATGGCAAAATTAATTTTCTTGCAAGATCGATTTGTGTCCATCTAGTGTTGACAATTATGTTTAATTTAGGAAAAATGTGTTTGTCAAGCATAAGTACCAAAACTAACTGATCCTATTGATGATATAATTGATTTTCTTGGAAGATCAATTTGTATCCATCTAGTGTTGACACATAGTTTTAATTTAGGAATAATATGTTTATTAAGCATAAGTACCAACACTAGCTGATCCTATTGATGAAAAAATTAATTTTCTTGCAAGATCGATTTGTGTCCAACCAGTGTTGACACTTTGCTTTAATTTAGTAATAATGTGTTCGTTAAGCATAAGTACAAACCCTAGTTGATCCTATTGATCACAAAATTGATTTTTTTAGAAGATCGATTTATGTCTATCTAGTGTTGAACATTAGCTTTAATTTAGGAATAATGTGTTTGTTAAGCCTATGTACCAACACTAGTTGATCCTATTGATGACAAAATTGATTTTCTTGTAAGATCGATTTTTGTCCATCTTGTGTTGACACTTAGCTTTAATTTAAGAACAATGTGTTTGTTAAGCATAAGTTCCAAGACTAGTTGATCCTATTGATGACAAAATTGATTTTTTTGAAAGATCGATTTATGTCTATCTAGTGTTGACACTTAGCTTTAATTTAGGAATAATTTGTTTGTTAAGCATAAGTGCAAACACTACTTGATCCTATTGAGGACAAAATTGATTTTCTTGGTAGATGTATTCTTGTCCATATAGTGTTGACACATAGCTTTAATTTAGGAATAATGTGTTTGTTATGCATAATTGCCAACACTAATTGATCCTATTGATGACAAAATTGATTTTTTTGAAAGATCGATTTATGTCCATCTAGTGTTGACGCTTAGCTTTAATTTAGGAATAATGTGTTTGTTAAGCCTAAGTACCAACACTAGTCGATCCTATTGATGGCAAAATTGATTTTCTTGCAAGATCGATTTATGTCCATCTAGTGTTGACAATTATGTTTAATTTAGGAAAAATTTGTTTGTTAAGCGTAAGTACCAAAACTAACTGATCCTATTGATGATATAATTGATTTTCTTGCAAGATCAATTTGTGTCCATCAAGAGTTGGCACTTAGCTTTAATTTAGAAATAATGTGTTTGTTAAGCATAAGTGCCAAGACTAGTTGATTCTATTGATGAAAAAATTGATTTTCTTGGAAAATCGATTTATGTCCATCTAGTATTGACGCTTAGCTTTAACTTAGGAATAATGTGTAACGGAGCCTAAGTACCAACACTAGTTGATCCTATTGATGACAAAATTGATTTTCTTGGAAGATCGATTTATGTCCATCTAGTGTTGACGCTTAACTTTAATTTAGGAATAATGTTGTTTGTTAAGCCTAATTACCAATACTAGTTGATCCTATTGATGATATAATTGATTTTCTTGGAAGATCAATTTGTGTCTATCTAGTGTTGATACTTTGCTTTAATTGTGGAATAATGTGTTTGTTAAGCCTAAGTACCAATAGTAGTTGATTCTATTGATCACAAAATTAATTTTCGTGCAAGATCGATTTGTGTCCATCGTGTGTTGACACTTATCTTTAATTAGGAATAATGTGTTTGTTAAGCATAAGTTCCAATAGTAGTTGATCCTATTGATGACAAAATTGATTTTCCTACAAGATCGATTTGTGTCCATCTAGTGTTGACACTTAGCTATAATTTTGGAATAATGTGTTTGTTAAGCATAAGTGCCAACACTACTTGATCCTATTGAGGACCAAAATTGACTTTCTTGGTAGATGGATTTGAGTTCATCTAGTGTTGACACTTAGCTTTTATTTAGGAATAATGTGTTGGTTAAGCGTAAGTACCAACACTATTTAATTGTATTGATGACAAAATTAATTTTCCTACAAGATCGATTTGTGTCCATCTAGTGTTGACACCTAGCTTTAATTTTGGAATAATGTATTTGTTAAGAATAAGTTCCAACACTAGTTAATCCTGTTGATGTCAAAATTGATTTTCTTGCAAGATCGATTTGGGTCCATCTGGTGTTGACGCTTAGCTTTAATGTAGGAATAGTGTGGTTGGTAAGACTAAGTACCAACACTAGTTGATCCTATGGAACACAAAATTGAATTTCGTGCAAGATCCATTTGTGTCCATCTAGTGTTGACACTTATCTTTAATTAGGAATAATGTGTTTGTTAAGCATAAGTGCCAATACTAGTTGATCCTATTGATGACAAAATTGATTTTCTTGCAAGATCGATTTATGTCCATCTAGTGTTGACGCTTAGCTTTAATTTAGGAATAATGTGTTTATTGAGCCTGAGTACCAACACTAATTGATTATATTGATAATAAAATTAATTTTCCTGCAAGATCGATTTGTGTCCATCTAGTGTTGACACTTAGCGTTAATTTAGATATAATGTGTTTGTTAAGCCTGAGTACTAAAACTGGTTGATCCTATTGATGAGACAATTGATTTTCTTGGAAGATCAATTTGTGACCATCTAGTGTTGACACTTATCTTGAATTTAGGAATAATGTTTTTGTTAAGCCTAAGTACCAACAGTAGTTGATCCTATTGATCACAAAATTTATTTTTGTGCAAGATCGATTTGTGTCCATCTAGTGTTGATGCTTAGCTTTAATTTAGGAATAATTTGTTTGTTAAGCATAAGTGCCAAGACTAGTTGATCCTATAGATGATATAATTGATTTTCTTGGAAGATCAATTTGTGTCCATCTCGTGTTGACACTTAGCTTTACTTTAGGAATAATGTGTTTGTTAAGCCTAAGCACCAACAGTAGTTGATCATATTGATCACAAAATTGATTTTCGTTTAAGATCGATTTGTGTCCATCTAGTATTGGCACTAATCTTTAATTAGGAATAATGTGTTTGTTAAGCATTAGTGCCAACACTAGTTGATCCTACAGATGACAAAATTGATTTTCTTGCAAGATCGATTTGTGTTCATCTAGTTTTGACACTTAGCATTAATTTTGGAATAATGTGTTTGTTAAGCCTAAGTATGTATAATAGTTGATCCTATTGATGACAAAATTGATTTTCTTGCAATATCGATTTGTGTCCATCTAGTGTTGGCACTTAGCTTTAATTTAGGAATAATCTATTTGTTAAACATAAGTGCAAAGACAAGTTGATCCTATTAATGATAAAATTGATTTTCTTGAAAGATCGATTTATGTCCATCTAGTAGTGTTGCTTAGCTTTAATTTAGGAATAGTGTGTATGTCCAATACTAATTGATCCTATTGATGAAAAAAGTGATTTTCCTGCAAGATCGATCTGTGTCCATCTAGTGTTGACACTTAGCTTTAATTTAGGGATAACATGTTTGTTAACCATAAGTACCAAAACTAGTTGATCCTATTGATGATATAATTAATTTTCTTGGAAGATCAATTTGTGTTCATCTAGTGTTGACACTTTGCTTTAATTCAGGAATAATGTGTTTGTACATAAGTTCCAAGACTAGTTGATCCTATTGATGACAAAATTGATTTTTTTAGAAGATCGATTTATGTCTATCTAGTGTTGAACATTAGCTTTAATTTAGGAATAATGTGTTTGTTAAGCCTAAGTACCAACTCTAGTTGATCCTATTGATGACAAAATTGATTTTCTTGCAAGATCGATTTGTGTCCATCTAGTGTTGACACTTAGATTTAATTTAGGAATAACATGTTTGTTAAGCATAAGTACCAAAACTAGTTGATCCTATTGATGATATAATTGATTTTCTTGGAAGATCAATTTGTATCCATCTAGTGTTGACACATAGTTTTAATTTAGGAATAATATGTTTGTTAAGCCTAAGTACCAACACTAGTTGATCCTATTGATGAAAAAATTAATTTTCTTGCAAGATCGATTTGTGTCCATCCAGCGTTGACACTTAGCTTTAATTTAGTAATAATGTGTTTGTTAAGCATAAGTACAAACCCTAGTTGATCCTATTGATTACACATTTGATTTTCTTTTAAGATCGATTTGTGTCCATATTGTGTTGACACTTATCTTTAATTTAGGAATAATGTGTTTGTTAAGCATTATTGCCAACACTATTTGATCCTACAGATGACAAAATTGATTTTCTTGCAAAATCGATTTGTGTTCATCTAGTTTTGACACTTAGCATTAATTTTGGAATAATGTGTTTGTTAAGCCTAAGTACTTATAATAGTTGACCCTATTGATGACAAAATTGATTTTCTTACAATATCGATTTGTGTCCATCTAGTGTTGGCACTTAGCTTTAATTTAGGAATAATCTATTTGTTCAACATAAGTGCAAAGAAAAGTTGATCCTATTAATAATAAAATTGATTTTATTGAAAGATCGATTTATGTCCATCTAGTGGTGTTGCTTAGGTTTAATTTAGGAATAGTGTGTATGTTAAGCCTAAGTACCAACACTAGTTGATCCTATTGATCACAAAATTTATTTTTCGTGCAAGATCCTTTTGTGTCAATCTGGTATTAACACTTATCTTTAATTAGGAATAATGTGTTTGTTAAGCATAAGTTCCAATACTAATTGATCCTATTGATGAAAAAATTGATTTTCCTGCAAGATCGATTTGTGTCCATCTAGTGTTGACACTTAGCTTTAATTTAGGAATAATGTGTTTGTTAAGCCTAAGTATCAACACTAGTTAATACTATTGATCAAAAAATTAATTTTCTTGCAAGATCGATTTGTGTCCATCTAGTGTTGACACTTAGCTTTAATATAGGAATACTGTGTTTGTTAAGCCTAAGTACCAAAACTAGTTGATCCTATTGATGATATAATTGATTCTCTTGGGAGATCAATTTGTGACCATCTAGTGTTGACGCTTATCTTTTATTTAGGAATAATGTTGTTGTTAAGCCTAAGTACCAACACTAGTTCATCCTATTGATGACAAAATTGATTTTCTTGCAAGATCGATTTGTGTCCATCTAGTGTTGACATTTAGCTTTAATTTATGAATAACGTGTTTGTTAAGCATAAGTACCAAAACTAGTTGATCCTATTGATGATATAATTGATTTTCTTAGAAGATCAATTTGTATCCATCTAGTGTTGACACATAGTTTTAATTTAGGAATAATATGCTTGTTAAGCCTAAGTACCAACACCAGTTGATCCTATTGATGAAAAAATTAATTTTCTTGCAAGATCGATTTGTGTCCATCCAGTGTTGACACTTAGCTTTAATTTAGTAATAATGTGTTTGTTAAGTATGTACAAACCCTAGTTGATCCTATTGATCACACATTTGATTTTCTTTTATGATCGATTTGTGTACATCTTGTGTTGACACTTATCTTTAAATTAGGAATAATGTGTTTGTTAAGCATAAGTACCAACACTAATTGATTATATTGATGACAAAATTGATTTGCCTGCAAGATCGATTTGTGTCCATATAGTGTTCACAGTTAGCTTTAATTTAGGAATAATGTGTTTGCTAAGCATAAATGCCAACACTAGTTGATCCTATTGATAACAAAATTGATTTTCTTGAAAGATCGATTTGTGTCCATCTAGTGTTGATGCTTAACTTTAATTTAGGAATAGTGTGTTTGGTAAGCCTAAGTACCAACACTAGCTGATCCTATTGATCAAAAAATTGAATTTCGTGGAAAATCCATTTGTGTCCATCTTGTGTTGACACTTATCTTTAATTAGGAATAATGTGTTTGTTATGCATAAGTGCCAATACTAGTTTATCCTACTGATGACAAAATTTATTTTCCTGCAAGATCGATTTGTATCCATCTAGTGTTGACACTTAGCTATAATTTAGGAATAATGTGTTTGTTAAGCATAAGTGCCAAGACTAGTTGATCCTATTGATAACAAAATCGATTTTTTTGGAAGATCGATTTATCTCCATCTAGTGTTGAAGCTTAACTTTAATTTACGAATAATGTGTTTGTTAAGCCTAAGTACCAACACTAGCTAATCCAATTGATGACAAAATTGATTTTCTTGCAAGATCGATTTGTGTCCATCTAGTGTAGACAATTAGCTTTAATTTAGGAATAATGTGTTTGTTAAGTATAATTGCCAAGACTAGTAGATCCTATTGATGAAAAAATTGATTTTCTTGGAAGATCGATTTATGTCCATCTAGTATTGACGCTTAGCTTTAATTTAGGATTAATGTGTTTGTTAAGCCTAAGTACCAATACTAGTTGATCCTACTGATGACAAAATTCATTTTCTTGCCAGATTGATATGTGTCCATCTAGCGTTGACACATAGATTTAATTTAGGAATAATGTGCTTGTTAAGCATAAGTACCAAAACTGGTTGATCCTATTGATGATATAATTGATTCTCTTGGAAGATCAATTTGTGTCCATCTCGTGTTGACATTTAGCTTTAATTTAGGAATAATGTGTTTGTTAAGCCTAAGCACCAACACTAGTTGAACCTATTGATCACAAAATTGATTTTCGTTTAAGATCGATTTGTGTCCATCTAGTGCTGACACTTATCTTTAATTAGGAATACTGTGTTTATTAAGCATATGTGCCAACACTAGTTGATCCTATTGATAACAAAATTGGTTTTCTTGCAAGATCGATTTATGTCCATCTAGTGTTAACGCTTAGCTTTAATTTAGGAATAATGTTTTTGTTAAGCCGAAGTACCACTACTAGTTGATCCTATTGATGATATAATTTATTCGCTTGGAAGATCGATTTTATGTCCATCTAGTGTTGACACTTAACATTAATTTAGGAATAATGTGTTTGTTAAGCATAAGTGCCAAGACTAGTAGATCCTGCTGATGAAAAAATTGATTTTCTTGGAAGATTGATTTATGTCCATCTAGTGTTGATGCTTAGCTTTAATTTAGGAATAATGTGTTTGTTAATTCTAAGTACCAACACTAGTTGATCCTATTGATGCCAAAATTGATTTTCTTGCAAGATCGATATGTGTCTATCTAGTGTTGACACTTAACTTTAATTTAGGAATAGTGTGTTTGTTAAGCCTAACTACCAACACTAGTTGATCCTATTGATCACAAAATTGATTTTCGTGCAAGATCCATTTGTGTCCATCTTGTGTTGACACTTAGCTTTAATTTAGGAATAATGTGCTTGTTAAGCATAAGTACCAACAGTAGTTGATCCTATTGATGACAAAATTGATTTTCCTGCAAGATCAATTTGTGTCCATCTAGTGTTGACACTTAGCTTTAATTTAGGAATAATGTGTTTGTTAAGCATAAGTACCAACACTAGTTGATCCCATTGATGACAAAATTAATTTTCTTGCAAGATCGATTTGTGTCGATCTAGTGTTGACACTTAGCGTTAATTTTGGAATAATGTGTTTGTTAAGCTTAAGTGCCAAGACTAGTAGATCCTATTGATGAAAAAATTGATTTTCTTGGAAGATCGATTTATGTGCATCTAGTGTTGACGCTTAGCTTTAATTTAGGAATAATGTATTTGTTAAGCCTAGGTACTACCACTAGTTGATCCTATTGATGACAAAATTGATTTTCTTGCAAGATCGATATGTGTTAATCTAGTGTTGACGCTTAGCTTTAATTTAGGAATAGTGTGTTTGTTAAGCCTAATTACCAACACTAGTTGATCCTATTTATCACAAAATTGATTTTCGAGCAAGATCCATTTGTGTCCATCTTGTGTTGACACTTTTCTTTAATTAGGAATAATGTGTTCCTTAAGCATAAGTACCAATACTAGTTGATCCTATTGATGACAAAATTGATTTTCTTGCAAGATCGATTTGTGTCCATCTAGTGTTGTCGCTTAGCTTTAATTTAGGAATAATGTGTTTGTTAAGCGTATGTACCAAGACTAGTTGATCCTATTGATGAAAAAATTGATATTCTTGGAAGATCGATTTATGTCCATCTAGTGTTGACGCTTAGCTTTAATTTAGGAATAGTGTGTTTGTTAAGCCTAAGTACCAACACTAGTTGATCCTATTGATCACTAAATTGATTTTCATGGAAGATGCATTAGTGTCAATCTTGTGTTGACACTTATCTTTAATTAGGAATAAAGTGTTTGGTAAGCATAAGTGCCAAGACAAGTAGATCCTACTGATGAAAAAATTGATTTTCTTGGAAGATTGATTTATGTCCATCTAGTGTTAACGCTTAGCTTTAATTTAGGAATAATGTGTTTGTTAAGCCTAAGTACCAACAATAGTTGATCCTATTGATGACAAAATTGATTTTCTTGCAAGATCGATATGTGTCCATCTATTGTTGACACTTAGCTTTAATTTAGGAATAGTGTGTTTGTTATGCATAAGTACCCACACTAGTTGATCTTATTGATCACAAAATTGATTTTCGTGCAAGATCCATTTGTCTCCATCTTGTGTTGACACTTATCTTTAATTAGGAATAATGTGTTTGTTAAGCATAAGTTCCAATACTAGTTGATCCTTTTGATTACAAAATTGATTTTCCTGCAAGATCGATTTGTGTCCATCTAGTGTTGACACTTAACTTTAATTTAGGAAAAATGTGTTTGTTAAGCATAAGTGCCAAGACTAGTCGATCCTATTGAGGACAAAATTGATTTTCTTGGAATATCGATTTGTGTCCATCTAGTGTTGACACTTAGCTTTAATTTAGGAATAGTGTGATTGTTAAGCCTAAGTACCAACACTAGCTGATCCTATTGACCACAGAATTGATTTTCGTACAAGATCCATTTGTGTCCATCTTTTGTTGACACTTATATTTAATTAGGAATAATGTGTTTGTTAAGCATAAGTTCCAATACTAGTTGATCCTACTGATGACACAATTTATTTTCCTGCAAGATCGATTTGAGTCCATCCAGTGTTGACACTTAGCTTTAATTTAGGAATAATGTGTTGGTTAAGCACAAGTGCCAAGACTAGTTGATGCTATCGACGACAAAATTGATTTTCGTGCAAGATCGATTTGTGTCCATCTAGTCTTGACGCTTAGCTTTAATTTAGGAATAATGTGTTTGTTAAGCCTAAGAACCAACACTAGTTGATTCTATCGATGACAAAATTGATTTTCTTGCCAGATCGATTTATGTTTATCTAGTCATGACACTTTGCTTTAATTTAGGAATAACGTGTTTGTAAGCATAAGTACCAAAATTAGTTGATCCTATTGATGATATAATTGATTTTCTTTGAAGATCGATTTGTGTCCTTCTAGTGTTGACACATAGATTTAATATAGGAATAATGTGTTTGTTAAGCATAAGTACACACCCTAGTTGATCCTATTGATCCCAAAAATGATTTTCGTTTAAGATCGATTTGTGTCCATCTTGTGTTGACACTTATCTTTAATTTAAAAATAATGTGTTTGTCAATCATAAGTGCCAACACTACTTCACCCTATTGAGAAGGAAATTGATTTTCTTGCTAGATGGTTTTGCGTCTAGCTAAAGTTGACACTTTGCTTTAATTTAGGAATAATGTTTTTGTTAAGCATAAGTACCAACACTAGTTGATTATATTGATGACAAAATTAATTTTCCTGCCAGTTCCATTTTTGTCAATATAATGTTGACGCTTAGCTTTAATTTAGGAATAATGAGTTTGGTAAGCCTAAGTACCAACACTAGTTGATCCTATTGATCATAAAATTTATTTTTGTGCAAGATCCATTTGTGTCCATCTTGTGTTGACACTTATCTTTAATATAGGAATAATGAGTTTACTAAGCATAAGTACCAACACTAGTTGA
Organism: Solanum bulbocastanum; assembly: GCA_037074985.1. Lineage (NCBI taxonomy): Eukaryota > Viridiplantae > Streptophyta > Magnoliopsida > Solanales > Solanaceae > Solanum > Solanum bulbocastanum. Next base: position 27,096,506 of record CM073606.1, on the reverse strand, counting down.
TCCTATTGATAATAAAATTGATTTTCTTGCAAGATCGATTTGTGTCCATCCAGTCTTGACGCTTAGCTTTAATTTTGGAATAATGTGTTTGTTAAGTCTAAGTACCAACACTAGTTGATCCTATTGATAACATAACTGATTTTCCTACAAGTTCGATTTGTCTCCATCTAGTGTTGACACTTTGCTTTAATTTGGGAATAATGTGTTTGTTAAGCATAAGTGCCAAAACTAGTTGACCCTATTAATGACATAATTGATTTTCTTGCTAGATGGATTTGTGTCCATCTAGTGTTGACATTTATCTTTCATTTAGGAATAATGTGTTTGGCAAGCATAAGTTACAAAACTAGTTGATCCAACTGATCACGGAATTGATTTTAATGCAAGATCGATTTGTGTCCAACACTAGTTGATTATATTGATGACAAAATTGATTTTCCTGCAAGATCGATTTTTGTCCATCTAGAGTTGACACTTAGCTTTAATTTAGGAATAATATGTTTGTTAAGCAAAAGTGCCAACACGATCCTATTGATAAAAAAACTGATTTTCTTGCAAGATCGATTTGTGTCCATATAGTGTTGACACTTAAGCTTTAATTGAGGAATAATGTGTTTGTTAAGAGTAAGTACCAACACTAGTTGATCCTATTGATCACAAAATTTATTTTCCTGGAAGATCGATTTGTGTCCATCTTGTGTTGACACTTATCTTTAATTAGGAATAATGTGTTTGTTAAGCATAAGTGTCAATACTAGTTGATCCTATTGATGACAGAGTTGATTTTCCTGGAAGATCGATTTGTGTCCATCTAGTGTTGACACTTAGCTTTAATTTTGGAATAATGTGTTTGTTAAGCATAAGTCCCAAGACTAGTTGATCCTATTGATGACAAAATTGATTTTCTTGCAAGATCGATTTGTGTCCATCCAGTGTTGACACTTTGCTTTAATTTTGGAATAATGTGTTTGTTAAGCATAAGTCCCAAGACTAGTTGATCCTATTGAAGACAAAATTGATTTTCTTGCAAGATCGATTTGTGTCCATCCAGTGTTGACAGTTAGCTTTAATTTAGGAATAATGTGTCTGTTAAGCCTAAGTAGCAAAACTAGTTGATCCTATTGATGATATAATTGATTTTCTTAGAAGATCAATTTGTGTCCATCTAGTGTTGACACTTAGCTTTAATTTAGAAATAATATGTCGATTAAGCCTAAGTACCAACACTAGTTGATCCTAGTGATGACATAATTGATTTTATTGCTAGATGGATTTGTGTCCATCTAGTGTTGACACTTATCTTTCATTTAGAATAATGTGTTTGTTAAGAATAAGTAACAAAACTAGTTGATCCAACTGATCACAAAATTGATTTTAATGGAAGATAGATTTGTGTCCATCTTGTGTTGACACTTTCTTTAATTAGGAATAATGTGTTTGTTAAGCATAAGTGCCAATAGTAGTTGATCCTACTGATGACAAAATTGAATTTAACACAAGATCGATTTGTGTCCATCTTATGTTGACACTTATCTTTAATTAGGAAAAATGTGTTTGTTAAGTAGAAGTGTCAATACTAGTTGATCCTACTGATGACAAAATTTATTTTCCTGCAAGTTCGATTTGAGTCTATCTAGTGTTGACACTTAGCTTTAATTTAGGAATAATGTGTTTGTTAAGCATAAGTGCCAAGACTAGTTGATGCTATCGACGACAAAATTGATTTTCGTGCAAGATCGATTTGTGTCAATCTAGTCTTGACGCTTAGCTTTAATTTAGTAAAAATGTGTTTGTTAAGCCTAAGAACCAACACTAGTTGATCCTATTGATGACAAAATTGATTTTCTTGCAAGATCAATTTGTGTCTAGCTAGTCTTGACACTTTGCTTTAATTTAGGAATAACGTGTTTGTAAGCATAAGTACCAAAATTAGTTTATCCGATTGATGATATAATTGATTTTCTTTGAAGATCGATTTGTGTCCTTCTAGTGTTGACACATAGATTTAATTTAGGAATATTGTGATTGTTAAGCATAAGTACACACCCTTGTTGATCCTATTGATCCCAATATTGATTTTCGTTTAAAATCGATTTGTGTCCATCTTGTGTTGACACTTATCTTTAATTGAAGAAGAATGTGTTTGTCAAGCATAAGTGCCAACACTACTTCATCCTATTGAGGAAAAAATTGATTTTCTTGCTAGATGGTTTTGTGTCTAGCTAAAGTTGACACTTTGCTTTAATTTAGGAATAATGTTTTTGTTAAGCATAAGTACCAACACTAGTTGATTATATTGATGACAAAATTGATTTTCCTGCCAGTTCCATTTTTGTAAATCTAATGTTGACGTTTAGCTTTAATTCAGGAATAATGTGTTTGCTAAGCCTAAGTGCCAACACTAGTTGATCCTATTGATCACAAAATTTATTTTCGTGCACAATCCATTTGTGTGCATCTTGTGTTGACACTTATCTTTAATATAGGAATAATGAGTTCATTAAGCATAAGTACCAACACTAGTTGATCCTATTGATAATAAAATTGATTTTCTTGCAAGATCGATTTGTGTCCATCCAGTGTTGACCCTTAGCTTTAATTTAGGAATAATGTGTTTGTTAAGCCTAAGTACCAACACTAGTTGATCCCATTGATAACATAACTGATTTTCCTACAAGATCGATTTGTGTCCATCTAGTGTTGACACTTTTCTTTAATTTAGGAATAATGTGTTTGTTAAGCATAAGTGCCAAAACTAGTTGACCCTATTAATGACATAATTGATTTTCTTGCTGGATGGATTTGTGTCCATCTAGTGTTGACACTTAGCTTTAATTTAGGAGTAATGTGTTTATTAATCATAAGTACCAACACTAGTTGATTATATTGATGACAAAATTGATTTTCCTGCAAGATTAATTTTTTTCCAACTAGAGTTGACACTTAGCTTTAATTTAGGAATAATGTGTTTGTTAAGCATAAGTGCCAACACCAGTTGATCCTATTGATGAAAAAATTGATTTTCTTGCAAGATCGATTTATGTCCATTTACTATTGACACTTAAGCTTTAATTGAGGAATAATGTGTTTGTTAAGAATAAGTACCAACACTAGTTGATCCTATTGATCACAAAATTTACTTTCCTGTAAGATCCATTTGTGTCCATCTTGTGTTGACACTTATCTTTAATTAGGAATAATGTGTTTGTTAAGCATAAGTGTCAATACTAGTTGATCCTATTGATGACAGAGTTGATTTTCCTGGAAGATCGATTTGTGTCCATCTAGTGTTGACACTTAGCTTTAATTTTGGAATAATGTGTTTGTTAAGCATAAGTCCCAAGACTAGTTGATCCTATTGATGACAAAATTGATTTTCTTGCAAGATCTATTTGTGTACATCCGGTGTTGACAGTTAGCTTTAATTTAGGAATAATTTGTTTGTTAAGTATAAGGGCCAACACTAGTTGATCCTGTTGATAACAAAATTGATTTTCCTACAATAATGATTTCTATCGATCTAGTGTTGACACTTAGCTTTAATTTAGGAATAATGTGTTTGTTAAGCATAAGTACCAACACTAGTTGATCCTACTGATGACAAAATTGATTTTCGTGCAAGATCGATTTGTGTCCATATAGTGTTGACACTTAGATTTAATTTAGGAATAATGTGTCTGTTAAGCCTAAGTACCAAAACTAGTTGATCCTATTGATAATATAATTGATTTTCTTGAAAGATCAATTTGTTTCCATCTAGTCTTGACACTTAACTTTGCTTAGGAATAATGTGCGTGTTAAGCATAAGTACCAACACTAGTTGATCCTATTGATGAAAAAATTGATTTTCCTACAAGATCGATTTGTGTCCATCTAGTGTTGACACTTAGCTTTAATTTAGGAAAAATGTGTTTGTTAAGCATACGTACCAACACTAGTTGATCCTATTGATGACAAAATTAATTTTCTTGCAAGATCGATTTTTGTCCATCTAGTGTTGACACTTAGCTTTAATTTAGGAATAATGTGTTTGTTAAGCATAAGTACCAACACTAGTTGATCCTATTGATGACAAAATTGATTTTCGTGCAAGATCGATTTGTGTCCATCTAGTGTTGACACTTAGCTTTAATTTAGGAATCATGTGTCTGTTAAGCCTAAGTACCAAAACTTGTTGATCCTATTGATAATATAATTGATTTTCTTGGAAGATCAATTTGTTTCCATCTAGTGTTGACACTTAGCTTTAATTAGGAATAATGTGCTTGTTAAGCATACATACCAACACTAGTTGATCCTATTGATGACAAAATTGATTTTCGTGCAAGATCGATTTGTGTCCATCTAGAGTTGACACTTAGCTTTAATTTAGGAAAAATGTGTTTGTTAAGTATACGTACCAACACTTGTTGATCCTATTGATGACAAAATTAATTTTCTTGCAAGATCGATTTTTGTCCATCTAGTGTTGACACTTAGCTTTAATTTAGGAATAATGTGTCTGTTAAGCCTAAGTACTAAAACTAGTTGATCCTATTGATGATATAATTGATTTTCTTGGAAGATCAATTTGTGTCTATCTAGTGTTGACACTTAGCTTTAATTTAGGAATAATGTGTCTGTTAAACCAAAGTACCAACACTAGTTGATCCTATTGATGACATAATTGATTTTATTGCTAGATGGATTTGTGTCCATCTAGTGTTGACACTTATCTTTCATTTAGGAATAATGTGTTTGGTAAGCAGAAGTTACAAAACTAGTTGATCCAACTGATCACAGAATTGATTTTAATGCAAGATCGATTTGTGTCCATCTTGTGTTGCCACTTTCTTTAATTAGGAATAATGTGTTTGTTAAGCATATGTGCCAATACTAGTTGATCCAACTGATGACAAAATTGAATTTAATGCAACATCGATTTGTGTCCATCTTGTGTTGACACTTATCTTTAATTAGGAGAAATGTGTTTGTTAAGCATAAGTGCCAATACTAGTTGATCCTACTGATGACAAAATTTATTTTCCTGCAAGATCGATTTGAGTCCATCCAGTGTTGACACTTAGCTTTAATTTAGGAATAATGTGTTTGTTAAGCATAAGTGCCAATACTAGTTGATCCTACTGATGACAAAATTGAATTTATTGCAACATCGATTTGTGTCCATCTTGTGTTGACACTTATCTTTAATTAGGAGAAATGTGTTTGTTAAGCATAAGTGCCAATACTAGTTGATCCTACTGATGAGAAAATTTATTTTCCTGCAAGATCGATTTGAGTCCATCCAGTGTTGACACTTAGCTTTAATTTAGGAATAATGTGTTTGTTAAGCATAAGTGCCAAGTCTAGTTGATGCTATCGACGACAAAATTGATTTTCGTGCAATATCGATTTGTGTCCATCTAGTCTTGACGCTTAGCTTTAATTTAGGCATAATGTGTTTGTTAAGCGTAAGAACCAACACTAGTTGATTCTATCGATGACAAAATTGATTTTCTTGCAAGATCGATTTGTGTCTATCTAGTCTTGACACTTTGCTTTAATTTAGGAATAACGTGTTTGTAAGCATAAGTACCAAAATTAGTTGATACTATTGATGATATAATTGATTTTCTTTGAAGATCGATTTTTGTCCTTCTAGTGTTGATACATAGATTTAATTTAGGAATAATGTGTTTGTTAAGCATAAGTACACACCCTAGTTGATCCTATTGATCCCAAAATTGATTTTCGTTTAAGATCGATTTGTGTCCATCTTGTGTTGACACTTATCTTTAATTTAAGAATAATGTGTTTGTCAAGCATAAGTGCCAACACTACTTCACCCTATTGAGAACAAAATTGATTTTCTTGCTAGATGGTTTTGTGTCTAGCTAAAGTTGACACTTCGCTTTAATTTAGGAATAATGTTTTTGTTAAGCATAAGTACCAACACTAGTTGATTATATTGATGACAAAATTGATTTTCCTGTCAGTTCCATTTTGGTCAATCTAATGTTGACGCTTAGCTTTAATTTAGGAATAATGTGTTTGTTAAGCCTAAGTACCAACACTAGTTGATCCTATTGATCACAAAATTTATTTTCGTGCACGATCCATTTGTGTGCATCTTGTGTTGACACTTATCTTTAATATAGGAATAATGAGTTTATTAAGAATAAGTACCAACACTAGTTGATCCTATTGATAATAAAATTGATTTTCTTGCAAGATCGATTTGTGTCCATCCAGTGTTGACGCTTAGCTTTAATTTAGGAATAATGTGTTTGTTAAGCCTAAGTACCAACACTAGTTGATCCTATTAATAACATAACTGATTTTCCTACAAGATCGATTTGTGTCCATCTAGTTTTGACAGTTTGCTTTAATTTAGGAATAATGTGTTTGGCAAGCATAAGTGCCAAAACTAGTTGACCCTATTAATGACGTAATTGATTTTCTTGCTAGATGGATTTCTGTCCATCTAGTGTTGACACTTAGCTTTAATTTAGTAGTAATGTGTTTATTAATCATAAGTACCAACACTAGTTGATTATATTGATGACAAAATTGATTTTCCTGCAAGATCGATTCTTTTTCCATCTAGAGTTGACACTTAGCTTTAATTCAGGAATAATGTGTTTGTGAAGCATAAATGCCAACACCAGTTGATCCTATTGATGAAAAAATTGATTTTCTTGCAAGATCGATTTGTGTCCATTTACTATTGACACTTAAGCTTTAATTAAGGAATAATGTGTTTGTTAAGAATAAGTACCAACACTAGTTGATCCTATTGATCACAAAATTGATTTTCCTATAAGATCGATTTGTGTCCATCTTGTGTTGACACTTATCTGTAATTAGGAATAATGTGTTTGTTAAGCATAAGTGTCAATACTAGTTGATCCTATTGATGACAGAGTTGATTTTCCTAGAAGATTGATTTGTGTCCATCTAGTGTTGACACTTATCTTTAATTTTGGAATAATGTGTTTGTTAAGCATAAGTATCAACATTAGTTGATCCTGTTGTTGACAAAATTGATTTTCGTGCAAGATCGATTTGTGTGCATCCAGTTTTAATGCTTAGCTTTAATTTAGGAATAATGTGTTTGTTAATCCTAAGTACCAACTCTAGTTGATCCTATTGATAACATAACTGATTTTCCTACAAGATCGATTTGTGTCCATCTAGTGTTGACAATTTTCTTTAATTTAGGAATAATGTGTTTGTTAAGCATAAGTGCCAAAACTAGTTCACCCTATTAATGACATAATTGATTTTCTTGCTAGATGGATTTGTGTCCATCTAGTGTTGACACTTAGCTTTAATTTAGGAGTAATGAGTTTATTAAGCATAAGTACCAACACTAGTTGATTATATTGATGAAAAAATTGATTTTCCTGCAAGATCGATTTTTGTCCATCTAATGTTGACACTTAGCTTTTCTTTAGGAATAATGTGTTTTTTAAGCATAAGTGCCAATACTTGTTGATTCTATTGATGACAAAATTTATTTTCTTGTAAGATTGATTTGTGTCCATATTGCATTAATGTAGGAATAATGTGTTTTTTAAGCATAAGTACCAACACTAGTTGATCCTATTGATTACAAAATTGATTTTCTTGCTAGTTGGATTTTTGTCCATCTAGTGTTGACACTTATATTTAATTAGGAATAATGTGTTTGTTAAGCATATGTGCCAACACTAGTTGATCCTATCGATGACAAAATTGATTTTCTTGCAAGATCGATTTGTGTCCATCGCTTTAATTTAGGAATAATGTGATTGTTAAGCCTAAGTACCAGCACTAGTTGATTCTATTGATCACAAAATTGATTTTCGTGCAAAATAGATTTGTGTCCATCTAGTGTTGACACTTAGCTTTAATTTTGGAATAATGTGTTTGTTAAGCATAACTGCCAACACTACCTGATCCTATTGAGGACAAAATTGATTTTCTTGTTAGATGGATATGTGTCAATCTAGTGTTGACACTTAGCTTTAATTTAGGAATAACGTGTTTGTTCAGCATAAGTGCCAACACTACTTGATCCTATTGATTACAAAAATTGATTTTCTAATAAGATCGATTTGTGTCGATGTAGAGTTGACACTTAGCTTTAATTTAGGAATAATGTATTTGTTAAGCATAAGTACCAACACTAGTTGATTATATTAATGACAAAATTGATTTTCCTGCAAGATCGAGTTGCATCCATTTACAGTTGACACTTAGCTTTTAATTTAGGAATAATGTGTTTGTTAAGCATTAGTGACAACACTACTTGATCCAATTGATGATAAAATTAATTTTCTATCTAATGGATTTGTGGTCATCTAGTGTTGACACTTAGCTTTAATATAGGAATAATGAGTTTGTTAAGCATAAGTACCAACACTAGTTGATCCTATTGATCACAAAATTGATTTTCTTGCAAGATCGATTTGTGTCCATCTAGTGTTGACAATTTTCTTTAATTTAGGAATAATGTGTTTGTTAAGCATAAGTGCCAAAACTAGTTCACCCTATTAATGACATAATTGATTTTCTTGCTAGATGGATTTGTGTCCATCTAGTGTTGACACTTAGCTTTAATTTAGGAGTAATGAGTTTATTAAGCATAAGTACCAACACTAGTTGATTATATTGATGAAAAAATTGATTTTCCTGCAAGATCGATTTTTGTCCATCTAATGTTGACACTTAGCTTTTCTTTAGGAATAATGTGTTTTTTAAGCATAAGTGCCAATACTTGTTGATTCTATTGATGACAAAATTTATTTTCTTGTAAGATTGATTTGTGTCCATATTGCATTAATGTAGGAATAATGTGTTTTTTAAGCATAAGTACCAACACTAGTTGATCCTATTGATTACAAAATTGATTTTCTTGCTAGTTGGATTTTTGTCCATCTAGTGTTGACACTTATATTTAATTAGGAATAATGTGTTTGTTAAGCATATGTGCCAACACTAGTTGATCCTATCGATGACAAAATTGATTTTCTTGCAAGATCGATTTGTGTCCATCGCTTTAATTTAGGAATAATGTGATTGTTAAGCCTAAGTACCAGCACTAGTTGATTCTATTGATCACAAAATTGATTTTCGTGCAAAATAGATTTGTGTCCATCTAGTGTTGACACTTAGCTTTAATTTTGGAATAATGTGTTTGTTAAGCATAACTGCCAACACTACCTGATCCTATTGAGGACAAAATTGATTTTCTTGTTAGATGGATATGTGTCAATCTAGTGTTGACACTTAGCTTTAATTTAGGAATAACGTGTTTGTTCAGCATAAGTGCCAACACTACTTGATCCTATTGATTACAAAAATTGATTTTCTAATAAGATCGATTTGTGTCGATGTAGAGTTGACACTTAGCTTTAATTTAGGAATAATGTATTTGTTAAGCATAAGTACCAACACTAGTTGATTATATTAATGACAAAATTGATTTTCCTGCAAGATCGAGTTGCATCCATTTACAGTTGACACTTAGCTTTTAATTTAGGAATAATGTGTTTGTTAAGCATTAGTGACAACACTAGTTGATCCAATTGATGATAAAATTAATTTTCTATCTAATGGATTTGTGGTCATCTAGTGTTGACACTTAGCTTTAATATAGGAATAATGAGTTTGTTAAGCATAAGTACCAACACTAGTTGATCCTATTGATCACAAAATTGATTTTCTTGCAAGATCGATTTGTGTCCATCCAGTGTTGACATTTGGCTTTAATTTAGGAATAATGTGATTGTTAAGCATAAGTGCAAACACTAGTTGATCCTATTGATAACAAAATTGATTTTCCTACAAGATCGATTTGTATCCATCAAGTGTTGACGCTTATCTTTAATTAAGAATAATGTGTTTGATAAGCATAAGTGCCAATACTGGTTGATCCTATTGATGACATAATTGACGTTTTTGCTAGACGGATTTGTGTCCATCTAGTGTTGACACTTATCTTGAATTTAGGAGTAATATGTTTGTTAAGCATAAGTACCAACACTAGTTGATCCTATTGATCACTATATTCATTTTCGTGCAAGATCGATTTGTGTCCATCCAGTGTTGACGCCTAGCTTTAACTTAGGAATAATGTGTTTGTTAAGTCTAAGTGTCAACACTAGTTGATCCTATTGAAGACAAATTTATTTTCTTGCAAGATCGATTTGTGTCCGTCTTGCATTGACACTTAGCTTTAATTTAGGAATAATGTGTTTGTTAAGCATAAGTACCAACACTAGTTGATTATATTGATCACAAAATTGATTTTCGTGAAAGATCGATTTGTGTCCATCTTGTGTTGACACTTATCTTTAATTAGTAATAATGTGTTTGTTAAGCATAAGTGCCAATACTAGTTGATCCTATTGATGACAAAATTGATTTTTCCGCAAGATCAATTTGTGTGCAGCTAGTGTTGACACTTAGCAATAATTTAGGAATATTGTGTTTGTTAAGCATAAGTACCAACAATAGTAGCTCCTATTGATGACAAAATTGATTTTCCTGCAAGATCGATTTTTGTCCATCTAGTGTTGACAGTTAGCTTTAATTTAGGAATAATGTGTTTGTTAAGCCTAAGTACCAACACTAGTTGATCCTATTGATGACAAAATTAATTTTTTTGCAAGACCGATTTGTGTCCATCTTGTGTTAACGCTAAGCTTTAATTTTGGAATAATGTGTTTGTTAAGCCTAAGTACCAATACTAGTTGATCCTATTGATCACAAAATTGATTTTCGTGCAATATCCATATGTGTCCATCTTGTGTTGACACCTATCTTTAATTAGAAATAATGTGTCTGTTAAGCATATGTGCCAATACTAGTTGGTCCTATTGATGACAAAATTGATTTTCCTGCAAGATCGATTTGTGTCCATCTAGTGTTGACACTTAGCTTTAATTTAGGAATGATGTGTTTGTTAATCCTAAATACCAACACTAGTTGATCCTATCGATCACAAAATTGATTTTCGTGGAAGCTCCATTTGTGTCCATCTTATGGTGACGCTTAGCTTTAATTTAGGAATAATGTGTTTGTTAAGCATTAGTGTCAAAACTAATTGATCATATTGATAACAGAATTGATTTTCCTACAAGATAGATTTGTGTCCATCTAGTGTTGACACTTTGCCTTAATTTAGGAATAATGTGTTTGTTAAACTTATGTACCAAAACTAGTTAGCCCTATTGATGACATAATTGATTTTCTTGCTAGATGGATTTATATCCAGATAGTGTTGACAGTTAGCTTTAATTTAGGAATAATGTGCTTGTTAAGCGTAAGTGTCAATACTAGTTGATCCTATTAATGACAAAATTGATTTTCCTGCAAGATCGATTTGTGTCCAACTAGTGTTGACACTTAGGTTTAATTTAAGAATAATGTGTTTGGTAAGCATAAGTGCCAAGACTAGTTGATCCTAATGAGGACATAATTGATTTTCTTGCAACATCGATTTGTGTCCATCTATTGTTGAAGGTTAGCTTTAATTTACGAATAATGTGTTTGTTAAGCCTAAGTAACAATACTAGTTGATCCTACTGATGACAAAATTGATTTTCTTGCTAGATAGATTTGTGTCCATCTATTGTTGACACTTAACTTTAATTGCGGAATATAGTGTTTGTTAAGCATAAATACCAAAACAAGTTGATTCTATTGATGATATAATTAATTTTCTTGGATGATCGATTTGTGTCCATCTAGTATTGACAGTTAGTTTTAATTTAGGAATAATGTGTTTGTTAAGCATAAGTGCCAGAACAAGTTGATCCTATTGATGACATAATTGATTTTCTTGCTAGATGGATTTGTGTCCATCTATTGTTGACTCATAGCTTTAATTTTGGAATAATGTGTTTGTTAAGCATAAGTGCCAACACTAGTTGATCCTATTGATTTCAAAATTATTTTTCTTATAAGATCGATTTGTGTCTATCTAGAGTTGACACTTAGCTTTAATTGAGGAATAATGTGTTTGTTAAGCATACGTACCAACAATAATTGATTATATTGGTGACAAAATTGATTTTCCTGCAGGATCGATTTTTGTCCATCTAGAGTTGACACTGAGCTTTAATTTAGGAATAATGTATTTGTTAAGCATAAGTACAAACCCTAGTCTATCCTATTGAACACAAAATTGATTTTCTTATAAGATCGATTTGTGTCCATCTAGAGTTGACACTTAGCTTTAATTGAGGAATAATGTGTTTGTTAATCATAAGTGCCAACACCAGTTGATCCAATTGATGAAAAATTAATTTTCTTACAAGATCGATTTGTGTTCATTTAGTGTTGACACTTAGCTTAAATTTAGGAATAATGTGTTAGTTTTGCATAAGTATCAACAGTACTTGATCCTACTGAACACAAAATTGATTTTTGTGCATGATCGATTTGTGTCTATCTTGTGTTGACACTTATCTTTAATTAGGTATAATGTGATTGTCAAGCATAAGTGCCAATACTAGTTGATCCTATTGATTACAAAATGGATTTTCCTGCAAGATCGATTTGTGTCCATCTAGTGTTGATACTTAACTTTAATTTTGGTATAATGTGTTTGTTAAGCATAAGTGTCAAGACTAGTTTATCCTATTGATGACAAAATTGATTTTCTTGCAAGATCGATTTGTGTCCATCTAGTGTTGACGCTTAGCTTTAATTTAGGAATAATGTGTTTGTTAAGGCTAAGTAGCAACACTAGTTGATCCTATTAATGACAAAATTTATTTTCTTTCAAGAAGGATTTGTGTCCATCTTGCATTAATTTAGGAATATTGTGTTTGTTAAGCATAAGAACCAACACTGGTTGATCCTATTGATCACAAAATTGATTTTCGTTTAAGATTGATTTGTGTCCATCTTGTGTTGACACTTATCTTTAATTTAGGAATAACGTGTTTGAGAAGCATAAGCGTCAAAACTACTTGATCCTATTGAGGACAAAATTGATTATCTTGCTAGATGGATTTGTGTCCATCTATTGTTGACGGTTAGCTTTAATTTAGTAATAATATGTTCGTTAAGCCAAATTACCAATACTAGTTGATCCTATTGATGACTAAATTGATTTTCTTAACAAATCGATTTGTGTCCATCTAGTGTTGACACTTTGCTTTAATTGAGGAATAATGTGTTTGTTAAGCATAAATACCAAAACTAGTTGATCCTATTGTTGATATAATTGATATTCTTAGAAGATCGATTTGTGTCCATCTAGTGTTGACACTTAGATTTAATTTAGGAATAATGTGTTTGTTAAGCATATGTGCCAACACTAGTTGATCCTATTGCTGATAAATTTATTTTCTTGCAAGATTGATTTGTGTCCATCTTGCATTAATTTAGAAATAATGTGTTTGTGAAGCATAAGTACCACCACTAGTTGATCCTATTGATCACAAAATTGATTTTCGTGCAAGATATATTCAAGTCCATCTAGTGTTGACACTTAGCTTTAATTTAGGAATAATGTGTTTGTTAAGTATACGTGCCAACACTACCTGATTCTATTGAGGACAAAATTGATTTTCTTGTTAGATGGATATACGTCAATCTAGTGTTGACACTTAGCTTTAATTTAGGAATAACGTGTTTGTTCAGCATAAGTGTCAACACTAGTTGATCCTATTGATTACAAAAATTGATTTTCTAACAAGATCGATTTTTGTCGATGTAGAGTTGACACTTAGCTTTAATTTAGGAATAATGTATTTGTTAAGCATAAGTACCAACACTAGTTGATTATATTAATGACAAAATTGATTTTCCTGCAAGATCAATTTGCATCCATTTACAGTTGACACTTAGCTTTAATTTAGGAACAATGTGTTTGTTAAGCATAAGTACCAACAATAGTAGCTCCTATTGATGACAAAATTGATTTTCCTGCAAGATCGATTTGTGTCCATCTAGTGTTGACACTTAGCTTTAATTTAGGAATAATGTGTTTGTTAAGCCTAAGTACCAACACTAGTTGATCCTATTGATCACAAAATTGATTTTCTTGCAAGATCGATTTGTGTCCATCCAGTGTTGACATTTAGCTTTAATTTAGGAATAATGTGATTGTTAAGCATAACTGCAAACACTAGTTGATCCTATTGATACCAAAATTGATTTTCCTACAAGATCGATTTGTATCCATCAAGTGTTGACACTTATCTTTAATTAGGAATAATGTGTTTGTTAAGCATAAGTGCCAATACTGGTTGATCCTATTGATGACATAACTGACTTCCTTGCTAGATGGATTTGTGTCCATCTAGTATTGACACTTATCTTTAATTTAGGAGTAATGTGTTTGTTAAACATAAGTACCAACACTAGTTGATCCTATTGATCAGTAAATTCATTTTCGTGCAAAATCGATTTGTGTCCATCCAGTGTTGACAATTAGCTTTAATTTAGGAATAATGTGTTTGTTAAGCATAAGTGCCAACACTATTTGTTTCTATTTATAATAGAATTGATTTTCCTACTAGATCGATTTGCCTCTTTCTAGTGTTGACACATTGCTTTAATTTAGGAATGATGTGTTTGTTAAGCATAAGTACCAAAACTAGTTGACCCTATTGATGACATAATTGATTTTCTTGCTAGATGGATTTGTGTCCATCTAGTGTTGACACTTAGCTTAAATTTAGGAGTAATGTGTTTGTTAAGCCTAAGTACCAATACTTGTTGATCCTATTGGTGACAAAATTTATCTACTTGCAAGATTGATTTGTATCCATTTAGCATTAATTTAGGAATGATGTGTTTGTTAAGCCTAAGTATCCACACTAGTTGATCCTACTGATTTTCTTGTAAGATTGATTTGTGTCCATCTAATTTTGACACTTAGCTTTAATTTATGAATAATGTGTCTGTTAAGCATAAGTACTAAAACTAGTTGATCCTATTGATGATATAATTGATTTTCTTGTAAGATCAATTTGTGTCCATCTAGTGACACTTAGCTTTAATTTAGGAATAATGTGTTTGTTAAGCATAAGTACAAACCCTAGTTGATCCTATTGATCACAAAATTTATTTTCGTTTAAGATCAATTTGTGTCCATCTTGTGTTGACACTTAGCTTTAATTTAGGAATGATGTGTTTGTTAATCCTAAGTACCAACACTAGTTGATCCTATCGATCACAAAATTGATTTTTGTGCAAGCTCCATTTGTGTCCATCTTATGTTGACGCTTAGCTTTTATTTAGGAATAATGTGTTTGTTAAGCATTAGTGTTAAAACTAATTGATCGTATTGATAACATAATTGATTTTCCTACAAGATAGATTTGTGTCCATCTAGTGTTGACACTTTGCTTTAATTTTGGAATAATGTGTTTGTTAAGCATAAGTGCCAACACTACTTGATCATATTGAGGACAAAATAGATTTTCTTGCTAGATGGATTTGTGTCCATCTAGTGTTGACACTTAGAGTTAATTTAGAAATAATGTGTTTGTTAAGAATAAGTGCCAAGACTAGTTTATACTATAGATGATAAAATTGATTTTCTTGCAAGATCTATTTGTGTCCATCTAGTGTTGACGCCTAGCTTTAACTTAGGAATAATGTGTTTTTTAAGTCTAAGTGTCAACACTAGTTGATCCTATTGAAGACAAAATTTATTTTCTTGCAAGATCGATTTGTGTCCGTCTTGTGTTGACACTTAGCTTTAATTTAGGAATAATGTGTTTGTTAAGCATAAGTACCAACACTAGTTGATCATATGGATCACAAAATTGATTTTCGTGAAAGATCGATTTGTGTCCATCTTGTCTTGACAACTTATCTTTAATTAGTAATAATGTGTTTGTTAAGCATAAGTGCCAATACTAGTTGATCCTCTTGATGACAAAATTGATTTTTCCGCAAGATCGATTTGTGTGCAGCTTGTGTTGACACTTAGCAATAATTTAGGAATATTGTGTTTGTTAAGCATAAGTACCAACAATAGTAGCTCCTATTGATGACAAAATTGATTTTCCTACAAGATCGATTTGTGTCCATCTAGTGTTGACACTTAGCTTTAATTTAGGAATAATGTGTTTGTTATGCCTAAGTACCAACACTAGTTAATCCTATTGATGACAAAATTGATTTTCTTGCAAGACCGATTTGTGTCCATCTAGTATTAACGCTAAGCTTTAATTTTGGAATAATGTGTTTGTTAAGCCTAAGTACCAATACTAGTTAATCCTATTGATCACAAAATTGATTTTCGTGCAAGATCCATATGTGTCCATCTTGTGTTGACTCCTATCTTTAATTAGAAATAATGTGTTTGTTAAGCATAAGTGCCAATACTAGTGGATCGTATTGATGACAAAATTGATTTTCCTGCAAGATCGATTTGTGTCCATGTAGTGTTGACACTTAGCTTTAATTTAGGAATGATGTGTTTGTTAATCCTAAGTACCAACACTAGTTGTCCTATCGATCACAAAATTAATTTTCGTGCAAGCTCCATTTGTGTCCATCTTATGGTGACGCTTAGCTTTAATTTAAGAATAATGTGTTTGTTAAGCATTAGTGTCAAAAATAATTGATCGTATTGATAACAGAATTGATTTTCCTACAAGATAGATTTGTGTCCATCTAGTGTTGACACTTTGCTTTAATTTTGGAATAATGTGTTTGTTAAGCATAAGTGCCAACACCACTTGATCATATTGAGGACAAAATAGATTTTCTTGCTAGATGGATTTGTGTCCATCTAGTGTTGATACTTAGAGTTAATTTAGAAATAATGTGTTTGTTAAGAATAAGTGCCAAGACTAGTTTATACTATAGATGATAAAATTGATTTTCAGGCAAGATCTATTTGTGTCCATCTAGTGTTGACGCCTAGCTTTAACTTAGGAATAATGTGTTTTTTAAGTCTAAGTGTCAATACTAGTTGATCCTATTGAAGACAAAATTTATTTTCTTGCAAGATCGATTTGTGTCCGTCTTGTGTTGACACTTAGCTTTAATTTAGGAATAATGTGTTTGTTAAGCATAAGTACCAACACTAGTTGATCATATTGATGACAAAATTGATTTTCGTGAAAGATCGATTTGTGTCCATCTTGTGTTAACACTTATCTTTAATTAGTAATACTGTGTTTGTTAAGCATAAATGCCAATACTAGTTGATCCTATTGATGACAAAATTGATTCTTCCGCAAGATCGATTTGTGTGCAGCTAGTGTTGACACTTAGCAATAATTTAGGAATATCGTGTTTGTTAAGCATAAGTACCAACAATAGTAGCTCCTATTGATGACAAAATTGATTTTCCTGCAAGATCGATTTGTGTCCATCTAGTGTTGACACTTAGCTTTAATTTAGGAATAATGTGTTTGTTAAGCCTAAGTACCAACACTAGTTGATCCTATTGATGACAAAATTGAATTTCCTGCAAGACCGATTTGTGTCCATCTAGCGTTAACGCTAAGCTTTAATTTTGGAATAATGTGTTTGTTAAGCCTAAGTATCAATACTAGTTGATCCTATTGATCACAAAATTGATTTTCGTGCAAGATCCATATGTGTCCATCTTATGTTGACTCCTATCTTTAATTAGAAATATTTTGATTGTTAAGCATAAGTGCCAATACTAGTTGATCCTATTGATGATAAAATTGATTTTCCTGCAAGATCGATTTGTGTCCATGTAGTGTTGACACTTAGCTTTAATTTAGGAATGATGTGTTTGTTAATCCTAAGTACCAACACTAGTTGATCCTATCGATCACAAAATTGATTTTCGTGCAAGCTCCATTTGTGTCCATCTTATGTTGACGCTTAACTTTAATTTAGGAATAATGTGTTTGTTAAACTTATGTACCAAAACTAGTTGGCCCTATTGATGACATAATTGATTTTCTTGCTAGATGGATTTATATCCATATAGTGTTGACAGTTAGCTTTAATTTAGGAATAATGTGTTTGTTAAGCGTAAGTGTCAATACTAGTTGATCCTATTGATGACAAAATTGATTTTCCTGCAAGATCGATTTGTATCCAACTAGTGTTGACACTTAGGTTTAATTTAAGAATAATGTGTTTGGAAAGCATAAGTGCCAAGACTAGTTGATCCTATTGAGGACATAATTGATTTTCTTGCAACATCGATTTGTGTCCATCTATTGTTGACGGTTAGCTTTAATTCACGAATAATGTGTTTGTTAAGCCTAAGTACCAATACTAGTTGATCCTACTGATGACAAAATTGATTTTCTTGCCAGATCGATTTGTGTTCATCTATTGTTGACACTTAGCTTTAATTGAGGAATATTGTGTTTGTTAAGCATAAATACCAAAACAAGTTGATTCTATTGATGATATAATTAATTTTCTAGGAAGATCGATTTGTGTCCATCTAGTATTGACAGTTAGTTTTAATTTAGGAATAATGTGTTTGTTAAGCATAAGTGCCAAAACAAGTTGATCTAATTGATGACATAATTGATTTTCTTGCTAGATGGATTTGTGTCCATCTAGTGTTGACACTTAGAGTTAATTTAGAAATAATGTGTTTGTTAAGAATAAGTGCCAAGACTAGTTTATACTATAGATGATAAAATTGATTTTCTTGCAAGATCTATTTGTGTCCATCTAGTGTTGACACCTAGCTTTAACTTAGGAATAGTGTGTTTGTTAAGTCTAAGTGTCAACACTAGTTGATCCTATTGAAGACAAAATTTATATTCTTGCAAGATCGATTTGTGTCCGTCTTGTGTTGACACTTAGCTTTAATTTAGGAATAATGTGTTTGTTAAGCATAAGTACCAACACTAGTTGATCATATTGATCACAAAATTGATTTTCGTGAAATATCGATTTGTGTCCATCTTGTGTTGACACTTATCTTTAATTAGTAATAATGTGTTTCTTAAGCATAAGTGCTAATACTAGTTGATCCTATTGATGACAAAATTGATTTTTCCGCAGGATCGATTTGTGTGCAGCTAGTGTTGACACTTAGCAATAATTTAGGAATATTGTGTTTGTTAAGCATAAGTACCAACAATAGTAGCTCCTATTGATGACAAAATTGATTTTCCTGCAAGATCTATTTGTGTCCATCTAGTTTTGACACATATCTTTAATTTAGGAATAATGTGTTTGTTAAGCCTAAGTACCAACACTAGTTGATCCTATTGATGACAAAATTGATTTTCTTGCAAGGCCGATTTGTGTCCATCTAGTGTTAACGCTAAGCTTTAATTTTGGAATAATGTGTTTGTTAAGCCTAAGTACCAATACTAGTTGATCCTATCGATCACAAAATTGATTTTCGTGCAAGCTCCATTTGTGTCCATCTTATGTTGACGCTGAGCTTTAATTTAGGAATAATGTGTTTGTTAAGCATTAGTGTCAAAACTAATTGATCGTATTGATAACAGAATTGATTTTCCTACAAGATAGATTTGTGTCCATCTAGTGTTGACACTTTGCTTTAATTTAGGAATAATGTGTTTGTTAAACTTATGTACCAAAACTAGTTGACCAATAGATGACATAATTGATTTTCTTGCTAGATGGATTTATATCCATATAGTGTTGACAGTTAGCTTTAATTTAGGAATAATGTGTTTATTAAGCGTAAGTGTTAATACTAGTTGATCCTATTGATGACAAAATTGATTTTCCTGCAAGATCGATTTGTGTCCAACTAGTGTTGACACTTCGGTTTAATTTAAGAATAATGTGTTTGGTAAGCATAAGTGCCAAAACTAGTTGATCCTATTGAGGACATAATTGATTTTCTTGCAACATCAATTTGTGTCCATCTATTGTTGACGGTTAGCTTTAATTTACAAATAATGTGTTTGTTAAGCCTAAGTACCAATACTAGTTGATCCTACTGATGACAAAATTGATTTTCTTGCCAGATCGGTTTGTATCCATCTATTGTTGACACTTAGCTTTAATTGAGGAATATTGCGTTTGTTAAGCATAAATACCAAAACAAGTTGATTCTATTGATGATAAAATTAATTTTCTTGGAAGATATATGTGTGTCCATCTAGTATTGACAGTTAGTTTTAATTTAGGAATAATGTGTTTGTTAAGCATAAGTGCCAAAACAAGTTTATCCTATTGATGACATAATTGATTTTCTTGCTAGATGGATCTGTGTCCATCTAGTGTTGACACTTAGCTTTAATTTTGGAATAATGTGTTTGTTAAGCATAAGTGCCAACACTAGTTGATCCTATTGATTACAAAATTGATTTTCTTATAAGATCGATTTGTATCCATCTAGAGTTGACACTTAGCTGTAATTTTGGAATAATGTGTTTGTTAAGCATAAGTACCAACACTAGTTGATTATATTGGTGACAAAATTGATTTTCCTGCAGGATCGATTTTTGTCCATCTAGAGTTGACACTTAGCTTTAATTTAGGAATAATGTGTTTGTTAAGCATAAGTACAAACCCTAGTTGATCCTATTGAACACAAAATTGATTTTCTTATAAGATCGATTTGTGTCCATCTAGAGTTGACACTTAGCTTTAATTGAGGAATAATGTGTTTGTTAAGCAGAAGCGCCAACACCAGTTGATCCAATTGATGAAAAATTAATTTTCTTGCAAGATCGATTTGTGTTCATTTAGTGTTGACACTTAGCTTAAATTTAGGAATAATGTGTCAGTTAAGCATAAGTATCAACAGTACTTGATCCTATTGAACACAAAATTGATTTTTAGTGCATGATCGATTTGTGTCCATCTTGTGTTGACACTTATCTTTAATTTAGGAATAATGTGTTTGATAAGCATAAGTGTCAAAACTACTTGATCCTATTGAGGACAAAATTGATTATCTTGCTAGATGCATTTGTCTCCATCTATTGTTGACGGTTAGCTTTAATTTAGTAATAATATGTTCGTTAAGCCAAATTACCAATAATAGTTGATCCTATTGATGACTAAATTGATTTTCTTAACAAATCGATTTGTGTCCATCTAGTGTTGACACTTAGCTTTAATTGAGGAATAATGTGTTTGTTAAGCATAAATACCAAAACTAGTTGATCCTATTGTTGATATAATTGATATTCTTAGAAGATCGATTTGTGTCCATCTAGTGTTGACACTTAGCTTTAATTTAGGAATAATGTGTTTGTTAAGCATATGTGCCAACACTAGTTGATCCTATTGATGATAAATTTATTTTCTTGCAAGATTGATTTGTGTCCATCTTGCATTAATTTAGAAATAATGTGTTTGTGAAGCATAAGTACCAGCACTAGTTGATCCTATTGATCACAAAATTGATTTTCGTGCAAGATAGATTTGTGTCCATCTAGTGTTGTCACTTAACTTTAATTTTGGAATAATGTGTTTGTTAAGCATAAGTTCCAACACTACCTGATTCTATTGAGGACAGAATTGATTTTCTTGTTAGATGGATATGTGTCAATCTAGTGTTGACACTTAGCTTTAATTTAGGAATAACGTGTTTGTTCAGCATAAGTGTCAACACTAGTTGATCCTATTGATTACAAAAATTGATTTTCTAACAAGATCGATTTGTGTCGATGTAGAGTTGCCACTTAGCTTTAATTTAGGAATAATGTATTTGTTAAGCATAAGTACCAACACTAGTTGATTATATTAATGACAAAATTGATTTTCCTGCAAGATCAATTTGCATCCATTTACAGTTGACACTTAGCTTTAACTTAGGAACAATGTGTTTGTTAAGCATAAGTACCAACAATAGTAGCTCCTATTGATGACAAAATTGATTTTCCTGCAAGATCGATTTGTGTCCATCTAGTGTTGACACTTAGCTTTAATTTAGGAATAATGTGTTTGTTAAGCCTAAGTACCAACACTAGTTGATCCTATTGATCACAAAATTGATTTTCTTGCAAGATCGATTTGTGTCCATCCAGTGTTGACATTTAGCTTTAATTTAGGAATAATGTGATTGTTAAGCATAAGTGCAAACACAAGTTGATCCTATTGATAACAAAATTGATTTTCCTACAAGATCGATTTGTATCCATCAAGTGTTGACACTTATCTTTAATTAGGAATAATGTGTTTGTTAAGCATAAGTGCCAATATTGGTTGATCCTATTGATGACATAATTGACTTTCTTGCTAGATGGATTTGTGTCCATCTAATGTTGACACTTATCTTTAATTTAGGAGTAATGTGTTTGTTAAGCATAAGTACCAACACTAGTTGATCCGATTGATCACTAAATTCATTTTCGTGCAAGATCGATTTGTGTCCATTCAGTGTGACACTTAGCTTTAATTTAGGAATAATGTGTTTGTTCAGCAAAAGTGCCAACACTAGTTAATTCTATTTATAATAGAATTGATTTTCCTACAAGATCGATTTGCCTCGTTCTTGTGTTGACACTTTGCTTTAATTTAGGAATGATGTGTTTGTTAAGCATAAGTATCAAAACTAGTTGACCCTATTTATGACATAATTGATTTTCTTGCTAGATGGATTTGTGTCCATCTAGTGTTGACACTTAGCTTAAATTTAGGAGTAATGTGTTTGTTAAGCCTAAGTACCGACACTTGTTGATCCTATTGCTGACAAAATTTATCTACTTGCAAGATTGATTTGTATCCATTCTGCATTAATTTAGGAATGATGTGTTTCTTAATCGTAAGTACCTACACTAGTTGTTCCTATTGATGACATAATTGATTTTCTTGCTAGATGGATTTGTGTCCATCTAGTGTTGACACTTAGCTTTAATTTCGGAATAATGTGTTTGTTAAGCATAAGTGCCAACACTAGTTGATCCTATTGATTACAAAATTGATTTTCTTATAAGATTGATTTGTATCCAACTAGAGTTGACACTTAACTTTAATTGAGGAATAATGTGTTTGTTAAGCATAAGTACCATCACTAGTTGATTATATTGGTGACAAAATTGATTTTCCTGCAGGATCGATTTTTGTCCATCTAGAGTTGACACTTAGCTTTAATTTCGGAATAATGTGTTTGTTAAGCATAAGTACAAACCCTAGTTGATCCTATTGAACACAAAATTGATTTTCTTATAAGATCGTTTTGTGTCCATCTAGAGTTGACACTTAGCTTTAATTGAGGAATAATGTGTATGTTAAGCATAAGTGCCAACACCAGTTGATCCAATTGATGAATAATTAATTTTCTTGCAAGATCGATTTGTGTTTATTTAGTGTTGACACTTAGCTTAAATTTAGGAATAATGTGTTAGTTAAGCATAAGTATCAACAGTACTTGATCCTATTGAACACAAAATTGATTTTCGTGCATGATCGATTTGTGTCTATCTTTTGTTGACACTTATCTTTAATTAGGAATAATGTGTTTGTTAAGCATAAGTGCCAATACTAGTTGATCCTATTGATGACAAAATTGATTTTCCTGCAAGATCGATTTGTGTCCAACTAGTGTTGACACTTCGGTTTAATTTAAGAATAATGTGTTTGGTAAGCATAAGTGCCAAGACTAGTTGATCCTATTGAGAACATAATTGATTTTCTTGCAAGTTCGATTTGTGTGAATCCATTGTTGACAGTTAGCTTTAATTTACGAATAATGTGTTTGTTAAGCCTAAGTACCAATCCTAGTTGATCCTATTGATGAGAAAATTGATTTTCTTGCCAGATCGATTTGTGTCCATCTATTGTTGACACTTAGCTTTAATTGAGGAATATTGTGTTTGTTAAGCAAAAATACCAAAACAAGTTGATTCTATTGATGATATAATAAATATTCTTGGAAGATCGATTTGTGTCCATCTAGTATTGACAGTTAGTTTTAATTTAGGAATAATGTGTTTGTTAAGCATAAGTGCCAAAACAAGTTGATCCTATTGACGACATAATTGATTTTCTTGCTAGATGGATTTGTGTCCATCTAGTGTTGACACATATCTTTAATTTTGGAATAATGTTTTTGTTAAGCATATGTGCCTACACTAGTTGATCCTATTGATTTCAAAATTGATTTTCTTATAAGATCGATTTTTGTCCATCTAGAGTTGACACTTAGCTTTAATTGAGGAATAATGTGTTTGTTAAGTATAAGTACCAACACTAGTTGATTATATTGGTGACAAAATTGATTTTCCTGCAGGATTGATTTTTGTCCATCTAGAGTTGACACTTAGCTTTAATTTTGGAATAACGTGTTTGTTCAGCATAAGTGCCAACACTAGTTGATCTATTTGATTACAAAATTGATTTTCTTATAAGATCGATTTGTGTCCATCTTGAGTTGACACTTAGCTTTAATTTAGGAATAATGTGTTTGTTAAGCATAAGTACAAACCCTAGTTGATCCTATTGAACACAAAATTGATTTTCTTATAAGATCGATTTTTGTCCATCTAGAGTTGACACTTAGCTTTAATTGAGGAATAATGTGTTTGTTAAGCATAAGTGCCAACACCAGTTGATCCAATTGATGAAAAATTAATTTTCTTGCAAGATCGATTTGTGTTCATTTAGTGTTGACACTTAGCTTAAATTTAGGAATAATGTGTCAGTTAAGCATAAGTATCAACAGTACTTGATCCTATTGAACACAAAATTGATTTTCGTGCATGATCGATTTGTGTCTATCTTGTGTTGACACTTACCTTTAATTTGGAATAACGTGTTTGTTAAGCATAAGTGCCAATACTAGTTGATCCTATTGATGACAAAATGGATTTTCCTGCAAGATCAATTTGTGTCCATCTAGTGTTGATACTTAACTTTAATTTAGGTATAATGTGTTTGTTAAGCATAAGTGTCAAGACCAGTTTATCCTACTGATGACAAAATTGATTTTCTTGCAAGATCGATTTGTATCCATCTAGTGTTGACGCTTAGCTTTAATTTAGGAATAATGTGTTTGTTAAGCCTAAGTACCAACACTAGTTGATCCTATTGATGACAAAATTTATTTTCTTTCAAGAAGGATTTGTGTCCATCTTGCATTAATTTAGGAATAATGTGTTTGTTAAGCATAAGTACCAACACTGGTTGATCCTATTGATCACAAAATTGATTTTCGTTTAAGATCGATTTGTGTTCATCTTGTGTTGACACTTATCTTTAATTTAGGAATAATGTGTTTGACAAGCATAAGTGTTAAAACTACTTGATCCTATTGAGGGCAAAATTAATTATCTTGCTAGATGGATTTGTGTCCATCTATTGTTGACGGTTAGCTTTAATTTAGTAATAATATGTTTGTTAAGCCAAATTACCAATACTAGTTGATCCTATTGATGACTAAATTGATTTTCTTAACAAATCGATTTGTGTCCATCTAGTGTTGACACTTTGCTTTAATTGAGGAATAATGTGTTTGTTAAGCATAAATACCAAAACTAGTTGATCCTATTGTTGATATAATTGATATTTTTAGAAGATCGATTTGTGTCCATCTAGTGTTGACACTTAGCTTTAATTTAGGAATAATGTGTTTGTTAAGCATATGTGCCAACACTAGTTGATCCTATTGATGATAAATTTATTTTCTTGCAAGATTGATTTGTGTCCATCTTGCATTTATTTAGAAATAATGTGTTTGTGAAGCATAAGTACCACCACTAGTTGATCCTATTGTTTACAAAATGAATTTTCTTGCTAGATGGAATTGTGTTCACCTAGTGTTGACACTTGGCTTTAATTTTGGAATAATGTGTTTCTTAAGCATAAGTACCAACACTAGTTGATTCTATTGATGACAAAATTTAGTTTCTTGCAAGATCGATTTGTGTCCATCTTGTGTTGACACATAGCTTTAATTTTGGAATAACGTGTTTGTTCAGCATAAGTGCCAACACTAGTTGATCCTATTGATTACAAAATTGATTTTCTTATAAGATCGATTTGTGTCCATCTAGAGTTGTCACTTAGCTTTAATTTAGGAATAATGTGTTTGTTAAGCATAAGTACAAACCCTAGTTGATCTTATTGATCACAAAATTGATTTTTGTTTAACATCGATTTGTGTCCATCTTGTGTTGACACCTATCTTTAATATAGGAATAATGTGTTTCTTAAGCATAAGTGCCAACACTACTTGATCTTATTGAGGACAAACTTGATTTTCTTGCTAGATGGATTTGTGTCCATCTAGTGTTGAAATTTAGCTTTAATTTAGGAATAATGAGTTTATTATATATAAGTGCCAACACTAGTTGATCCTATTGATCACAAAATTGATTTTAATGCAAGATCCATTTGTGTCCATCTTGTGTTGACACTTAGCTTTAATTTAGGAATAATGTGTTTGTTAAGCATAAGTTCCAACACTAGTTGATTGTATTGATAATAGAATTGATTTTCCTACAAGATCGATTTGTGTCCATCTAGTGTTGACACTTTGCTTTAATTTAGGAATAATGTGTTTGTTAAGCATAAGTACCAAAACTAGTTGATCCTATTAATGAGATAATTGATTTTCTTAGAAGATCAGATTGTGTCCATCTAGTTTTGACACTTCTCTTTAATTTTGGAATAATGTGTTTGTTAAGCATAAGTACAAACCCTAGTTGATCTTATTGATCACAAAATTAATTTTCATTTAAGATCGATTTCTGTCCATCTAGTGCTGACACTTATATTTTATTAGGAATAATGTGTTTGTTAAGCCTAAGTACCAACACTAGTTGTTCCTATTGATCACAAAATTGATTTTCTTGCAAGATCGAATTGTGTCCATCTTGTGTTGACACTTATCTTTAATTAGGAATAATGTGTTTGTTAAGCATAAGTGCCAACACTAGTTGATCATATTGATGATAAATTTATTTTCTTGCAAGATTGATTTGTGTCCATCTTGCATTAATTTCGGAATAATGTGTTTGTGAAGCATAAGTACCAACACTAGTTGATCCTATTGATTACGAAATTAATTTTCTTGCTAGATGGATTTGTGTTCACCTAGTGTTGACACTTGGCTTTAATTTAGGAATAATGTGTTTGTTAAGCATAAGTATCAACACTAGTTGATTCTATTAATGACAAAATTTATTTTCTTGCAAGATCGATTTGTGTCCATCTTGTGTTGACACATAACTTTAATTTTGGAATAACGTGTTTGTTCAGCATAAGTGCCAACACTAGTTGATCTATTTGATTACAAAATTGATTTTCTTATAAGATCGATTTGTGTCCATCTTGAGTTGACACTTAGCTTTAATTTAGGAATAATGTGTTTGTTAAGCATAAGTACTAACCCTAATTGATCCTATTGATCACAAAATTGATTTTCGTTTAACATCGATTTGTGTCCATCTTGTGTTGACACTTATCTTTAATATAGGAATAATGCATTTTTTAAGCATAAGTGCCAACACTACTTGATCTTATTGAGGACAAAATAGATTTTCTTTCTAGATGGATTTGTGTCCATCTATTGTTGACACATAGCTTTAATTTAGGAGTAATGTGTTTTTTAAGCATAAGTACAAGCCCTAGTTGATCCTATTGATCACAAAATTGAATTTCGTGCAAAATCCATTTGTGTCCATCTTGTGTTGACACATAGCTTTAATTTAGGAGTAATGTGTTTGTTAAGCATAAGTGCCAACACTAGTTGATCGTATTGATAACAGAATTGATTTTCCTACAAGATCGATTTGTCTCCATCTAGTGTTGACACTTTGCTTTAATTTAGGAATAATGTGTTTGTTAAGCATAAGTACCAAAACTAGTTGATCCTATTGATGATATAATTGAATTTCTTAGAAGATCAAATTGTGTCCATCTAGTTTTGACACTTAGCTTTAATTTAGGAATAATGTGTTTGTTAAGCATAAGTACAAACCCTAGTTGATCTTATTGATCACAAAATTGATTTTCATTTAAGATCGATTTATGTCCATCTAGTGTTGACACTTATCTTTACTTAGGAATAATGTGTTTGTTGGGCCTAAGTACCAACACTAGTTGATCCTATTGATCACAAAATAGATTTTCTTGCAAGATCGATTTGTGTCCATCTAGTGTTGACACTTATCTTTAATTAGGAATAATGTGTTTGTTAAGCATAAGTGCCAGCACTAGTTGATCCTATTGATGATAAATTTATTTTCTTGCAAGATTGATTTGTGTCCATCTTCCATTAATTTAGGAATAATGTGTTTGTGAAGAATAAGTACAAACACTAGTTGATCCTATTTATTACAAACTTAATTTTCTTGCTAGATGGATTTGTGTTCCCCTAGTGTTGACACTTGGATTTAATTTAGGAATAATGTGTTTGTTAAGCATAAGTACCAACACTAGTAGATCCTATTGATGACAAAATTTATTTTCTTTCAAGATCGATTTGTGTCCATCTTGTGTTGACACTTAGCTTTAATTTTGGAATAACGTGTCTGTTCAGCATAAGTGCCAACACTAGTTGATCCTATTGATTACAAAATTGATTTCCTTATAAGATCGATTTGTGTCCATCTAGAGTTGGCACTTAGCTTTAATTTAGGAATAATGTGTTTGTTAAGCATAAGTACAAACCCTAGTTGATCCTATTGAACACAAAATTGATTTTCTTATAAGATCGATTTGTGTCCATATAGAGATGACTTTTAGCTTTAATTGAGGAATAATGTGTTTGTTAAGCATAAGTGCCAATATCAGTTGATCCAATTGTTGAAAAATTGATTTTCTTGCAAGATCGATTTGTGTGCATCTCGCATTAAATTAGGAATAATATGTTTGTTAAGCATAAGTACCAACACTAGTTGATTCTATTGATTACAAAATTGATTTTCCTGCAAGATCGACTTTTGTCCATCTAGTGTTGACACTTATCTTTAATTAGGAATAATGTGTTTGTCAAGCCTAAGTACCAACACTAGTTGAACCTATTGATCGCAAAATTGATTTTCGTGCAACATCGATTTGTGTCCATCTTCTGTTGACCCTTATCTTTAATTAGGAATAATGTGTTTGTTAAGCATAAGTGTCAATACTAGTTGATCCTACTGATGACAAAATTGATTTTCCTGCAAGATCGATATGTCTCCATCTTATCTTGACACTTATCTTTAATTTAGGAATAATGTGTTTGTTAAGCATAAGTACCAAAACTAGTTGATCCTACTGATGATATACTTGATTTTCTTAGAAGATCAAATTGTGTCCATCTAGTTTTGACCCTTATCTTTAATTAGGAATATTGTGTTTGTTAAGCATAAGTGTCAATACTAGTTGATCCTATTGATGACAAAATTGATTTTCCTGCAAGATCGATTTGTCTCCATCTTATGTTGACACTTATCTTTAATTTAGGAATAATGTGTTTGTTAAGCATAAGTGCCAACACTACTTAATCCTATTGAGGACAATATTGATTTTCTTGCTAGATGGATTTGTGTCCATCTAATGTTGACACTTAGCTTTAATTTAGGTATAATGTGTCTGTTAAGCATAACTACAAACACTAGTTGATCCTATTGATCAGAAAATTGAATTTCATTTAAGATCGATTTGTGTCCATCTTGTGTTGACACTTATCTTTAATATAGGAATAATGTGTTTGTTAAGCATAAGTGCCAACACTACTTGATCCTATTGAGGACAAAATTGATTTTCTTGCTAGATGGATTTGCGTTCATCTAGTGTTGACACTTAGCTTTAATTTAGGAATAATGTGTTTTTTAAGCATAAGTACAAGCCCTAGTTGATCCTAGTGATCAGAAAACTGAATTTCGTTTAAGATCGATTTGTGTCCATCTTTTGTTGACACTTATCTTTAATTAGAAATAATGTGTTTGTTAAGCATAAGTGCCAAGACTAGTTGATCCTATTGATGACAAAATTGATTTTCCTGCAAGATCGATTTGTGTCCATCTAGTGTTGACGCTTAGCTTTAATTTAGGAATAATGTGTTTGTTTAGCCTAAGTACCAACACTAGTTGATCCTATTGATGACAAAATTTATTTTCTTTCAAGATTTATTTGTGTCCATCTTGCATTAATTTAGGAATAATGTGTTTGTTAAGCATAAGTACCAACACTAGTTGATCCTATTGATCACATAATTGAATTTCTTGCTAGATGGATTTGTGTCCATCTAGTGTTGATACTTAGCCTTAATTTGGGAATAATGTATTTGTTAAGCATAAGTACACACCCTAGTTGATCCTATTGTTCACAAATATGATTTTCGTTGAAGATCGATTTGTGTCCATCTTGTGTTGACACATATCTTTTATTGAGGAATAATATGTTTGTTAAGCATAAGATCCAACACTTCTTGATCCTATTGAGGACATAACTAATTGTCTTTCTAGATTGATATGTGTCCATCTAGTGTTGACTCTTAGCTTTAATTTTGAAATAATGTGTTTGTTAAGCATAAGTGCTAAGACTAGTTGATCCTATTGATGAAAAAATTTATTTTCTTGCAAGATATATTTATGTTTATCTAATGTTGACTCTTAGCTTTAATTTATGAATAATGTGTTTGTTAAGCCTAAGTTCCAACACTAGTTGATCCTATTGATCACAGAATTGATTTTCGTTGAAGATCGATTTGTATCCATCTAGTTTTGACTCTTAGCTTTAATTTAGGAATAATGTGTTTGTTAAGCAAAAGTGCCAACACCTGTTGATCCTATTGATGACAAAATTAATTTTCTTGCAAGATCGATTTGTGTCCATTTAGTGATGACACTTAGCTTTAATTTAGGAATAATGTATTTGTTAAGCATAAGTACCAACACTAGTTGATCCTGTTGATCACAAAATTGATTTTCGTGCAAGATAGATTTGTATCCATCTTGTGTTGACACTTATCTTTAATTAGGAATAATGTGTTTGTTAAGTAAAAGTGCCAACACTACTTCACCCTATTGAGGACAAAATTGATTTTCTTGCTAGATGGTTTTGTGTCTAGCTAAAGTTGACACTTCGCTTTAATTTAGGAATAATGTTTTTGTTAAGCATAAGTACCAACACTAGTTGATTATATTGATGACAAAATTGATTTTCCTGCCAGTTCCTTTTTTGTCAATCTAATGTTGACGCTTAACTTTAATTTATGAATAATGTGTTTGTTAAGCATAAGTACCAACACTAGTTGATCCTGTTGATCACCAAAATTGATTTTCGTGCAAGATCGATTTGTATCCATCTTGTGTTGACACTTATCTTTAATTAGGAATAATGTGTTTGTTAAGTATACGTGCCAATACTAGTTTATCCTACTGATGACAAAATTGATTTTCCTGCAAGATCGATTGGTGTCCATCTAGTATTGACACTTAGCTTTAATTCAGGATTAATATGTTTGTTAACCATAAGTACCAACCCTAGTTGATCCTATTGATCACAAAATTGATTTTCGTTTAGGATCGATTTGTGTCTATCTTGTGTTGACACTTATCTTTAATTTAGAAATAATGTGTTTGATAATCATAAGTGCGAACACTACTTGATCCTATTGAGGACAAATTGATTTTCTTGCTAGATGTATTTGTGTCCATCTAGTGTTGACACTTAGCTTTAATTTAGGAATAATGTGTTTGTTAAGCATAAGTACCAACACTAGTTGATCTTATTGATTACAAAATTTATTTTCTTACAAGATCGATTTGTTTCCATCTAGTGTTGACGCTTAGCTTTAATTTAGGAATAATGTGTTTGTTAAGCCTAAGTACCAACACTGGTTGATCCTGTTGATGACAAAATTTATTTTCTTTCAAGATTGATTTGTGTCCATCTTTCATTAATTTAGGAATAATGTGTTTGTTAAGCATAAGTACCAACACTAGTTGATCCTATTGATCACATAATTGAATTTCTTGCTAGATGGATTTGTGTCCATCTAGTGTTGACACTTAGCCTTAATTTGGGAATAATGTGTTTGTTAAGAATAAGTACACACCCTAGTTGATCCTATTGTTCACAAAATTGATTTTCGTTGAAGATCGATTTGTGTCCATATTGTGTTGACACATAGCATTTATTTAGGAATAATGTGTTTGTTATGCATAAGTGCCAACACTACTTGATCCTATTGAGGACATAACTGATTTTCTTTCTAGATGAATTTGTGTCCATCTAGTGTTGACACTTAGCTTTAATTTTGAAATAATGTGTTTGTTATGCATAAGTGCCAAGACTAGTTGATCCTACTGATGAAAAAATTGTTTGTTATGCATAAGTGCCGAGACTAGTTGATCCTATTGATGAAAAAATTGATTTTCTTGCAAGATCTATTTATGTTTATCTAATGTTGACTCTTAGCTTTAATTTAGGAATAATGTGTTTGTTAAGCAAAAGTACCAATACTAGTTGATCCTACTGATGACAAAACTGATTTTCCTGCAAGATCGATTTGTGTACATCTAGTGTTGACACTTACCTTTAATTCAGGAATAATATACTTGTTAAGCATAAGTAACAACCCTAGTTGATCCTATTGATGACAAAATTGATTTTCTTGCAATATCGATTTGTGTCCATCTAGTGTTGACACTTAGCCTTAATTTGGGAATAATGTGTTTGTTAAGCATAAAAGTCAAGACTAGTTGATCCTATTGAAGATATAATTGATTTTCATGGAAGATCGATTTGTGTTCATGTAGAGTTGACACTTATCTTTAATTTAGGTATAATGTGTTTGTTAAGCATAAGTACCAACCCTAGTTGATCCTATAGATCACAAAATTGATTTTCGTTTAAGATCGATTTGTGTCCATCTTGTGTTGACACTTATCTTTAATTTAGGAATAATGTGTTTGATAAGCATAAGTGCCAACATTACTTTATCCTATTGAGGACAAAATTGATTTTCTTGCTAGATGGATTTGTTTCCATCTAGTGTTAACACTTAGCTTTAATTTAGGAATAATGTGTTTGTTCAGCATAAGTACCAACACAAGTCGATCCTATTGATGAAAAAATTTATTTTCTTGCAAGATCGATTTTTGTCCATCTAGTATTGACACTTAGCTTTAATTTAGGAATAATGTGTTTTTTAAGCATAAGTATCAAAACTAGTTGATCCTATTGATGATATAATTGATTTTCATGGAAGATCGATTTGTGTCCATCTAGAGTTGACACTTAGCTTTAACTTAGGAATAATGTGTTTGTTAAGCATAAGTACCAACCCTAGCTGATCCTATTGATCACAAAATTAATTTTCGTTTAAGATCGATTTGTGTCCATCTTATGTTGACACTTATCTTTAATTTAGGAATAATGTGTTTGTTAAGCATAAGTGCCAACACTACTTGATCCTATTGAGGACAAAATTGATTTTCTTGATAGATGGATTAGTGTCCATCTAGTGTTGACACTTATCTTTAATTTTGGAATAGTGTGTTTGTTAAGCATAAGTGCCAACGCTAGTTTATCCTATTGATTACAAATTTATTTTCTTACAAGATCTATTTGTGTCCTTCTGATGTTGACACATATCTTTAATTAGGAATAATATGTTTGTTAAGCATAAGTGCCAACACTAGTTGATCCGATTGATGACAAAATTAACTTTCTTGCAGGATCGATTTGTGTTCATCTAATGTTGACGCTTAGCTTTAATTCAGGAATAATGTGTTTGTCAAGCCTAAATACCAGCACTAGTTGATCCTATTGATCACAAAATTGATTTTCGTGCAAGATCAATTTGTGTCCATCTTGTATTGACACTTATCTTTAATTAGGAATAATGTGTCTGTTAAGCATAAGTGCCAATACTAGTTGATCCTATTGATAACAAAATTGATTTTTCTGCAAGATCGATTTGTGTCCATCTAGTGTTGACACTTAGCTTTAATTTAAGAATAATATGTTTGTTAAGCATAAGTGCCAAGACTAGTTGATCCTATTGATGACAAAATTGATTTTCTTGCAAGATCGATTTGTGTCCATCTAGTATTGACGCTTAGCTTTAATTTAGGAATAATGTGTTTGTTAAGCCTAAGTACCAACACTAGTTGATTCTATTGATCACAAAATTGATTTTCTTACAAGATCGATTTGTGTCCATCTAGTGTTGACACTTAGCCATAATTTGGGAATAATGTGTTTGTTAAGCATAAGTACACACCCTTGTTGATCCTATTGATTACAAAATTGATTTTCGTTTAAGATCGATTTGTGTCAATCTTGTGTTGACACATATCTTTAATTTAGAAATAATGTGTCTGTGAAGCATAAGTTCCAACACTACTTGTTCCTATTGAGGACAAAATTGATTTTCTTGCTAGATAGATTTGTGTCCATCTAGTGTTGACACTTAGCTTTAATTTAGGAATAATGTGTTTTTTAAGCGTATGTCCCAAAGCTAGTTGATCCTATTGATGACATAATTGATTTTCATGCTAAATGGATTTGTGTCCATCTAGTGTTGACACTTAGGTTTAATTTTGGAATAATATGTTTGTTAAGCATAAGTATCAACATTAGTTGACCTTATTGATTACAAAACTGATTTTCCTGAAAGATCGATTTTTGTCAATCTAGAGTTGACAGTTAGCTTCAATTTAGGAATAATGTGTTTGTCAAGCATAGGTGCCAACACCAGTTGATCCTATTGATGACAATATTGATTTGCTTGCAAGATCGATTTGTGTCCATTTAGTGTTGACAATAGGCTTTAATTTAGGAATAATGTGTTTGTTAAGCATAAGTACCAACACTAGTAGATCCTATTGATCACAAAATTAATTTTCGTGCAAGATCGATTTGTGTCCATCTTGTGTTGACACTTATCTTTAATTAGGAATAATGTGTTTGTTAAGTATAAGTGCCAATACTAGTTGATCCTGTTGATGACAAAATTGATTTTTCTGCAAGATCGATTTATGTCCATCTAGTGTTGACACTTAGCTTTAATTTTGGAATAATGTGTTTGTTAAGCATAAGTGCCAAGACTTGTTGATCCTATTGATGATAAAATTGATTTTCTTGCAAGATCAATTTGTGTGCATCCAGTGTTGACGCTTAGCTTTAATTTAGGAATAATGTGTTTGTTAAGCCTAAATACCAACACTAGTTGATCCTATTGATGACAAAATTTATTTTCTTTCAAGATTGATTTGTGTCCATCTTGCATTAATTTTGGAATAATGTGTTTGTTAAACATAAGTACCAACACTAGTTGATCTTATTTATCACAAAATTGATTTTCGTTTAAGATCGATTTTCATCCATCTTGTGTTGACACTTATCTTTAATTTAGGAATAATGTGTTTGATAAGCATAAGTGCCAACACTACTTGTTCCTATTGAGGACAAAATTGATTTTCTTGCTAGATGGATTTGTGTTCATCTAGTGTTGACACTTAGCTTTAATTTAGGAATAATGTGTTTGTTAAGCATAAGTACCAACACTAGTTAATCCAATTGACCACAGAATTTATTTTCCTGCAAGATTGATTTGTGTCCATCTAGTGTTGACACTTATCTTTAATTATGAATAATGTGTTTGTTAATCATAAGTGCCAACACTAGTTGATCATATTGATGACAAAATTGATTTTTTTGCAAGATCGATTTGTGTTCATCTAATGTTGTCGCTTACCTTTAATTTAGGAATAATGTGTTTGTTAAGCCTAAGTACCAACACTAGTTGATCCTATTGATCACAAAATTGATTTTCGTGCAAGATCGATTTGTGTTCATCTTGTGTTGACACTTATCTTTAATTAGGAATACTTTGTTTGTTAAGGATAAGTGCCAATACTAGTTGATCCTATTGATAACAAAATTGAATTTTCTGCAAGATCAATTTGTGTCCATCTAGTGTTGACACTTAGCTTTAATTCAGGAGTAATGTGTTTGTTAAGCATAAGTGCCAAGACTAGTTGATCCTATTGATGACAAAAATGATTTTCTTGCAAGATCGATTTGTGTCTATCTAGTATTAATGCTTAGCTTTAATTTAGGAATAATGTGTTTGCTAAGCCTAAGTACCAACACTAGTTGATTATAAGCATTTTACGCATGCTTTCCTCAACAAAGTCATGCTTCGTTCAGATTGTCACCTAGATTTTTTGAAGGAGCGCTTCATCAGTGGACTACCTTCACTCTTTGCTGAAAAAGTAAGAACTAAAATACAAGATCGTAATGACTGTCGTATTCCCTATAGCAATCTAACCTATAGTGATTTGGTAAGCACCATTAATATTGTAGGATTAGAAGTTTGCACGGACATTAAGCTTAAGCATCAACTTAAGAAAGAACAGTCATCTCCAAGACGAGAACTTGGAAGCTTTTGTAGAGATTTTGGTTTTATTACTCCACTTGACAAGGTAAAGAAAGATGAAAGAGAAAAAAAATCTCACAAGAAGAAAACTCGAAGACGAGAAGACTCTTCGAGACCAAAGAAAAGAAGGTCCAAGAGACCTAGAGATTCCAAGACAGATGTCTGTTGCACTTGTGGAAAGATAGGTCACAAAGCCAATGAATGTCGATCACAAACCAAGAAGAAAACTAACAACAAACTGAAGTTTATTGCACAATATTCACCAGACACTTAGCTTTAATTTAGGTATAATGTGTTTGTTAAGCAAAAGTACCAACTCTAGTTGATCCTATTGATCACAAAATTGATTTTCGTCTAAGATCGATTTGTGTCCATCTTGTGTTGACACTTATCTTTAATTTAGGAATAATGTGTTTGATAAGCATAAGTGCCAGCATTACTTGATCCTATTGAGGACAAAATTGATTTTCTTGCTAGATGGATTTGTTTCCATCTAGTGTTAACACTTAGCTTTAATTTAGGAATAATGTGTTTGTTAAGCATAAGTACCAACACAAGTCGATCCTATTGATGACAAAATTGATTTTCTTGCAAGATCGATTTGTGTCCATCTAGTATTGACACTTAGCTTTAATTTAGGAATAATGTGTTTTTTAAGCATAAGTATCAAAACTAGTTGATCCTATTGATGATATAATTAATTTTCATGGAAGATCGATTTGTGTCCATCTAGAGTTGACACTTAGCTTTAACTTAGGAATAATGTGTTTGTTAAGCATAAGTACCAACCCTAGTTGATCCTATTGATCACAAAATTGATTTTCGTTTAAGATCGATTTGTGTCCATCTTATGTTGACACTTATCTTTAATTTAGGAATAATGTGTTTGTTAAACATAAGTGCCAACACTACTTGATCCTATTGAGGACAAAATTGATTTTCTTGCTAGATGGATTAGTGTCCATCTAGTGTTGACACTTATCTTTAATTTTGGAATAGTGTGTTTGTTAAGCATAAGTGCCAACGCTAGATTATCCTATTGATTACAAAATTTATTTTCTTACAAGATCTATTTGTTTCCTTCTAATGTTGACACAGATCTTTAATTAGGAATAATATGTTTGCTAAGAATAAGTGTCAACACTAGTTGATCCGATTGATGACAAAATTGATTTTCTTGCAGGATCGATTTATGTTCATCTAATGTTGACGCTTAGCTTTAATTCAGGAATAATATGTTTGTTAAGCCTAAATACCAACACTAGTTGATCCTATTGATCACAAAATTGATTTTCTTGCAAGATGAATTTGTGTCCATCTTGTGTTGACACTTATCTTTAATTAGGAATAATGTGTCTGTTAAGCATAAGTGCCAATACTAGTTGATCCTATTGATAACAAAATTGATTTTTCTGCAAGATCGATATGTGTCCATCTAGTGTTGACACTTAGCTTTAATTCAAGAATAATATGTTTGTTAAGCATAAGTGCCAAGACTAGTTGATCCTATTGATGACAAAATTGATTTTCTTGCAAGATCGATTTGTGTCCATCTAGTATTGACGCTTAGCTTTAATTTAGGAATAATGTGTTTGTTAAGCCTAAGTACCAACACTAGTTGATCCTATTGATGACAAAATTGATTTTCTTACAAGATCGATTTGTGTCCATCTAGTGTTGACACTTAGCCATAATTTGGGAATAATGTGTTTGTTAAGCATAAGTGCCAAGACTAGTTGATCCTATTGATGATAAAATTGATTTTCTTGCAAGATCAATTTGTGTCCATCCAGTGTTGACGCTTAGCTTTAATTTAGGAATAATGTGTTTGTTAAGCCTAAGTACCAACACTAGTTGATCCTATTGATGACAAAATTTATTTTCTTTCAAGATTGATTTGTGTCCATCTTGCATTAATTTAGGAATAATGTGTTTGTTAAGCATAAGTACCAACACTAGTTGATCTTATTGATCACAAAATTGATTTTCGTTTAAGATCGATTTTCGTCCATCTTGTGTTGACACTTATCTTTAATTTAGGAATAATGTGTTTGATAAGCATAACTGCCAACACTACTTGTTCCTATTGAGGACAAAATTGATTTTCTTGCTATATGGATTTGTGTCCATCTAGTGTTGACACTTAGCTTTAATTTAGGAATAATGTGTTTGTTAAGCATAAGTACCAACACTAGTTGATCCAATTGACCACATAATTTATTTTCCTGCAAGATTGATTTGTGTCCATCTAGTGTTGACACTTATCTTTAATTAGGAATAATGTGTTTGTTAAGCATAAGTGCCAACACTAGTTGATCATATTGATGACAAAATTGATTTTCTTGCAAGATCGATTTGTGTTCATCTAATGTTGACGCTTACCTTTAATTTAGGAATAATGTGTTTGTTAAGCCTAAGTACCAACACTAGTTGATCCTATTGATCACAAAATTGATTTTCGTGCAAGATCGATTTGTGTCCATCTTGTGTTGACACTTATCTTTAATTAGGAATAATGTGTTTGTTAAGGATAAGTGCCAATACTAGTTGATCCTATTGATAACAAAATTGATTTTCCTGCAAGATCGATTTGTGTCCATCTAGTGTTGACACTTAGCTTTAATTCAGGAATAATGTGTTTGTTAAGCATAAGTGCCAAGACTAGTTGATCCTATTGATGACAAAAATGATTTTCTTGCAAGATCGATTTGTGTCTATCTAGTATTAATGCTTAGCTTTAATTTAGGAATAATGTGTTTGTTAAGCCTAAGTACCAACACTAGTTGATTATAAGCATTATAAGCATGCTTTCCTCAACAAAGTCATGCTTCGTTCAGATTGTCACCTAGATTGTTTGAAGGAGCGCTTCATCAGTGGACTACCTCCACTCTTTGCTGCCAAAGTAAGAACTAAAATACAAGATCGTAATGACTGTCGTATTCCCTATAGCAGTCTAACCTATGGTGATTTGGTAAGCACCATTAATATTGTAGGATTAGAACTTTGCAGGGATATTAAGCTTAAGCATCAACTTAAGAAAGAACAGTCATCTTCAAGATGAGAACTTGAAAGCTTTTGTAGAGATTTTGGTTTTATTACTCCACTTGACAAGGTAAAGAAAGATAAAAGAGAAAATAAATCTCACAAGAAGAAAACTCGAAGACGAGAAGACTCTTCGAGACCAAAGAAAAGAAGGTCCAAGAGACCTAGAGATTCCAAGACAGATGTCTGTTGGACTTGTGGAAAGACAGGTCACAAAGCCAATGAATGTCGATCACAAACCAAGAAGAAAACTTACAAGAAACTGAAGTTTATTGCACAATATTCACCATAGTACAGTACATAGAGAGAAGCATTTAGAGAGATTTAGAGAGAAGTAGTCTAAATTTTTTGATGCTTAGAAAAGGAAATGAAGGCTCCTTTTATAGGAGAAAATGAATAATGTCTTGGCTTATCAAACGTACACTTGGACGGTTGAGATGTTGCCGACACTTAAAGGAGGGACCTACGTTGAAAGTAGGATGAGTGGAGAATAACTTTTCTTAATAATGGGGAACATGGGGGCCTGCTTCTTTTGACTTGAGCGGCAAATTGAGAATCTTCTTTTTATCTTTAAAGATAATGGAGGATATCTTTTTCAGAGGTATTTTGGAATTAAGCTTCTCAGTGGATGCCAATTTAGAATAATGAAATACTTGACTTTGGAAAAAGTAATTCTGGTTTTGCCTCTACTTTTCCAAAGAAGTTCTTTTCTTATTCGTAGTTGGGATCCATGTAAGCCAAAGCCAAACCTTTGGGATTAAACATATCTCCATTGTCTTCACTGCTGCTCTCCGTAGAAGCTGCATCTTCAATCATTTGCATGATTTGATCTTCGTCATATTTATCTAAATTTTCCAGTGCTTCCTTCAGTTTCTTTCTAAGTGCTGCCTTGGAAGAATTCTTGGAAGAATTAGATGAAGTAGCTTTGTCTCGAGGTTGGACTTTAGTATTAGGTTGTTTGGGGACCCAACCTTTAACCTGGATTTGCTTACACAAATATTGAATACGATCAATATTATTCTTAGACAAATTCCAAGTAATAATATATGATATCCTTTTCTGAATATAATATTTGCATAATCTAATATGATCAGGGAGCGTGGTAATTTCTTCTTTGACCTGAAATTCTTCAAATCTGTTGAGAAATTGTTGAGGTAAAACTTCTTTGGTTCCTCTAAATAGATTCCACCATTCATAAAACCATCTTGGAATAGTGGCCTTGATGATGTTAGGACTGTATTTTACAAACCCAGTGTGTCTCGGT
The DNA here is from genome assembly GCA_037074985.1 of Solanum bulbocastanum. Classification (NCBI taxonomy): domain Eukaryota; kingdom Viridiplantae; phylum Streptophyta; class Magnoliopsida; order Solanales; family Solanaceae; genus Solanum; species Solanum bulbocastanum. Next base: position 27,055,998 of record CM073606.1, on the reverse strand, counting down.
CGTAGATATAGAAAGTTCATCCATGCCGCCTTATAATCATACCAATTATAAGTTTGAGGACGATGAGTTACTGATAATGCAATCGGAGTATGTAAATGGTCTACATACCATTCGAATGGATCCAAGACTCTTTTGATGGTAAACCTTAAATATTTTATAATGGAGGGATTATTTTCATCCCTGGAATGTTCTATTTCAATATAATCAGTGTCGACCAAAATAGCTTCGTAAAACCTTCTAGTTTTAAAGGGATTGTCAGTATCCACAAAATTTTGATCTGTATAACAAGGTTTGATTAGCTGTTGTATGTCAAAGTTGCCATATTCTTTGTTTAACGCCATTATTGGCAATACCTGTGAAGTAACAAAATCAAAAGATTCTTCTTTTGGATTAGTGTTTTTAGGAATAGTTTTTGTTAACTCTGGGTTAACAGCTTGAGCAAAAGTTTCTGGAGTTTTCATTTCATAACTCTGTTTTGATTGAACAGAACTGGAAGATGCTCCTTTGTCAAAAGGTTTTGATGGTCTAAGATTGATCATCTTTGGTTGGGGTGGACAAAGTAGCTTTGGAGGCTGAGTTGTTATTATAGAAGGGAGTTTTGGAAACTGAAAATTTATTTTGGAAAGGGGTTGTAGGCATCTGAGGACCTTCTTGTTTTGGAAGAACTTGTGGAAGGGTAAATGGTCTAGCCATTTTTGCTTTCGGAAGATCCTCTCCTTTAGAAGGAGTGATTGGTTTAAACGGCCTCATTTTTTCCCTGCAAAAATTCACGGGTTAGAAAATCAGGAAGAGAATTTTCTTCTCCTTTAATAAAATCAATTTTAAAATCAAAGCTAGATAGTAGAGCTTGCCATCTAGCAAAGATTTGTTTAGAAACAAGATTTTTAACATCTTTTTGTAAAATTTCTTTAGCAGATTTGCAATCTACTCTTAATAAAAATTATTTGTTAATAAGATCATTTTGGAACTTAGTGATACATAGCACTATCGCCAAAATTTCTTTTTTTACTGTTGAATAATTTTTTTGAGCGGAATTCCTGATTCCTGATGTAAAACGAACAGGTTGTTCTGTAGATTCAAGATCTACTTTTTGTTTAAGAATGCCTCCATAACCTGTATCAGATGCGTCAGTTTCGACAATCATAAAAGCATTGGGGTTAGGGATTCCTAAACATGGAATGTTTTGGACTAAGGCCTTGACATGGATGACCGCCTCAGTTTGTTCAGAACTCCAAGGGAATGGATTTTTTCTAAATCTCTTGTACAAAGGTTTGCAAACATGTCTGACTTTAGGAATAAAATCAACAACATAATTTAAACTTCCTAAAAAACTCTGAAGTTGAGTTTTATCAGGAATTTCATTAGGAAATTTTGAAGAGAACTCGATGGCTCTGCAAATAGGTTTATAGGTACCTTGATAAAGATCATGACCAAGAAATCTTATGGTGGTTTGAAAAAGTACCATTTTCTTGGCACTGACTACCAAACCATTTTTTCTAATAGTATTAAAAAACGTATTTAGATGTTTAAAGTGGGAATCAATATTTTCAGAAAATATTAAAACATCATCAATATAAACTATTGACATATAAGAATAATCATTAAAAATGGAATTCATAATATTTTGAAATTCAGACGAGGCATTTTTGTGCCCAAAAGGCTTAATTCCATTCATACTGTCCGAATGGGACATTGAAAGCTATTTTATATTTATCATTTTCTGAAATTTGAATCTGCCAGAAACCCGATTTCATATCAAATTTACTATAAATATTAGCTTTAAAAGTTCTTTTCAAAAGATCTCTTTTGTTAGGTATGGGATATCTAATCCATTTTAAAACGGAGTTAAGAGGTTTATAATTGATCACCAGTCTTGGTGCTCCTCTTTCTTTCTCAGCGTTATTATTAACATAGAAAGCTGAACAACTCCAAGGAGATTTAGAAACCCTGATGATCTTATTTTGTAAAAGAGTGTCAATCTCTTTCTTGCAAAATTCCATCATTTCATGATTCATTTGAATAGGCCTAGCTTTAGTTGAAATAGCCTGTTCATTGAATCCATCAATGTATGGAAGGGAAACGATATGTTTCTTACGTTCCCAAAATGCATTAGGAAAATCTGAACATATTTCTTTTTCAAAATTCTCACGAAGTTTGGATATTTTAGTAACCATCTCCGGGGTTTTTAAAATATGTTCGATTTTCTTAACACGAATGTCATCCTTTAAAAAGGTGATATGCTGTGTAAGGTTATTAATACGAAAAACAGTGTTTTTTCTAATAAAATCACTTTTATCTTGTGAAAGAGTTTTAATAAAAGGAAAATTTAATTCTTTTCCAAGTATAGTGGTATTAATACCATTTAAATCAGTATAAAAAGGATTTATCTGAGTAATGAAAGGTATTCCGAAAATAATATCTTCATTGATATCTTCAGTAATTACGAAATCATTTGTTAAACAAATGCCATTATTGCAAATATGAGCTTTAGAAAGCTTATAATTAATTTTCAAAAGTTCTCCTGTAGCGGAGTATAATTTTGAAGTACTTTTCTGTAAATACTTTGTAGGGACTATACCTTTTACTATGCAGTTTCGATCTGCACCACTGTCAAGCAAAGTAATTTTGTTAATAACAAAATGTTTACTAACTACAATTTTAACTGGAATATGATGACTTTGAGGTCGTATTGAAGATATTACCGTTACTCCTAGTGCTACTGAGGTAGAAGGATTATTACTGGTATTTGTGACAATGGGTTCTGCCAAATGGTCATTGTTGATAGACTCAATGTCCTCAACTTGGGTAGATTCATGGCCTGAATCTTGCTCTTGTAAATTGGTCTTCTGGAGAACCTGTTCAGTAAGTACATCCATTTCGACTTTTCCTAGTCGAGACTTGATATCTCGAATCTCTTCTTTGAGGTTAGATACCTCATGACGGAGATCTGAAATAGTCGGTTCAGCTTGTTTTTCTGAACGATTCATAATTTGCTTCATGCTGAAATGTTTAACTACTGGACGGGACTTAGGTTTGTCTGTATTGAGGATGATGTTTTTGAGGTCTAGGAGAAAGCGATTCCTAGCCTCATCATCAGCTATATGCTGAATAACATCGAATAGAGCTTCTTTCGAATGATCCGAAAGAACCCTGATAGTATCCTTACTATTACAAGTACAAAACGCTTTAGTACAAGCACAATCTCTTCCTGACTGGCTTTCGTCTGATTCATAATTAAGATCAATGTCTTCATCATCGCTGTATTCCTCAGATGCACCTTAAGATTCAGAAAAAGGTTCATCAAGAATAGCTAAAAGCTTACCTTTGGTTTCATCGTCTATCCCAAGAAGATTAATCTTTTTCTTCTTGGTTTGTGATCGACATTCATTGGCTTTGTGACCTGTCTTTCCACAAGTCCAACAGACATCTGTCTTGGAATCTCTAGGTCTCTTGGACCTTCTTTTCTTTGGTCTCGAAGAGTCTTCTTCTCGTCTTCAAGTTTTCTTCTTGTGAGATTTCTTTTCTCTTTTATCTTTCTTTACCTTGTCGGGTGGAGTAATAATACCAAAATCTCTATAAAAGCTTCCAAGTTCTCATCTTGAAGATGACTATTCTTTCTTAAGTTGATGCTTAAGCTTAATATCCGTGCAAAGTTCTAATCCTATAATATTAATGGTGCTTACCAAATCACCATAGGTTAGACTGCTATAGGGAATACGACCGTCATTACGATCTTGTATTTTAGTTCTTACTTTGTCAGCAAAGAGTGGAGGTAGTCCACTGATGAAGCGCTCCTTCCAAAAATCTAGGTGACAATCTGAACGAAGCATGACTTTGTTGAGGAAAGCATGCTTATAATGAATAAAATTGTCTAAGTTTGGACAGCTGAGATTATTCAGGATTTGGAGACTTCTATCCTGAAATAACTTCGGTTCTCCAATAAAATGCTTAGCTATGTGATAAAGCAAACTAGCACAAGCATCTTCTCTAATGACTTGAGAAGTACTTTGGCTGCCTCCTTCAACCTTTACAACTGTTTCTGTTGCTGTGGCATTGATGATGAGCTGCTTGGTATCATCTTTGCAATAGTTATCCCACCAGTGTTTTAACATGCCAGTAAAACCTGCAGCAATCATTGTAGCAGCTTCTTTATCGGCTGATCCTCTCATTTTATAGGCAGTTATAGCAACTCCCATTTCATGAAGCTTGTTGTATATTTGATGTTCTGCAAGGCCATCAATATTCCATTCTGTAATGCTTCTTCCTTCATGAGAAGAGGTGGATAAGAATGCATTTTCCTCATACTGCAAGTCTGGGAAAGAGGGACGGTTATGATAATTTTTTCGGTTATGGAATCTATCATTAGATAACTTTTGAAGAAGGATGTCTTTATCTTGAGTGGTTGAAACTGATTTCTCTCGAAGGGTAGAAACCTTGTTTTAGGTTTTCTCTTCTTTTTGAGAGACTTTAAATTTGGTAAGTTGTTCATTAATTTTGTCAATGAGATGATTTCCTGAGATTTCAAAAGTGTCTGAAAGTTTAGGGAATTTTTCTTTGGAAAATTCTGGTAGTTTGAATCCAGGGTTAGGTTCAATATTATGGTTGGATGAAGTAGAAGCCGGGATAGGTCTTCCACTAAAGATAGGCTTTGTATCTTCAATTTTTTTGGAGATTACATGAAGAATTTGGTTTGAGTAGTTGTTTTGTTCTACTACTCTGTCAATATCTGCAGTAGTGAGAATTGTACTAGTCTTATCGCTTTTCTCCTTGAAGGGAGAAGCTTTAATTACTGTTCCTGCAATAGGAATGTTAATACCTTCAAGGGGAGGAGTAACAGATTCTACAATCTTATTAGAAGTAGTATACCATTTATTAATGATAATCTGTAGAGATTCTATTTGATTTTCAATTTTACCTGTCATCTCAAACCATTTAAAGAATTCGATTTCACAACCTATTCTTTTCATATCCTTCATCCAAGAATCTCTGAAAGATTCTCTTTCTTTAAGAGTATAGGTAGCCAAATACCATTTTCTCTTAGTCTAATTGTCCGGGTGAGTCCACATGTCTTGTAGTATGTTTGGATTAGGGCTGAAGACTTTGCCTGCTTTTAACATACCAGGCCAGCCTGGTTTCTCCGTTTGGGGAGGTTCCATTTCACTTGCAGTGGGACTGGTAGGTTGATCTCCATAGAATACCTTAGGGACATCCCCTGAAAAGTCAACACCAGTTACTTTACCTTTGCTATTATCCACAGTTTCAGCTATGGAAATTTCTTCTTCTTCGTCCTCCGGGGTTTTTGAAGAAGAAGTTAGCCTGTGAATGGATCTCGAGGGATATGTGGTAGAGGCGGACCAGGATGACCTTCGGTTAGATGAAGATCTCCTAATTGTATTGTCAAGAAATTTGAGTTCTATGGACCCATCAGGAAATTGAATGACTCTTTCAATCTGAGATCTTTCAGAATGAGATGCAAAAGGCTGAGTTATGTTATCAAAACGCCAATCATTATTAGAGAGAATATCTTTCCATTGGAGGAGACGGGGAACAAATATGGAACTATGTTCATGGTTGGCTTTCATAAGCATAGTCTCACCTTTGATGCTTTCATTATAGGCTTTAGGAGCAAGGGTAGTTTTCATAAGCCTATAATAAACACGGTAGATAATAGCTATCTCACGAGTATTGATTTTACTATTCAAGTTTTTGGTTTTGACATTGAGAGTCAAAGAGTCCATGACGTTAGGGTCATTAATATCTAAAGAAAAGTTAGGATAACAATTAAAGTAAACTGGCCCGTCAGCTAGGTTACTCTGCAAAACTCCTAATAAAGAATCATCAAAATTCAAAAACCTACCAGCTCGAAGGATGACACAAACAGGAATATCAAGTCCTTTTCTAAATAAAGGCTTAACAGCAACTTGCACTAAACCAATATGCAAATAATTAAAGTTAGATTTATAACGATTTATATCATTTTCTTTAAGTAAATGAATAACCTCGAGAGAGTTATTAATAGCAATAGTAGATTCACAAGTCTTAATATTATGACGAGTAATCCAACTAAAATTACCGATTTGATAAATCTTTTTGAAAGGTTCTTCTGGTATACTCCAGTTTTGTAAATCATTTTCAACTTTAGCAATCTTAGTTGCTTGGGAAGATAGATTAATATTATTTAAAGTATGTTGATTTGTATTCATAATATTTGAAAGATACTGTCTAATGGACTTACAATACAAAATAATTCGATAAGTATCATAACAAAAATAAGCATGCTAGCATGTATATAAAGAATATTAAAACAGATATCTATGATCCAAATAAGATTTCTAAAGGAGGTTCTCTTGGTTTTACAACAGTTCATTTTTAGAGTTATCTTAGCTGCGGGACCACCATTAACAGGTCTAAACGCCATCCTGGCTACAGCGACCATACAAATTCGGCTGACCAACGCATTAACCAAATATTAATCGGAAACTTCAAACTCATAGAAATGAACGAGTACCTCACACCAAGTATAGAAACCACATATAGGAACATGATACCAGTAATAATAAACTAGTATATACAAACAACATGCATAATTTATAATAATACTACATCAAAATTGATTTTCTGGCTAGATAGATTTGTGTCCATCTAGTGTTGACACTTATCTTTAATTTAGGAATAATTTGTTCGTTAAGCATAAGTACCAACACTAGTTGATCCTATTGATGATAAAACTAATTTTCTTGCAAGATCATTTTATGTCCATCTAGAGTTGAAACTTAGCTTTAATTTAGGAATAATGTGTTTGTTAAGCATAAGTACCAACACTAGTTGATCCTATTGATGACAAAATTGATTTTCTTGCATGATCGATTTGTGTCCATTTAGTGTTGACACTTAGCTTTAATTTAGGAATAATGTGTTTTTTAAGCATAAGTACCAATACTAGTTGATCCTATTGATAACAAAATTGATTTTTCTACAAGATCGATTTGTGTCCATCTAGTCTTGACACATTGCTTTAATTTAGGAATAATGTGTTTGTTAAGCATAAGTATCAAAACTAGTTGACCCTATTGATGACATAATTGATTTTCTTGCAAGATGGATTTGTGTCCATCTAGTGTTGACACTAGCTTTAATTTATATGTAATGTTTTTGTTAAGCATAAGTACCAACACTAGTTGATCCTATTGAATACAAATCTGATTTTCGTGCAAGATCAATTTGTGTCCATCTTGTGTTGACACCTATTTTTTATTAGGAATAATGTGTTTCTTAAGCATAAGTGCCAATACTAGTTGATCCTATTGATGACAAAATTGATTTTCTTGCAAGATCGATTTGTATCCATCTAGTGTTGACAATTAACATTAATTTAGGAATAATGTGTTTGTTAAGCATAAGTACCAACATTAGTTGATCCTATTGATGACAAAATTGATTTTCCTGCAAGATCGATTTGTGTCTATCTAGTGTTGACACTTAGCTTTAAATTAGGAATAATGTGTTTGTTAAGCATAAGTACAAACACTAGTTGATCCTATCGATCACAAAATTGATTTTCGTTGAAGATCGATTTGTGTCCATCTAGTGTTGACACTTATCAATAATTTAGGAATAATGTGTTTGTTAAGCATAAGTGCCAACACTACTTGACCCTATTGAGGACAAAATTGATTTTCCTGCTAAATGGATTTGTGACCATTTCGTGTTGACACTTAGTTTTAATTTAGGAATAATGTGTTTGTTAAGCATAAGTTCCAAAACTAGTTGATCCTATTGATGAAATAATTGATTTTCCTGCTAGATGGATTTGTGTCCATCTAGTGTTGACACTTAACTTTAATTTTGAAATAATGTGTTTGTTAAGCATAAGTGCCAACACTAGTTGATCCTATTCATTACAAAATTGATTTTCTTACAAGATCAATTTGTGTCCATCTATAGTAGACACTTAGCATTAATTTAAGAATAATGTGTTTGGTAAGCATAAGTACCAACACTAGTTGATTATATTGATGACAAAATTGATTTTCCTACAAGATCCATTTTTGTCCATCTAGAGTTGACACTTAGCTTTAATTTAGGAATAATGTGTTTGTTAAAAATAAGTGCCAACACTAGTTGATCCTATTGATGACAAAATTGATTTTCTTGCATGATCGATTTGTGTCCATTTAGTGTAGACACTTAGGTTTAATTTAGGAATAGTGTGTTTGTTAAGCATAAGTACCAATACAAGTTGATCCTATTGATAACAGAATTGATTTTTCTACAAGATCGATTTGTGTCCATCTAGTCTTGACACTTTGCTTTAATTTAGGAATAATGTGTTTGTTAGGTATAAGTATCAAAACTAGTTGACCCTATTGATGACATAATTAATTTTCTTGCTAGATGGATTTGTGTCGATCTAGTGTTGACACTTAGCTTTAATTTATATGTATTTGTTAAGTATAAGTACCAACACTAGTTGATCCTATTGAATACAAAATTAATTTTCGTGCAAGATCGATTTGTGTCCATCTTGTGTTGACACTTATTTTTTATTAGGAATAATGTGTTTGTTAAGGATAAGTAGCAACACTAGTTGATCCAATTGAATACAAAATTGATTTTCGTGCAAGATCGATTTGTGTCCATCTTGTGATGACACTTATCTTTAATTAGGAATTATGTATTTGTTAAGCTTAAGTGCCAATACTAGTTGATCCTATTGATGACATAATTGATTTTCTTGCTAGATGGATTTGTGTCCATCTAGTGTTGACACTTAGCTTTAATTTAGTTATAATGTGTTTGTTAAGCATAAGTGCCAACACTAATTGATCCTATTGAGGACAAAATTGATTTTCCTGCAAGATCGATTTGTGTCCATCTTGTGTTGACACTTAGCTTTAATTTAGGAATAATGTTTTTGTTAAGCATAAGTGCCAAGACTAGTCCTATTGATCACAATATTTATTTTCGTGAAAGATCGATTTGTGTCCATCCTGTGTTGACACTTATCTTTAATTAGGAATAATGTGTTTGTTAAGCATAAATACTAGCACTAGTTGATCCTATTGATCACAGAATTGAATTTCCTGCAAGATCGATTTATGTCCAACTAGTGTTGACACTTATCTTTAATTTGGAATAATGTGTTTGTTAAGCATAAGTGCAAACACTAGTTGATCCTATTGATGAGAAAATTGATTTTCTTGCAAGATCGATTTGTATCCATCTAATGTTGACCCTTAGCTTTAATTTAGGAATAATGTATTTGTTAAACCTAAGTACCAACACTAGTTGATCCTATTGATCAAAAAATTGATTTTCGTGCAAGATCCATATGTGTCCATCTTGTGTTGACACTTATCTTTAAGTAGGAATAATGTGTTTGTTAAGCATAAGTGCCCATACTAGTTGATCCTATTGATGACAAAATTGATTTTCTTGTTAGATGGATTTGTGTCCATCTAGTGTTGACACTTATCTTTAATTTAGGAATAATGTGTTTGTTAAGCATAAGTACCAACACTAGTTGATCCTATTGATAACAAAATTTATTTTCCTACAAGATCGATTTGTGTCCATCTAGTGTTGATACTTTGTTTTAATTTAGGAATAATGTATTTGCTAAGCATAAGTGTCAAAACTAGTTGACCCTATTGATGACATAATTAATTTTCTTGCTAGATGGATTTGTGTCCATCTAGTGTGGACACTTAGCTTTAATTTAGGAGTGATGTGTTTGTTAAGCATCTTACCAACACTAGTTGATCCTATTGATCACCAAATTGATGTTCGTGCAAGATCGTTTTGTGTGCATCTTGAGTTGACACATATTTTAAATTAGGAATAATGTGTTTATCAAGCATATGTGCCAATACTAGTTGATCCTATTGATGACAAAATTGATTAAAAATTAATTTTCTTGTAATATCGATTTGTGTCCATTTAGTGTTTACACTTAGCTTTAATTTAGGAATAATGTGTTTACCAACACTAGTTTTTCCTATTGACCATAGAATTAATTTTCGTGCGAGATCGATTTGTTTCTATCTTGTGTTGACACTTAGCTTTAATTTTGGAATAATGTGTTTATTAAGCATAAATACCAAGACTAGTTGATCCACTTGATGACAAAATTGATTTTCTTGCAAGATTGATTTGTGTCTATCTAGTGTTGACGCTTAGCTTTAATTTAGGAATAATGTGTTTGTTAAACCTAAGTACCAACACTAGTTGATCATATTGATAACAAAATTTATTTTCTTGCAAGATTGATTTGTATCCATCTTGCATTAATTTAGGAATATTGTGTTTGTTAAGCATAAGTACCAACACTAGTTGATCCTATTGATGACAAAATTGATTTTCTTACTAGATGGATTTGTGTCCATCTTGTGTTGACACTTAGCTTTAATTTCGGAATAATGTAAACATTAAGCATAAGTACCAACACTAGTTGATTTTATGGATCACAGAATTGATTTTCCTACAAGATCGATTTGTGTCCATCTAGTGTTAACACTTATCTTTAATTAGGAATAATGTGTTTGTTAAGCGTAAGTGCCAACACTAGTAGATCCTATTGATGACAAAGTTGATTTTCTTGCAAGATTGAGTTGTGTCCATCTAAGGTTGACGCTTAGCTTTAATTTAGGTATAATGTGTTTGTTAAGCCTAAGAACCAACACTAGTTGATCCTATTGATCACAAAATTGATTTTTGCACAAGATCGATTTGTGTCCATCTTGTGTTGACAGTTATCTTTAATTAGGAATAATGTGTTTGTTAAGTTTAAGTACCAACACTAGTTGATCATATTGATGACAAAATTTATTTTCCTGCAAGATCGATTTTTGTCCATCTAGAGTTGGCACTTAGCTTTAATTTAGGAATAATGTGCTTGTTAAGCATAAGTATCAAAACTAGTTGACCCTATTGATGACATAATTGATTTTCTTGCTAGATGGATTTGTGTCCATCTAGTGTTGACAGTAGCTTTAATTTATATGTAATGTTTTTGTTAAGCATAAGTACCAACACTAGTTGATCCTATTGATTACAAAATTGATTTTGTTGCTAGATGGATTTGTGTCGATCTAATGTTGACACTTAGCTTTAATTTAGGAATAATGTGTTTGTTAAACATAAGTACCAACACTAGTTGATCCTATTGATCTTAGAATTGATTTTCCTGTAAGATCGATTTGTGTCCATCTAGTGTTGACACTTAGCTTTAATATTTAAATAATGTGTTTGTTAAGCATAAGTGCCAACACTAGTTGATCCTATTAATTACAAAATTAATTTTCTTGCAAGATGTATTTGTGTCCATCTAGTGTCACTTTTAGCTTTAATTTTGAAATAATGCGTTTGTTATGCCTAAGCACCAACACAAGTTGATCCTATTGATCAAAAAATTGATTTTCGTGCAAGATCGATTTTTATTCATCTTGTGTTGACACTTATCTTTAATTAGGAGTAATGTGTTTGTGAAGCATAAGTACAAACCCTAGTTGATCCTAATGATCACAAAATTGATTTTCGTTTAAGATTGATTTGTGTCCATCTTGTGTTGACACTTATCTTTAATTTAGGAATAATGTGTTTGTTAAGCATAGGTGCCAACACTACTTGATCCTATTGAGACAAAATTGATTTTCTTCCTAGATGTATTTGTGTCCATCTAGTGTTGAAAGTTAGCTTTAATTTAGGAATAATGTGTTTGTTAAGCATAAGTACCAACACTAGTTGATTATATTGACGACAAAATTGATTTTCCTGAAAGTTCTATTTTTTTCCATCTAGAGTTGACACTTAGCTTTAATTTAGGAATAATGTGTTTGTTAAGCGTAAGTACCAACACTAGTTGATTTTATTGATGACAAAATTGATTTTCCTGCAAGTTCTATTTTTGTCCATCTAGAGTTGACACTTATATTTAATTAGGAATAATGTGTTTGTTAAGCATAACTGCCAACACTACTTGATCTGATTGATTACAAGATTGATTTTCTTGCAAGTTCGATTTGTGTCCATCTAGTGTTGACGCTTAGCTTTAATTTTCGAATAATGTGTTTGTTAAGTCTAAGCACCAACACTAGTTGATCCTATTGATGACAAAATTAATTTTCCTGCAAAATTGATTTGTGTCCATCTAGTGTTGACACTTATCTTTAATTAAGGAATAGTGTGTTTGTTAAGCTTAAGTACCAACACTAGTTGATCCAATTGATCACAGAATTGAATTTCCTGCAAGATCGTTTTGTGTCCATCTAGTGTTGACAGTTATCTTTAATTTGGAATAGTGTGTTTGTTAAGTATAAGTGCCAACACTAGTAGATCCTATTGGTGACAAAATTAATTTTCTTGCAAGACGGATTTGTATCCATCTAGTGTTGACGGTTAGCTTTAATTTAGGAGTAATGTGGTTGTTAAACCTAAGTACCAACACTAGTTTTTCCTATTGACCACAGAATTGATTTTCGTGCAAGATCCATTTGTGTCCATCTTGTGTTGACACTTATCTTTAACTAGGAATAATGTGTTTGTTAAGCATAAGTGCCAATACTAGTTGATCGTATTGATGAGAAAATTGATTTTCCTGTAAGATCAATTTGTTTTCATCTAGTGTTGACACTTAACTTTAATTTTGGAATAATGTGTTTGTTAAGCATAAGTGCCAAGACTAGTTGATCCTATTGATGACAAAATTGATTTTCTTGCAAGATCGATTTGTATCCATCTAGTGTTGACGCTTAGCTTTAATTTAGGAATATTGTGCTTGTTAAGCCTAAGTACCAACATTAGTTGATCCTATTAATGACAAAATTTATTTTCTTGCAAGATTGATTTGTATCCATCTTGCATTAATTTAGGAATAATGTGTTTGTTAAGCAAAATTACTAACACTAGTTGATCCTATTGATGACAAAATTGATTTTTTTGCTAGATGGATTTGTGTCCATCTTATATTGACACTGAGCTTTAATTTAGGAATATTGTGTTTGTTAAGCATAAGTAAAAACACTAGTTGATCTTATTGATCACAAAATTGATTTCCTGCAAGATTGGTTTGTGTCCATCTAGTGTTAACACTTATCTCTAATTTGGAATAATGTGTTTGTTAACCATTAGTGCCAACACTAGTATATCCTATTGATGACAAAATTAATTTTCTTGCAAGATCGATTTGTGTCCATCTAGTATTGACGCTTAGCTTTAATTTAGGAATAATGTGTTTGTTAAGCCTAAGAACCAACACTAGTTGATCCTATTGATGACAAAATTGATTTTCGTGCAAGATCGATTTGTGTCCATCTGGTGTTCACAGTTATCTTTAATTAGGAATAATGTGATTGTTAAACATAAGTACCAACACTAGTTTATTATATTGATGACAAAATTGATTTTTCTGCAAGATCGATTTTTGTCCATCTAGAGTTGGCACTTAGCTTTAATTTAGGAATAATGTGTTTGTTAAGCATAAGTAACAACACTAGTAATCTATTGATGACAAAATTGATTTTCTTGAATGATAGATTTGTGTCCATTTAGTGTTGACACTTAGCTTTAATTTAGGAATAATGTGTTTGTTAAGCATAAGTACCAACAATGGTTGATCCTATTGATGACAAAATTGATTTTCTTGCAAGATCAATTTTTGTTTATCTAGAGTTGGCACTTAGCTTTAATTTAGAAATAATGTGTTTGTTAAGCATATGTGCCAACACTAGTTGATCCTATTAATGACAAAGTTGATTTTCTTGCAAGATGATTTGTCCATCTAGAGTTGCAACTTATCTTTAATTTAGGAATAATCTATTTGTTAAGCATAAGTACCAACACTAGTTGATCCTATTGATGACAGAACTGATTTTCCTGCATGATCGATTTATGTCCATCTAGTGTTGACACTTAGCTTTAATTTAGGAATAATGTGTTTGTTAAGCATAAGTGCCAGCACTAGTTAATTCTATTAAAAACAAAATTGATTTTCTCTCACTATTGATTTGTCTCCATCTAGAGTTGAAACTTAGCTTTAATTTTGGAATAATGTACTTGTTAAGCATAAGTATCAAGACTAGTTAATCCTATTAATGACAAAATTGATTTTCCTGCAAGTTCGATTTGTGTCCATCTTGTGTTGACACTTATCTTTAATTTAGGAATAATGTGATTGACAAGCATAAGTGCCAACATTGGTTGATCCTATTAATGACAAAACTGATTTTCAAGCAAGATCGATTTGTGTCCATCTAGGGGTGACACTTTGCTTTAATTTAGGAATAATGTGTTTGTTAATTATAAGTACCAACACTAGTTCACCCTATTGATGACATAATTGATTTTCATGCTAGATGGATTTATGTTCATCTAGTGTTGACACTTAGCTTTAATTTATATGTAATATTTTCGTTAAGCATTAGCAACAGTAGTTGATCCTATTGAATTCAAAATTTATTTTCGTGCAAGATCGATTTTTGTCCATCTAGAGTTGACACTTAGCTTTAATTTATATGTAATGTTTTTGTTAAGCATTAGTTCCCACACTTGTTGATCCTATTGAATACAAAATTGATTTTCGTGCAAGATCGATTTGTGTCCATCATGTGTTGACACTTATCTTTAATTAGGAATAATGTGTTTGTTAAGCAGAAGTGCCAATACTAGTTGATCCTATTGATGACAAAATTGATTTTCCTGCAAGATCGATTTGTGTCTATCTAATGTTGACAGTTAGCATTAATTTTGGAATAATGTGTTTGTTAAGCATAAGTACCAACACTAGTTGACCCTATTGACGACATAATTGATTTTCATGCTAGATGGATTTATGTCCATCTAGTGTTGTCACTTAGCTTTAATTTATATGTAATGTTTTTGTTAAGCATTACCAACAGTAGTTGATCCTATTGAATACAAAATTTATTTTCGTGCAAGATCAATTTTTGTCCATCTAGTATTGACACTCATCTTTAATTAGGAATAATGTGTTTGTTAAGCATAAGTGCCCATACGAGTTGATCCTATTGATGAAAAAATTGATTTTCCGTCAAGATCGATTTGTATCCATCTAGTGTTGACACTTATCTTTAATTTTAGAATAATGTGTTTGTTAAGCATAAGTGCCAAGAGTAGTTGATCCTATTGATGACGAAATTAATTTTCTTGCAAGATCGATTTGTGTCCATCTAGTGTTGACGCTTAGCTTTAATTTAGGAATAATGTGTTTATTAAGCCTAAGTACCAACATTAGTTGATCCTATTGATGACAAAATTTATTTTCTTGCAAGATTGATTTGTCTCCATATTGCATTAATTTAAGAATATTGTGTTTGTTAAGAATAAGTACCAACACTAGTTGATCCTATTGATTACAAAATTGATTTTCTTGCTAGATAGAGTTGTGTCCATCTAGTGTTGACACATAGCTTTAATTTAGGAATAATGTGTTTGTTAAGCATAAGTACCAACACTAGTTGATCCTACTAATCACAAAATTGATTTTCCTGCAAGATCGATTTGTGTCCATCTAGTGTTGACACTTAGCTTTAATTTTGAAATAATGTGTTTGTTAAGCATAAGTGCCAACACTATTTTATCCTATTGATTACAAATTTGATTTTCTTGCAAGATCGATTTGTGTCCATCTGGTGTTGACGCTTAGATTTAATTTTGGAATAATATGTTTGTTAAGTATAAGCACCAACACTAGTTGATCCTGTTGATCACAAGATTGATTTTCGTGCAAGATCGATTTATGTCAATCTTGTGTTGACACTTATCTTTAATTAGGAATAATGTGTTTCTTAAGTATAAGTACCAACACTAGTTGATTATATTGATGACAAAATTAATTTTCCTGCAAGATCGATTTTTGTCCATCTAGACTTGACACTTAGCTTTAATTAAGGAATAATGTGTTTGTTAAGCATAAATACTAGCACTAGTTGATCCTATTGATCACAGAATTGAATTTCCTGCATGATCGACTTATGTCCATCTAGTGTTGACACTTATCTTTTATTAGGAATAATGTGTTTGTTAAGCATAAGTGCCAACACTAGTTGATCCTATTGATGACAAAATTGATTTTCTTGCATGATGGATTTGTGTCCCTTTAGTGTTGACACTTAGCTTTAATTTAGGAATAATGTGTTTGTTATGCATAAGTGCCAAAACAAGTTGATCCTATTGATGACATAATTGATTTTCTTGCTAGATGGATTTGTGTCCATCTAGTGTTGACACATAGCTTTAATTTAGGAATAATGTGTTTGTTAAGTATAAGTACCAACAGTAGTTGATCCTATTAATCACAAAATTGATTTTCCTGCAAGATCGATTTGTGTCTATCTAGTGTTGACACTTAGCTTTAATTTTGAAATAATGTGTTTGTTAAGCATAAGTGCCAACACTATTTGATCCTATTGATTACAAATTTGATTTTCTTGCAAGATCGATTTGTGTCCATCTGGTGTTGACGCTTAGATTTAATTTTGGAATAATATGTTTCTTAAGTATAAGCACCAACACTAGTTCATCCTGTTGATCACAAGATTGATTTTCGTGCAAGATCGATTTGTGTCAATCTTGTGTTGACACTTATCTTTAATTAGGAATAATGTGTTTCTTAAGTATAAGTACCAACACTAGTTGATTATATTGATGACAAAATTAATTTTCCTGCAAGATCGATTTTTGTCCATCTAGACTTGACACTTAGCTTTAATTAAGGAATAATATGTTTGTTAAGCATAAATACTAGCACTAGTTGATACTATTGATCACAGAATTGAATTTTCTGCAAGATCGATTTATGTCCATCTAGTGTTGACACTTATCATTAATTAGGAATAATGTGTTTGTTAAGCATAAGTGCCAACACTAGTTGATCCTATTGATGATAAAATTGATTTTCTTGCATGATCGATTTGTGTCCCTTTAGTGTTGACACTTAGCTTTAATTTAGGAATAATGTGTTTGTTAAGCATAAGTACCAATACTATTTGATCCTATTGATAACAGAATTGACTTTTCTACAAGATAGATTTGTGTCCATCTAGTCTTAACACTTTGCTTTAATTTTAGAAATAATGTGTTTGTTAAGCATAAGTATCAAAACTAGTTGACCCTATAGATGACAGAATTGATTTTCTTGCTTCATGGATTTGTGTCTATCCAGTGTAGACACTTAGCTTTAATTTATATGTAATGTTTTTGTTAAGCATAAGTACCAACACTAGTTGATCCGATTGATTACAAAATTGATTTTCTTCCTAGATGGATTTGTGTCTATCTAGTGTTGAAACTTAGCTTTAACTTAGGAATAATGTGTTTGCTAAGCATAAGTACCGACACTAATTGATCCTATTGATGAGAAAATTGATTTTCCTGGAAGCTCGATTTGTGTCCATCTAGTGTTGACGCTTAGCTTTAATTTTTAAATAATGTGTTTGTTAAGCATAAGTGCCAACACTAGTTGATCCTATTGATTACAAAATTGATTTTCTTGCAAGATCGATTTGTGTCCATCTAGTGTTGACACTTAGCTTTAATTTTGAAATAATGTGTTTCTTAAGCCAAAGCACCAACACTAGTTGATCCTATTGATCACAAAATTAAATTTCGTGCAAAACCCATTTGTGTCCATCTTGTTTTGACACTTAGCTTTAATTTAGGAATAATGTGTTTGTTAAGCATAAGTACCGACACTAGTTGATCCTATTGATGCCAAAATTGATTTTCTTGCAAGATCGATTTGTGTCCATCTAGTGTTGACACTTAGCTTTAATTTAGGAATAATGTGTTTGTTAAGCATAACTACAAACCCTAGTTGATCCTATTGATCACAAAATTGATTTTCGTTGAAGATCAATTTGTGTCCATCTAGTGTTGACACTTATCATTAATTTGGGAATAATGTGTTTGTTAAGCATAAGTGCCAACACTACTTGATCCTATTAAGGACAAAATTTATTTTCTTGCTAGATGTATTTGTGAGAATCTAGTGTTGACACTTAGCTTTAATTTAGGAATAATGTGTTTGTGAAGCATAAGTGCCAAAATTAGTTTATCCTATTGATGAAATAATTGATTTTCCTTCTAGATGGATTTGTGTCCATCTAGGGTTGACACTTAGCTTTAATTTTGAAATAATGTGTTTGTTAAGCATAAGTACCAACACTAGTTGATCATATTGATTACAAAATTGATTTTCTTACAAGATCGATTTATGTCCATCTAGAGTTGACACTTATCTTTAATTTAGGAATAATGTATTTCTTAAGCATAAGTACTAACACTAGTTGATTATATTGATGACAACATTGATTTTCCTGCAATATCGATTTTTGTCCATCTAGAGTTGACACTTAGCTTTCATTTAGTAATAATGTGTTTGTTAAACATAAGTGCCCACACTAGTTGATCCAGTTGATAAAAAATTTCGTTTTCTTGCAAGATCAATTTGTGTCCATTAACTGTTGACACTTAGCTTTAATTTACGAATAATGTGTTTGTTAAGCATAAGTACCAACACTACTTGATCCTATTGACCATAAAATTGATTTTCGTACAAGATCGATTTGTGTCCATCTTGTGTTGACACTTATATTTAATTAGGAATAATGTGTTTGTTAAGCATTCAGTGTCAATACTAGTTGATCCTATAGATGAGAAAATTAATTTTCCTGCAAGATCGATTTGTGTCCATCTAATGGTGACGATTAGCTTTAATTTTGGAATAATGTGTTTGTTAAGGCTATGTACCAACACTAGTGCATCCTATTGATGACAAAATTTACTTTCTTGCAAGATTTATTTGTCTCCATCTTGCATTAATTTTGAAATAATGTGTTTTTTAAGCATAAGTACCAACACTAGTTGATTCTATTGATTACAAAATTTATTTTCTTGCTAGATGGATTTGTGTCCATCTAGTGTTTACACTTACCTTTAATTTAGGAATAATGTGTTTGTTAAGCTTAAGTACCAATACTAGTTTATCCTATTGGCTATAGAATTGATTTTCCTGCAAGATCAATTTGTGTCCATCTAGTGTTGACACTTATATTTAATTAGGAATAATGTGTTTGTTAAGCATAATTTCCAACACTGCTTGATCTTATTGATTACAAGATTGATTTTATTGCAAGATCGATTTGTGTCCATCTAGTGTTGACGCTTAGCTTTAATTTTCGAATAATATGTTTGTTAAGCCTAAGCACAAACACTAGTTGATTATATTGATGACAAAATTGATTTTCCTGCAAGTTCAATTTTTGTCCATCTAGAATTGTCACTTAGCTTTAATTTAGGAATTATGTGTTTGGTAAGTAAAAGTGCCGATACTAGTTTATCCTAATGTTGACAAAATTGATTTTCCTGCAAGATCGATTTGTGTCCATCTTGTGTTGACACTTAGCTTTAATTTTGGAATAATGTGCATAAGTGCCAAGAATAGTTGATCCTATTGATCACAAAATTGATTTTCGTGAAATATCGATTTGTGTCCAACTTGTGTTGACACTTAACTTTAATTAGGAATAATGTGTTTGTTACTCATAAGTGCCAACACTAGCTAATCCTATTGATGACGAAATTGATTTTCTTGCAAGATCGATATGTATCCATCTAGTGTTGACGCTTAGCTTTAATTTCGTAATAATGTGTTTGTTAAACCAAAGTACCAACACTAGTTGATCCTATTGATCACAAAATTGATTTTCGTGCAAGATCCATATGTGTCCATCTTATGTTGACACTTACCTTTAATTAGGAATAATGTGTTTGTTAAGCATAAGTGCCAATACTAGTTGATCCTATTGATGACAAAATTGATTTTCTTGCTAGATAAATTTTTGTCCATCTAGTGTTGACACTTAGCTTTAGTATAGGAATAGTGAGTTTGTTAAGCATAAGTACCAGCACTTGTTGATCCTACTGATAACAGAATTGATTTTCCTACAAGATCGATTTGTGTCCATCTAGTGCTGACACTTTGCTTTAATTTAGGAATAATGTATTTGTTAAGCATAAGTACCAAAACTAGTTGACCCTATTGATGATATAATTGATTTTCTTGCTAGATAGATTTGTGTCCATCTAGTGTTGATAGTTAGCTTTAATTTAGGAATAATGTGTTTGTTAAGCATAAGTACTGACACTAGTTCATCCCACTGATCACAGAATTGATTTTCCTGCAAGATCGATTTATATCCATCTAGTGTTAACACTTTTCTTTAATTAGGAATAATGTGTTTGTTTAGCATAAGTACCGACCCTAGTAGATCCTATTGATGACAAAATTGATTTTCTTGCAAGATCGATTTGTGTCCATCTAGTGTTGACGCTTAGCTTTAATTTAGGAATAATGTGTTTGTTAAGCCTAAGCACCAACACTAGTTGTTCCTATTGATCACAAAATTGATTTTCGTGCAATATCAATTTGTGTCCATCTTGTGTTGACACTTATCTTTAATTAGGAATAATTTGTTTGTTAAGCAGAAGTACCAACACTTGTTGATTATATTGATGACAAATTTGATTTTCCTGCAAGATCGATTTTTGTCCATCTAGAGTTGGCACTTACCTTTAATTTAGGAATAATGTGTTTGTTAAGCATAAGTACTAATACTAGTTGATCCTATTGATAACAGAATTGAATTTTCCACAAAGTCGATTTGTGTCCATCTGGTGTTGACACTTTGCTTTAATTTATATGTCATTTTTATTAAGCATAAGTATCAACACTGTTTGATCCTACTGAATAAAAAATTGATTTTCGTGCAAGATCGATTTGTGTCCATATTGTGTTGACACTTATCTTTTATTAAGAATAATGTGTTTGTTAAGCATAGGTGCCAATACTAGTTGATCCTATTGATGACAAAATTGCTTTTCCTGCAAGATCTATTTGTGTCCATCTAGTGTTGACACTTAGCATTAATTGAGGAATAATGAGTTTGTTAAGCATAAGTACCAACACTAGTTGAATCTATTCATGACAAAATTGATTTTCCTGCAGGATCGATTTGTGTCCATCTAGTGTTGACACTTATCTTTAATTTAGGAATAATGTGTTTGTTAAGCCCAAGTACCAACACTAGTTGATCCTAGTGATGACAAAATTGATTTTCTTGCAAGATCGATTTGTGTCCATCTAGTGTTGACGCTTAGCTTTAATTTAGGAATAATGTATTTGATAAGCATAAGTGTCAACACTAGTTGATCCTATTGAATACAAAATTGATTTTCGTGCAAGATCGATTTGTGTCCATCTAGTGTTGACACTTGCTTTAATTTAGAAATAATGTGTTTGTTAAGCATAGGTACCAACACTAGTTGATCCTATTGATCACAGAATTGATTTTCCTGCAAGATCGATTTATTTCTATCTAGTGTTGACACTTATCTTTAATTAGGAATAATGTGTTTGTTAAGCATAAGTTCCAATACTAGTTGATCCTGTTGATGACAAAAATGATTATCTTGCAAGATCGATTTGTATCCATCTGGTGTTGACTCTTAGCTTTAATTTAGGAATAAAGAGTTTGTTAAGCCTATGTACCAACACTAGTTGATCCTATTGATGACAAAATTTATTTTCTTCCAAGATTGATTTGTGTCCATCTTGCATTATATTAGGAATAATGTGTTTGTTAAGCATAAATACCAACGCTAGTTGATCCTATTGATGGCAAAATTGGTTTTCTTGCTAGATGGATTTGTGTCCATCTTTTGTTGACACTTAGCTTTAATTTAGGAATAATATGTTTGTTAAGCATACGTACCAACACTAGTTGATCCTATTGATCACAGAATTGATTTTCCTGCAAGATCGATTTGTGTCCTTCTAGTGTTAACACTAATCTTTAATTAGGAATAATATATTTGTTAAGCATAAGTGCCAACACTAGTAGATCCTATTGATGACAAAATTGATTTTTCTTGCTAGATCAATTTGTTTCCATCTAGTGTTGACTCTTAGCTTTAATTTAGGAATACTGTGTTTGTTCAGCCTAAGCACCAACACTTGTTGGTCCTATTGATCACAAAATTGATTTTCGTGCAAGATCGATTTGTGTCCATCTAGTGTTGACATTTATCTTTAATTAGGTATAATGTGTTTGTTAAGCAAAAGTACCAACACTAGTTGATTATAGTGATGACAAAATTGATTTTCCTGCAAGATCGATTTTTGTCCATCTAGAGTTGACACTTAGCTTTAATTTAGGAATAATGTGTTTGTTAAGCATAAGTACAAACCCTAGTTGTTCCTATTGATCTCAAAATTGATTTTCGTTTAAGATCGATTTGTGTCCATCTTGTGTTGACACTTATCTTTAATTAGGAATAATGTGTTTTTTGAAGCATATGTGCCAATACTAGTTGATCCTATTGATGACAAAATTGATTATCTTGCAAGATCGATTTGTGTCCATCTAGTGTTGACGCTTAGCTTTAGTTTAGGAATAAAGTATTTGTTAAGCCTAAGTACCAACGCTAGTTGATCCTATTGATGACAAAATTTGTTTTCTTCCTAGATTGATTTGTGTCCATATTGCATTATATTAGGAATAATGTGTTTGTTAGGCATAAGTACCAACACAAGTTGATCCTATTGATGGAAAAATTGATTATCTTGCTAGATGGAGTTGTGTCCATCTTGTGTTGGCACTTAGCTTTAATTTAGGAATAATGTGTTTGTTAAGCATAAGTACCAACACTAGTTTATCCTATTGATCACAGAATTGATTTTCCTGCAAGATCGATTTGTGTGCTTCTAGTGTTAACACTTATCTTTAATTAGGAATAATATATTTGTTAAACATAAGTGCCAACACCAGTAGACCCTATTGATGACAAAATTGATTTTCTTGCAAGATCGATTTGTGTCCATCTAGTGTTGACTCTTAGCTTTAATTTAGGAATAATGTGTTTGTTAAGCCTAAGAATCAACACTAGTTGATCCTATTGATCACAAAATTGATTTTCGTGCAAGAACGATTTGTGTCCATCTTTTGTTGACATTTATCTTTAATTAGGAATAATGTGTTTGTTAAGCATAAGTACCAACACTAGTTGATTATATTGATGAGAAAATTGATTTTCCTGCAAGATCGATTTTTGTCCATCTAGAGTTGACACTTAGTTTTAATTTAGGAATAATGTGTTTGTTAAGCATAAGTGCCAACACTAGCTGATCCTATTGATGACAAAATTGATTTTCCTGCACGATCGATTTTTGTCCATCTAGTGTTGACACTAAAATTTATGGTAGAAATAATGTGTTTGTTAAGAATAAGTACCAACACTAGTTGATCCTATTTATAACAGAATTGATTTTCCTACAAGATCGATTTGTATCCATCTAGTGTTGACACTCTGCTTTAATTTAGGAATAATGTATTTGTTAAGCATTAGTACCAAAACTTGTTGGCCCTATTGATGGCATAATTAATTTTCTTGGTAGATGGATTTGTGTCCATCTAGTGTTGACACTTAGCTTTAATTTAGGAGTAATGTGTTTGTGCTTATCTTACCAACACTTGTTGATCCTATTGATCAGAAAATTGATTTTCGTGCAAGATCGATTTGTGCCCATCTTGGTTTGACACTTATCTTTAATTAGGAAAAATGTGTTTGTTAAGCATAAGTGCCAACAGTAGTTGATCCTATTGATGACAAAATTTATTAAAAATTGATTTTCTTGTAAGATCGATTTGTGTCCATTTAGTGTTGATACTTAAATTTAATTTAAGAATAATTTGTTTATTAAGCATAAGTACCAACAGTAGTTGATCCTATTGACCACAGCATTGATTTTCGTGCAAGATCCATTTGTATCCATCTTGTGTTGACACTTATATCCATCTAGTTGATCCTATTGATAAGAAAATTGATTTTCCTGTAAGATCGATTTATTTCCAGCTAGTGTTGACACTGAGCTTTAATTTTTGAATAATCTGTTTGTTAAACGTAAGTACCAAGACTAGTTGATCCAATTGATGACTAAATTGATTTTCTTGCAAAATCGATTTGTGTCCATCTAGGGTTGAGGCTTAGCTTTAATTTAGGAATAATGTATTTGTTAAGCCTAAGTACCAACACTAGTTGATCGTATTGATGACAAAATTTATTTTCTTGCAAGATTGATTTGTGTCCATCTTTCATTATATTAGGAATAATGTGTTTGTTAAGCATAAGTACCAACACTTGTTGATCCTATTGATGGAAAAATTGATTTTCTTGCTAGATATATTTGTGTCCATCTTGTGTTGACACTTAGCTTTAATTTTGGAATAATGTGTTTGTTAAGCAAAAGTACCAAAAGTAGTTGATCCTATTGATCACAGAATTGATTTTCCTGCAAGATCGATTTATGTCCATCTAGATCGATTTATGTCCATCTAGTGTTAACATTTATCTTAAATTAGGAATAATGTGTTTGTTAAGCATAAGTGCCAACACTAGTAGATCCTATTGATGACAAAATTGATTTTCTTGCAAGATCGATTTGTGTCCATCTAGTGTTGACACTTAGCTTTAATCTAGGAATAATGTGTTTGTTAAGCCTAAGTACCAACACTAGTTGATTATATTGATGACAAAATTGATTTTCCTGCAAGATCAAATTTTGTCCATCTAGACTTGGCACTTAGCTTTAATTTAGGAATAATGTATTTGTTAAGCATAAGTGCCAACACTAGTTGATCCAATTGATGACAAAATTTATTTTCTTGCATGATATATTTGTGTCCATTTAGTGTTGATATTTAGCTTTAATTTAGGAATAATGTGTTTGTTAAGCATAAGTACCAATGCTAGTTGATCCTATTGATAATAGAATTGATTTTTCTACAAGATCGATTTGTGTCCATCTAGTCTTGACCCTTTGCTTTAATTTAGGAATAATGTGTTTGTTAAGCATAAGTACCAAAACTAGTTGACCCTATTGATGACGTAATTGATTTTCTTGCTAGATGGATTTGAGTCCATCTAGTGTTGAGACTTAGCTTTAATTTAGGAATAATGTGTTTGTTAAGCGTAAGTGCCGAGACTAGTTTATCCTTTTGATGAAAAAATTGATTTTCTTGGAAGATCTATTTGTGTCCATCTAGTGTTGAAACTTAGCTTTAATTTAGGGATAATTTGTTCGTTAAGCATAAGTACCAAAACTAGTTGATCCTATTGATGACAAAATTGATTTTCCTGAAAGATCGATTTGTGTTCATCTAGTGTTGACACTTAGAATTAATTTAGGAATAATGTGTTTGTTAAGCATAAGTACCAACACTAGATGAACATATTGATGAAAAAATTGATTTTCCTGCAAGATTGATTTGTGTTCATCTAGTGTTGACGCTTAGCTTTAATTTAGGAATAATGTATTCGTTAAGCAGAAGTGCCAACACTAGTTGATCCATAGACAACAAAATTGATTTTCCTACAAGATTGATTTATGTTGATCTGGTGTTGATACTTAGCTTTAATTTAGGAATAACGTGTTTGTCAAGCCTAAGTACCAACACTAGTTGATCCTAGTGATGACAAAATTGATTTTCGTGCAAGATCCAAATGTGTCCATCTTGTGTTGACACTTATCTTAATTAGGAATAATGTGTTTGTTAAGCATAAGTGACAATACTAGTTGATCCTATTGATGACAAAATTGATTTTCTCGCTAGATGAATTTGTGTCCATCTAGAGTTGACACTTAGCTTTAATTTAGGAATAATGTGTTTGTTAAGCATAAGTATCAACAATAGTTGATCCTATTGATGACACAATTGCTTTTCTTCCAAGATCAATTTGTGTCCATCTAGAGTTGACACTTAGATTTAATTTAGTAATAATGTGTTTGTTAAGCATAAGTGCCAACACTAATTAATCCTATTAATGACAAAACTGAATTTCTTGCATGAGAGTTGACACTTAGCTTTAATTTAGGAATAATATATTTTTTAAGTATAAGTACCAACACTAGTTGATCCGATTGATGACAAAATTTATTTTCTTGTAAAATCAATTTGTGTCCATCTAGAGTTGACATTAAGCTTTAATTTAGGAATAATGTGGTTGTTAAGCATAAGTGCAAATAGTAGTTGATCCTATTGATGACAAAATTGATTTTCTTGCAAGATGAATTTGTTTCCTTCTAGTGTTGATACTTAACTTTAATTTAGGAATAATGTGCTTGATAAGCATAAGTGCCAACACTAGTTGATCCTATTAATGACAAAACTGATTTTCAAGCAAGATCTATTTGTGTCGATCTAGTGTTGACACTTAGCTTTAATTTAGGAATAACGTGTATGTCAAGCCTAAGTACCAACACTAGTTGATCCTAGTGATGACAAAATTGATTTTCGTGCAAGATCCAAATGTGTTCATCTTGTGTTGACACTATCTTAATTCGGAATAATGCTTTTGTTAAGCATATTCACCAACAATAGTTAATGCTATTGATGACATAATTAATTTTCTTGCAAGATCAATTTGTGGCCATCTAGAGTTGACACTTAGATTTAATTTAGGAATAATGTGTTTGCTAAGCATAAGTGCCAACACTAGTTGTTCCTATTAATGACAAAACTGATTTTCAAGCAAGATCGATTTGTATCCATCTAGGGTTGACACTTAGCTTTAATTTAGAAATAATGTGTTTGTTAAGCATAAGTAATAACACAAGTTGATCCTATTGATCACAAAATTGATTTTCTTGCAAGATCGATTTGTGTCCATCTAGAGTTGACATTTAACTTAAATTTAGGAATAATGTGTTTGTTAAGCATAAGTGCCAACACTACTTAATCCTATTAATGACAAAACTGAATTTCTTGCATGATCGATTTGTGTCCATCTAGAGTTGACATTTAACTTTAATTTTGGAATAATGTGTTTGTTAAGCATAAGTACCAACAGTAGTTGATCCTATTGATGACAAAATTGATATGCTTGCAAGATCAATTTATGTCCATCTAGAGTTGACACTTAACTTTAATTTAGGAATAATGTGTTTGTCTAGCATAAGTGCCAACACTAGTTGATCCTATTAATGACAAAACTGATTTTCTTGCGAAATCAATTTGTCCATCTAGAGTTGAAACTTAGCTTTAAGTTAGGAATAATTTATTTGTTAAGCATAAGTACCAACACTATTTTATCCTATTGATTTTCCTGCAAGATCGATTTGTGTCCATCTAGTGTTGACACTTGGCTTTAATTTAGGAATAATGTGTTTGTTAAGCAGAAGTGCCAACTCTTATTGATCCTATAGATGACAAAATTGATTTTCCTGTGACATCGATTTGTGTCCATCTAGTGTTGACACTTAGCTTTAATTTAGGAATAATGTGTTTGATAAGCATAAGTAACAACACTAGTTGATCCTATTGATAACAAAATTGATTTTCTTGCAAGATCGATTTGTGTCTATCTAGTATTGTCACTTAGCTTTAATTTTTGAATAATGTGTTTGTTAAGCATAAATTACAACACTAGTTGATCTTCTTAATGACAAAACGGATTTTCTGGCAAGATCAATTTGCGTCCATCTAGAGTTGGCACTTAGCTTTAATTTAGGAATAATGTGTTTGTTAAGCATAAGTATCAACAATAGTTGATCCTATTGATGACAAAATTGATTTTCTTGCAAGATCAATTTATGTCCATCTAGGGATGACACTTAGATTTAATTTAGGAATAATGTGTTTGTTAAGCATAAATTACAACACTAGTTGATCTTCTTAATGACAAAACGGATTTTCTGGCAAGATCAATTTGCGTCCATCTAGAGTTGGCACTTAGCTTTAATTTAGGAATAATGTATTTGTTAAGCATAATTTCCAACACTAGTTGATCCTATTGATGACAAAATTGATTTTCTTGCAAGATCAATTTGTGTCCATCTAGAGTTGACATTTAGTTTGAATTTAGGAATAATGTTTTTGATATGCATAAGTGCCAACACTAGTTGATCCTATTAATGACAAAACGGATTTTCAAGAATGATCGATTTGTGTCCATCTAGGGTTGACAGTTAGCTTTAATTTAGGAATAATGTGTTTGTCTTTATAAGTACCAACAATAGTTGATCCTATTGATGACAAAATTGATTTTCTTGCAAGATCAATTTGTGTCCATCTAGAGCTGACACTTAGCTTTAATTGAGGAATAATCTATTTGTTAAGCATAAGTACCAACAATAGTTGATCCTACTGATGACAAAATTGATTTTACTGCAAGATTGATTTGTGTCCATATAGTGTTGACACTTAGCTTTAATTTAGCAATAATGTATTTGTTAAGAATAAGTACCAACACTCCTTGATCCTATTGTGGACAAAATTGATTTTTCTGCAAGATCGATTTCTGTCCATGTAGTGCTGACACTTAGCTTTAATTTAGGAATAATATGTTTGTTAAGCTAAAGTGCCAACACTAGTTGATCCTATAGATGACAAAATTGATTTTCCTGCAAGATCGATTTGTGTCCATCTAGTATTAATACTTAGCTTTAATTTAGGAATAATGTGTTTGTTATGCATAAGTGCAAACAGTAGTTGATCCTATTGATGGCAAAATTGATTTTCTTGCAAGATGAATTTGTGTCCATCTAGAGTTGACACTTACCTTTAATTTAGGAATAATATGTTTGTTAAGCATATGTACCAACAATAGTTAATACTATTGATGACATAATTAATTTTCTTGCAAGATCAATTTGTGGCCATCTAGAGTTGACACATAGATTTTATTTAGGAATAATGTTTTTGTTAAGCATAAGAGCCAACACTAGTTGATCATATTAATGAAAAAATTGATTTTCTTGCAAGATCAATTTGTGTCCATCCAGAGTTGCCACTTAGCTTTAATTTAGGAATTACGTGTTTGTAGCTTAAGTGCCAACACTTGTTAATCATATTAATGACAAAACTGATTTTCTTGCAAGATCGTTTTGTGTCCATCTAGAGTTGATACTTAGCTTTAATTTTGGAATAATGTGTTTGTTAAGCATAAGTACCAACAATAGTTGATCCTATTGATGACAAAATTGATTTTCTTCTAAGAACAATTTGTGTCCATCTAGAGTTGACACTTAGTTTTAATTTCGGGTTGATCCTAGTAATGATAAAACTAATTTTCTCGCAAGATCAATTTGTGTCCATCTACAGCTGGCACTTAGCTTTAATTTAGGAATAATGTGTTTGTTAAGCATAAGTGCCAACACTAGTAGATCCTATTAATGGAAAAACTGATTTTCAAGCAAGATCGATTTGTGTCCATCAAGGTTTGACACTTAGCTTTCATTTAGGAATAATGTGTTTGTTAAGCATAAGTAACAATACTAGTTGATCCTATTGATAACAAAATTGATTTTCTTGCAAGGTCAATTTGTGTCCATCTAGTGTTGACACTTAGCTTTAATTTTTGAATACAGTGTTTGTTAAGCGTAAGTGCCAACACTAGTTGATACTATTAATGAAAAAACTGATTTTCTTGCAAGATCAAATTGTTTTGATATAGAGTTGAAACTTAGCTTTAATTTAGGAATAATGTGTTTGCTAAGCATAAGTATCAACAATAGTTGATCCTATTGATGACAAAATTGATTTTCTTACAAGATCAATTTGTCTCCATCTATAGTTGACTGTTAGATTTAATTTAGGAATAACGTGTTTGTTAAGCATAAAGACCAACACTAGTTGATCCTATTAATGACAAAACTTATTTTCAAGCAAGATCGATTTGTGTCCATCTAGCGTTGAACCTTAGCTTTAATTTAGGAATAATGTGTTTGTTAACCATAAGTAACAACACTGGGTGATCCTATTGATAACAAAATTGATTCTCTTGCAAGATCAATTTGTGTCTATCTAGTATTGACAATTAGCTTTAATTTTTGAATAATGTGTTTGTTAAGCATAAGTTTTAGCACTAGTTGATCCGATTAATGAAAAAAGTGATTTTCTTGCAAGATTAATTTTGTCCATCTAGAGTTGACACTTATCTTTAATTTAGGAATAATGTGTTTGTGAAGAATAAGTATCAACAATAGTTGATACTATTGATGACACAATTCATTTTTTTCCAAGATCAATTTGTGTCCAACTAGAGTTGACACTTAGATTTAATTTAGGAGTAATGTGTTTGTTAAGCATAAGTGTCAACACTAGTTAATCATATTAATGACAAAACTGATTTTCTCGCAAGATCAATTTGTGTCCATCTAGAGTTGAAACTTAGCTTTAATTTAGGAATAATGCATTTGTTAAGCATAAGTTCCAACACTAGTTGATCCTATTGATGACAAAATTGATTTTCTTGCAAGATCAATTTGTGTCCATCTAGAGTTGACATTTAGCTTTAATTTAGGAATAATGTGTTTGATAAGCATAAGTGCCAACACTAGTTGATCCTATTAATGACAAAACTGATTTTCTAGAATGATCGATTTGTCTCCATCTAGGGTTGAAACTTAGCTTTAATTTAGGAATAATGTATTTGTTAAGCATAAGTAACAACACTAGTTGATCCTATTGATTTTCTATCAAGATCAATTTGTGTCCATCTACAGTTGGCACTTAACTTTAATTTAGGAATAATGTGTTTGGTAGGCATAAGTAACAACACTAGTTGATCCTATTGATAACAAAATTGATTTTCTCGCAAGATCAATTTGTGTCCATCTACAGTTGGCACTTCGCTTTAATTTAGGAATAAAGTGTTTGTTAAGTATAAGTACCAACAATAGTTAATTCTATTGATGACAAAATTGATTTTCTTGCAAGATCAATTTGTGTCCATCTAGATTTGACACTTAATATTAATTTAGGAATAATGTGTTTGTTAAGCATAAGTACCAACATTAGTTGTTCCTATTGAAGACAAAATTGATTTTCCTGCAAGATCGATCTTTGTCCATCTAGTGTTGACACTTAGATTTAATTTTGGAATAATGTGTTTGTTAAACATAAGTACCAGCAATAGTTGATCCTTTTGATGACAAAAGTGATTTTCTTGCAAGATCAATTTATGTCCATCTAGAGTTGACACTTAGCATTAATTTAGGAATAATGTGTTTGTTAAGCATAAGTGTCAACACTAGTTGATCCTATAAATGACAAAACTGATTTTCTAACCAGATGGATTTGTGTCAACCTAGTGTTGACACTTTGCTTTAATTTAGGAATAATGTGTTTGTTAAGCATAAGTACCAACAATAGTTGATCCAAATAATGAAAAAATTGATTTTCTTGCAAGATCAATCTTTGTCCATCTAGAGTTGACACTTAGCTTTAATTTAGGAATAATGTGTTTGTTAAGCATAAGTACCAACAATAGTTGATCTTATTGATGAAAAAATTGATTTTCTTACAATATCAATTTGTGTCCATCTAGTATTGGCACATAGCTTTAATTTAGAAATAATGTGTTTGTTAAGCATAATTGCCAACACTAGTTGATCCTATTAATGACAAAGCTAATTTTCTTGCAAGTTGATTTCTCCATCTAGAGTTGAATCTTAGCTTTAATTTAGGAATAATCTATTTGTTAAGCATAAGTACCAACACTAGTTAATCCTATTGATGACAGAATTGATTTTCCTACATGATCGATTTATGTCCATCTAGTGTTGACACATAGCTTTAATTTAGGAATAATGTGTTTGTTATGCATAAGTGCCAACACTAGTTAATTCTATTAAAGACAAAACTGATTTTCTCTCAAGATTGATTTGTCTCCATCTAGAGTTGAAACTTAGCTTTAATTTTGGAATAATGTATTTGTTAAGCATAAGTACCAATAATAGTTGATACTATTGATGACAAAATTGATTTTCTTGCAAGATCAATTTGTGTCCATCTAGAGTTGACAATTACCTTTAATTTAGGAATAATGTGTTTGTTAAGCATAAGTACCAACAATAGTTGATCCTATTGATGAAAAAATTGATTTTCTTGCAAAATCAATTTTTGTCCATCTAGAGTTGACACTTAACTTTAATTTAGAAGTAATGTGTTTGTTAAGCATAAGTACCAACACTAGTTGATCCTATGGATGACAAAATTGATTTTACTGCAAGATCGATTTGTGTCCATCTAGTGTTGACACTTAGCTTTAATTTAGGAATAATGTGTTTGTTAAGCATAAGTACCAACAATAGGTGATCCAATTGATGAAAAAATTGATTTTCTTGCAACATCAATCTTTGTCCATCTAGTGTTGACACTTAGATTTAATTTAGGAATAATGAGTTTTTTAAGCATAAGTACCAACAATAGTTGATCCTATTGATGACAAAATTGATTTTCTTGCAACATCAATCTGTGTCCATCTAGAGTTGAAACTTTGCTTTAATTTAGGAATAATGTGTTTTTGAAGCATAAGTACCAACAATAGTTGATCCTATTGATGACAAAATTGATTTTCTTGCAACGTCAATCTGTGTCCATCTAGAGTTGGCTCTTAGCTTTAATTTAGGAATAATGTGTTTTTTAAGCATAAGTACCAACAATAGTTGATCCTATAGGTGACAAAATTAATTTTCTTGCAAGATCTATTTGTGTCCATCTAAAGTTGGCACTTAGCTTTAAATTAGAAATAATGTGTTTGTTAGGCATAAGTCCCAACACTAGTTGATCCTATTAATGACAAAGCTGATTTTCTTGCAAGATGATTTCTCCATCTAGATTTGAAACTTAGCTTTAATTTAGGAATAATCGATTTGTTAAGCATAAGTACCAACACTAGCTGATCCTACTGATGACAAAATTGATTTTCTTCCAAGATCAATCTGTGTCCGTGTAGAGTTGACACTTAGCTTTAATTTAGGAATAATGTGTTTGTTAAGCATAAGTACCAACAATAGTTGATCCTATTTATGACAAAATTGATTTTCTTGCAAGATCAATTTGTGTACATCTAGAGTTGGCAGTTAGCTTTAATTTAGAAATAATGTGTTTGTTAAGCATAAGTGTCAACACTAGTTGATCCTATCAATGACAAAGCTAATTTTTTTGCAAGATGATTTGTCCATCTAGAGTTGAAACTAAGCTTTAATTTAGGAATAATCTATTTGTTAAGAATAAGTATCAACACTAGTTAATCCTATTGATGACCAAATTGATTTTCTTGCAAGATCAATTCGTGTCCATCAATAGTTGAGAGTTAGCTTTATTTTAGGAACAATGTGTTTGTTAAGCATAAGTGCCAACACAAGTTGATCCTAATAATGACAAAGTTGATTCTCTTGCTAGATGATTTGCCCATCTAGAGTTGAAACTTAGCTTTAATTTAGGAATAATCTATTTGTTAAGCATAACTACCAACACTAGTTGATCCTATGGATGACAAAATTGATTTTACTGCAAGATCGATTTGTGTGCATCTAGTGTTGAAACTTAGCTTTAATTTAGGAATTATGTGTTTGCTAAGCATAAGTACCAACAATAGTTGATCTTATTGATTAAAAAATTGATTTTCTTGCAAGATCAATCTGTATCCATCTAGAGTGGACACTTAGCTTTAATTTAGGAATAATGTGTTTGTTAAGCATAAGTGCCAACACTACTTGATCCTATTAATGACAAATCTGATTTTCTTGCAAGATGATTTGTCCATCTAGAGTTGAAACTAAGCTTTAATTTAGGAATAATCTATTTGTCAAGAATAAATACCAACACTAGTTAATCCTATTGATGACCAAATTGATTTTCTTGCAAGATCAATTCGTGTCCATCAATAGTTGAGATTTTGCTTTATTTTAGGAACAATGTGTTTGTTAAGCATAAGTGCCAACACAAGTTGATCCTAATAATGACAAAGTTGATTCTCTTGCGAGATGATTTGTCCATCTAGAGTTGAAACTTAGCTTTAATTTAGGAATAATCTATTTGTTAAGCATAAGTACCAACACTAGTTGATCCTATGGATGACAAAATTGATTTTACTGCAAGATTGATTTGTGTGCATCTAGTGTTGACACTTAGCTTTAATTTTGGAATTATGTGTTTGTTAAGCATAAGTACCAATAATAGTTGATCTTATTGATGAAAAAATTGATTTTCTTGCAAGATCAATCTGTATCCATCTAGAGTTGACACTTAGCTTTAATTTAGGAATAATGTGTTTGTTAAGCATAAGTACTAACAATAGTTGGTCTTATTGATGAAAAAATTGATTTTCTTGCAAGATCAATCTGTGTCCATCTAGAGTTGACACTTAGTTTTAATTTAGGAATAATGTGTTTGTTAAGCATAAGTACCAATAATAATTGATCCTATTGATGACAAAATTGATTTTCTTGCAAGTTCAATTTGTGTCCATCTAGAGATGACACTTAGCTATAATTTAGAAATAATATGTTTGTTAAG
Organism: Solanum bulbocastanum; assembly: GCA_037074985.1. NCBI lineage: Eukaryota > Viridiplantae > Streptophyta > Magnoliopsida > Solanales > Solanaceae > Solanum > Solanum bulbocastanum. The sequence continues at coordinate 27,021,622 of CM073606.1, read as the reverse complement.
CATAAGTGCCAACACTAGTTAATCCTATTAATGACAAAGCTGATTTTCTTGCAAGATGATTTGTCCATCTAGAGTTGAAACATAGCTTTAATTCAGGAATAATCTATTTGTTAAGCATAAGTGCAAACACTAGTTGATCCTATTTATGACAAAATCGATTTTCTAGCCAGATGGATTTGTGTCCACCTAGTGTTGACACTTAGCTTTAATTTAGGAATAATGTGTTTATTAAGCATAAGTACCAACAATAGTTGATCCTATTGATGAAAAAATTGATTTTCTTGCAAGATCAATCTGTGTCCATCTAGAGTTGACACTTAGCTTTAATTTAGGAATAATGTGTTTGTTAAGCATAAGTACCAACAACAGTTGATCCTATTGATGAAAAAATTGATTTTCTTGCAAGATCAATCTGTGTCCATCTAGAGTTGACACTTAGCTTTAATTTAGGAATAATGTGTTTGTTAAGCATAAGTACCAAAAATAGTTGATCCTATTGATGAAAAAATTGATTTTCTTTCAAGATCAATTTGTGTCCATCTAGAGTTGACACTTAGCTTTAATTTAGGAATAATGTGTTTGTTAAGCATAAGTGCCAACACTAGTTGATCCTATTAATGACAAATATGATTTTCTTGCAGGATAATTTGTCCATCTAGGGTTGAAACATAGGTTTAATTTAGGAATAATCTATTTGTTAAGCATAAGTACCAACACTAGTTGATTCTATTGATGAAAAAATTCATTTTACTGTGATATCGATTTGTGTCCGTCTAATGTTTACACGTAGCTTTAATTTTGGAATAATATGTTTGTTAAGCATAAGTGCCAACAATAGCAGATCCTATTGATAGAAAAATTGATTTTCCTGCAAGATCGATTTGTGACCATCTAGTGTTGACACTTACCTTTAATTTAGGAATAATGCGATTGTTAAGCATAAGTGCAAACACTAGTTGATCCTATTTATGACAAAATCGATTTTCTAGCCAGATGAATTTGTGTCCACCTAGTGTTGACACTTACCTTTTAATTTAGGAATAATGTGTTTGTTAAGCATAAGTACGAACAATAGTTGATCCTATTGATGAAGAAATTGATTTTCTTGCAAGATCAATCTGTGTCCATCTAGAGTTGACATTTAGCTTTAATTTAGGAATAATGTGTTTGTTAAGCATAAGTACCAACAATAGTTGATCCTATTGATGACAAAATTGATTTTCTTACAAGATCAATTTGTGTCCATCTAGAGTTGACACTTAGCTTTAATTTAGGAATAATGTGTTTGTTAAGCATAAGTGCCAACACTACTTGCTCCTATTAATGACAAATCTGATTTTCTTGCAAAATGATTTGTCCATCTAGAGTTGAAACTTAGCTTTAATTTAGGAATAATCTATTTGTTAAGCATAAGTACCAACACTAGTTGATCCTATTGATGACAAAATAGATTCTCTTGCAAGATCAATTTGTGTCCATCTAGAGTTGGTACTTAGCTTTAATTTAGGAATAATGTGATTGTTAAGCATAAGTGCAAACACTAGTTGATCCTATTTATAACAAAATCGATTTTCTAGCCAGATGGATTTGTGTCCACCTAGTGTTGACACTTAGTTTTAATTTAGGAATATTGTGTTTGTTAAGCATAAGGACGAACAATAGTTGATCCTATTGATGAAAAAATTGATTTTCTTGCAAGATCAATCTGTGTCCATCTAGAGTTGATACTTAGCTTTAATTTAGGAATAATGTGTTTGTTAAGCATAAGTACCAAAAATAGTTGATCCTATTGATGACAAAATTGATATTCTTGCAAAATCAATTTGTGTACATCTAGAGTTGGCAGTTAGCTTTAATTTAGAAATATTGTGTTTGTTAAGCATAAACGCCAACACAGGTTATTCCTATTAATGACAAAGCTGATTTTCTTGCAAGATTATTTGTCCATTTAGAGTTGAAACTTAGCTTCAATTTAGGAATAATCTATTTTTTAAGCATAAGTACCAACACTAGTTGATCCTATTGATGACAAAATTGATTTTCTTGCAAGATCAATTCGTGTCCATCAATAGTTGACATTTAGCTTTATTTTAAGAACAATGTGTTTGTTAAGCGTAAGTGCCAACACAAGTTGATCCTAATAATGACAAAGCTGATTTTCTTGCAAGATGATTTGTCCATCTAGAGTTGAAACTTAGCTTTAATTTAGGAATAATCTATTTGTTAAGCATAAGTACCAACACTAGTTGATCCTATGGATGACAAAATTGATATTACTGCAAGATCGATTTGTGTTCATCTAGTGTTGACACTTAGCTTTAATTTCGGAATAATGTGTTTGTTAAGCATAACTGCCAACAATAGCAGATCCTATTGATGAAAAAATTGATTTTCCTGCAAGATCGATTTGTGACCATCTAGTGTGGACACTTATCTTTAATTTAGGAATAATGTGATTGTTAAGCATAAGTGCAAACACTAGTTGATCCTATTTATGACAAAATGGATTTTCTAGCCAGATGGATTTGTGTCCACCTAGTGTTGACACTTAGCTTTAATTTAGGAATAATGTGTTTATTAAGCATAAGTACCAACAATAGTTGATCCTATTGATGAAAAAATTGATTTTCTTGCAAGATCAATCTGTGTCCGTGTAGAGTTGAAACTTAGCTTTAATTTAGGAATAATGTGTTTGTTAAGCATAAGTACCAACAATAGTTGATCCTATTTATGACAAAATAGATTTTCTTGCAAGATCAATTTGTGTACATCTAGAGTTGGCAGTTATCTTTAATTTAGAAATATTGTGTTTGTTAAGCATAAGTGCCAACACTAGTTAATCCTATTAATGACAAAGCTGATTTTCATGCAAGATGATTTCTCCACCTAGAGTTGAAACTTAGCTTTAATTTAGGAAAAATCTATTTGTTAAGCATAAGTACCAACACTAGTTGATCCTATTGATGACAAAATTGATTTTCTTGCAAGATAAATTCGTGTCCATCAATAGTTGACATTTAGCTTTATTTTACAAACAATGTGTTTGTTAAGCATAAGTACCAACACAAATTGATCCTAATAATGACAAAGCTGATTTTCTTGCAAGTTGATTTGTCCATCTAGAGTTGAAACTTAGCTTTAGTTTAGGAATAATCTATTTATTAAGCATAAGTACCAACAATAGTTGATCCTATTGATGAAAAAATTGATTTTCTTGCAAAATCAATTTGTGTCCATCTAGAGTTGGCACTTAGCTTTAATTTAGGAATAATACTATTGTTAAGCATAAGTGCAAACACTAGTTGATCCTATTTATGACAATATCGATTTTCTAGCCAGATCGATTTGTGTCCACCTAGTGTTGACACTTAGCTTTAATTTAGGAATAATGTGTTTGTTAAGCAAAAGTACGAACAATAGTTGATCCTATTGATGAAAAAATTGATTTTCTTGCAAGATCAATCTGTGTCCATCTAGAGTTGACACTTAGCTTTAATTTAGGAATAATGTGTTTGTTAAGCATAAGTACCAACAATAGTTGATCCTATTGATGAAAAAATTGATTTTCTTGCAAGATCAATTTGTGTCCATCTAGAGTTGACACTTAGCTTTAATTTACGAATAATGTGTTTGTTAAGCATAAGTGCCAACACTACTTGATCCTATTAATGACAAAGCTGATTTTCTTGCAAAATGATTTGTCCATCTAGAGTTGAAACTTAGCTTAATTGAGGAATAATCTATTTGTTAAGCATCAGTACCAACAATAGTTGATCCTGTTGATGAAAAAATTGATTTTCTTTCAAGATCAATCTGTGTCCATCTAGAGCTTACACTTAGCTTTAATTTAGGAATAATGTGTTTGTTAAGCATAAGTACCAATAATAGTTGATCTTATTGATGAAAAAATTGATTTTCTTGCAAGATCAATCTGTGTCTATCTAGAGTCGACACTTAGTTTTAATTTAGGAATAATGTGTTTGTTAAGCATAAGTACCAACAATATATGATCCTATTAATGTCAAAATTGATTTTCTTGCAAGATCAATTTGTGTCCATCTAGAGATAACACTTAGCTATATTGATGCTTAGCTAAATAGAAATCATGTTTGTTAAGCATAAGTGACAACACTAGTTGATCATATTAATGACAAAGCTGATTTTCTTGCAAGATGATTTGTCCATCTAGAGTTGAAACATAATTTAGGAATAATCTATTTGTTAAGCATAAGTACCAACAGTAGTTGATCCTATTGATGACAAAATTGATTTTACTGCAAGATCGATTTGTGTCTATCTAGTGTTTACACGTAGCTTTAATTTTGGAATAATGTGTTTGTTAAGCATAAGTGCCAACAAAAGCAGATCCTATTGAAAAGAAAATTGATTCTGCAGCAAGATCGATTTGTGACCATCTAGTGTAGACACTTAGCTTTACTTTAGGAATAATGTGATTGTTAAGCATAAGTGCAAACACTAGTTGATCCTATTTATGACAAAATCGATTTTCTAGCCAGATGGATTTGTGTCCACCTAGTGTTGACACTTAGCTTTAATTTAGGAATAATGTTTTTTTTAAGTATAAATACGAACAATAGTTTATCCTATTGATGAAAAAATTGATTTTCTTGCAAGATCAATCTATGTCCATCTAGAGTTGACACTTAGCTTTAATTAAGGAATAATGTGTTTGTTAAGCATAAGTACAAAAAACAGTTGATCCTACTGATGAAAAAATTGATTTTATTGCAAGATCAATCTGTGTCCATCTAAAGTTGACACTTAGCTTTAATTTAGGAATAATGTGTTTGTTAAGCATAAGTACCAACAATAGTTGATCCTATTGATGACAAAATTGATTTTCTTGCAAAATCAATTTGTGTACATCTAGAGTTGGCAGTTAGCTTTAATTCAGAAATATTGTGTTTGTTAAGCGTAAGTGCCAACAATAGTTAATCCTATTAATGACAAAGCTGATTTTCTTGCAAGATGATTTGTCCATCTAGAGTTGAAACTTAGCTTTAATTTAGGAATAATCTATTTGTTAAGTATAAGAACCAACACTAGTTGATCCTATTGATGACAAAATTGATTTTCTTGCAAGATAAATTCGTGTCCATCAATAGTTGACGTTTAGCTTTATTTTAAGAACAATTTGTTTGTTAAGCGTAAGTGCCAACACAAGTTGATCCTAATAATGACAAAGCTGATTTTCTTGCAAGGTGATTTGTCCATCTAGAGTTGAAACTTAGCTTTAATTTAGGAATAATCTATTTGTTAAGCATAAGCACCAACACTAGTTGATCCTATGGATGGCAAAATTGATTTTACTGCAAGATTGATTTGTGTCCATCTAGTGTTGACACTTAGGTTTAATTTCGGAATAATGTGTTTGTTAAGTATAAGTGCCAACAATAGCATATCCTATTGATAGCAAAATTGATTTTCCTGCAAGCTCGATTTGTGACCATATAGTGTGGACACTTATCTTTAATTTAGGAATAATGTGATTGTTATGCATAAGTGCAAACACTACTTTATCCTATTTTTGACAAAATGGATTTTCAATCCAGATGGATTTGTGTCCACCTAGTGTTGACACTTAGCTTTAATTTAGGAATAATTTATTTGTTAAGCATAAGTACCAACACTAGTTGATCCTATGGATGACAAAATTGATTTTACTTCAAGATCGATTTGTGTCCATCTAGTGTTGACACTTAGCTTTAATTTCAGAATAATGTGTTTGTTAAGCATAAGTGTCAACAATAGCAGATCCTATTGATGACAAAATTGATTTTCCTAGAAGATCGATTTGTGACCATCTAGTGTGGACACTTATCTTTAATTTAGGAATAATGTGATTGTTAAGCATAAGTACCAACAATAGTTGATCCTATTGATGAAAAAATTGATTTTCTTGCAAGATCAATCTGTGTCCATCTAGAGTTGACACTTAGCTTTAATTTAGGAATAATGTATTTGTTAAGCATAAGTATCAACAATAGTTGATCCTATTGATGACAGAATTGATTTTCTTGCAAAATCAATTTGTGTACATCTAGAGTTGGCAGTTAGCTTTAATTTAGAAATATTGTGTTTGTTAAGCATAAGTGCCAACACTAGTTAATCCTATTAATGACCAAGCGGATTTTCTTGCAAGATGATTTGTCCATCTAGAGTTGAAACTTAGATTTAATTTAGGAATAATCTATTTGTTAAGCATAAGTACCAACACTAGTTGATCCTATTGATGACAAAATTGATTTTCTTGCAAGATAAATTCGTGTCCATCAATCGTTGACATTTAGCTTTATTTTACGAACAATGTGTTTGTTAAGCATAAGTGTCAACACAAGTTGATCCTAATAATGACAAAGCTGATTTTCTGGCAAGATGATTTGTCCATCTAGAGTTGAAACTTAGCTTTAATTTAGGAATAATATGTTTGTTAAGCATAAGTACCAACAATAGTTGATCCTATTGATGAAAAAATTGATTTTCTTGCAAAATCAATTAGTGTCCATCTAGTGTTGACACTTAGCTTTAATTTCGAAATAATGCTATTGTTAAGCATAAGTGCCAACACTATTTGATCCTATTTATGACAAAATCGATTTTCTAGCCAGATGGATTTGTGTCCACATAGTGTTGACACTTAGCTTTAATTTAGTAATAATATGTTTGTTAAGCATAAGTACGAACAATAGTTGATCCTATTGATGAAAAATTGATTTTCTTGCAAGATCAATCTGTATCCATCTAGAGTTGACACTTAGCTTTAAATTAGGAATAATATGTTTGTTAAGCCTAACTACCAACAACAGTTGATCCTATTGATGACAAAATTGATTTTCTTGCAAAATCAATTTGTGTCCATCTAGAGTTGGCACTTAGCTTTAATTTAGGAATAATGCTATTGTTAAGCATAAGTGCAAACACTAGTTGATCCTATTTATGACAAAATTGATTTTCCAGCCAGATGGATTTGTGTCCACCTAGTGTTGAAACTTAGCTTTAATTTAGGAATAATCTATTTGTTAAGCATAAGTACCAAGAATAGTTGATCTTATTGATGAAAAAATTGATTTTCTTGCAAGATCAATCTGTGTCCATCTAGAGTTGACACTTAGCTTTAATTTAGGAATAATATGTTTGTTAAGCATAAGTACCAACAATAGTTGATCCTATTGATGAAAAAATTGATTTTCTTGCAAAATCAATTAGTGTCCATCTAGTGTTGACACTTAGCTTTAATTTCGGAATAATGCTATTGTTAAGCATAAGTGCCAACACTATTTGATCCTATTTATGACAAAATCGATTTTCTAGCCAGATGGATTTGTGTCCACCTAGTGTTGACACTTAGCTTTAATTTAGGAATAATGTGTTTGTTAAGCATAACTGCGAAAAATAGTTGATCCTATTGATGAAAAATTTGATTTTCTTGCAAGATCAATCTGTGTCCATCTAGAGTTGACACTTAGCTTTAATTTAGGAATAATGTGTTTGTTAAGCATAAGTATCAACAATAGTTGATCCTATTGATGAAAAAATTGATTTTCTTGCAAGATCAATTTGTGTCCATCTAGAGTTGACACTTTGCTTTAATTTAGGAATAATGTGTTTATTAAGCATAAGTGTCAACACTACTTGATCCTATTAATGAGAAAGCTGATTTTCTTGCAAAATGATTTGTCCATCTAGAGTTGAAACTTAGCTTTAATTTAGGAATAATCTATTTGTTAAGCATAAGTACCAACAACAGTTGATCCTATTGATGACAAAATAGATTCTCTTGCAAGATCAATTTTTGTCCATCTAGAGTTGGTATTTAGCTTTAATTTAGAAATAATGTGTTTGTTAACCATAAGTGCCAACACTAGTTGATCCTATTTATGACAAAGATGATTTTCTTGCAGGATAATTTGTCCATCTAGAGTTGAAACATAGCTTTAATTTAGGAATAATCTATTTGTTAAGCATAAGTACCAACACTAGTTGATTCTATTGATAAGAAAATTGATTTTACTGCAAGATCGATTTGTGTCCATCTAGTGTTTACACGTAGCTTTAATTTTGGAATAATGTGTTTGTTAAGCATAAGTGCCAACAATAGCAGATCCTTTTGATAGCAAAATTGATTTTCCTGCAAGATCGATTTGTGACCATCTACTGTTGACACTTAGCTTTAATTTAGGAGTAATGCGATTGTTAAGCATAAGTGCAAACACTAGTTGATCCTATTTATGACAAAATCGATTTTCTAGCCAGATGGATTTGTGTCCACCTAGTGTTGACACTTAGCTTTAATTTAGGAATAATGTGTTTGTTAAGCATAAGTACGAACAATAGTTGATCCTATTGATGAAAAAATTGATTTTCTTGCAAGATCAATTTGTGTCCATCTAGAGTTGAGACTTAGCTTTAATTTAGGAATAATGTGTTTGTTAAGCATAAGTACCAACAATAGTTGATCCTATTGATGACAAAATTGATTTTCTTGCAAGATCAATTTGTGTACGTCTACAGTTGGCAGTTAGCTTTAATTTAGAAATAATGTGTTTGTTAAGCATAAGTGCCAACACTCGTTGATCCTATTAATGACAAAGCTGATTTTCTTGCAAGATGATTTGTCCATCTAGAGTTGAAACTTAGCTTTAATTTAGGAATAATCTATTTGTTAAGCATAAGTACCAAGAATAGTTGATCTTATTCATGAAAAAATTGATTTTCTTGTAAGATCAATCAGTGTCCACCTAGAGTTGACACTTAGCTTTAATTTTGGAATAATGTGTTTGTTAAGCATAAGTACCAACAATAGTTGATCTTGTTGATGAAAAAATTGATTTTCTTGCAAGATCAATCTGTGTCTATCTAGAGTTGACACTTAGTTTTAATTTAGGAATAATGTGTTTGTTAAGCATAAGTACCAACAATATATGATCCTATTGATGTCAAAATTGATTTTCTTGCAATATCAGTTTGTGTCCATCTAGAGATGACACTTAGCTATAATTTAGAAATCATGTTTGTTAAGCATAAGTGACAACACTAGTTGATCCTATTAATGACAAAATTGATTTTCTTGCAACATGATTTGTCCATCTAGAGTTGAAACATAGCTTTAATTTAGGAATAATCTATTTGTTAAGCATAATTACCAACAATAGTTGATCCTATTGATGACAAAATTGATTTTACTGCAAGATCGATTTGTGTCTATCTAGTGTTTACACGTAGCTTTAATTTTGGAATAATGTGTTTGTTAAGCATAAGTGCCAACAATAGCAGATCTTATTGATAACAAAATTGATTTTCCAGCAAGATCGATTTGTGACCATCTAGTATAGACACTTAGCTTTAATTTAGGAATAATGTGATTGTTAAGCATAAGTGCAAACACTAGTTGATCCTCTTTATGACAAAATCGATTTTCTAGCCAGATGGATTTGTGTCCACCTAGTGTTGACACTTAGCTTTAATTTAGGAATAATGTGTTTGTTAAGCATAAGTACGAACAATAGTTGATCCTATTGACGAAAAAATTGATTTTCTTGCAAGATCAATCTATGTCCACCTAGAGTTGACCCTTAGCTTTAATTTAGGAATAATGTGTTTGTTAAGCATAAGTACGAACAATAGTTGATCCTATTGATGAAAAAATTGATTTTCTTGCAAGATCAATCTGTGTCCATCTAGAGTTGACACTTAGCTTTAATTTAGGAATAATGTGTTTGTTAAGCATAAGTACCAACAATAGTTGATCCTATTGATGACAGAATTGATTTTCTTGCAAAATCAATTTGTGTACATCTAGAGTTGGTAGTTAGCTTTAATTTAGAAATATTCTGTTTGTTAAGCATAAGTGCCAACACTAGTTAATCCTATTAATGACAAAGCGGATTTTCTTGCAAGATGATTTGTCCATCTAGAGTTGAAACTTAGCTTTAATTTAGGAATAATCTATTTGTTAAGCATAAGTACCAACAATAGTTGATCCTATTGATGGCAAAATTAATTTTCTTGCAAGATAAATTCGTGTCCATCAATAGTTGACATTTAGCTTTATTTTAAGAACAATGTGTTTGTTAAGCGTAAGTGCCAACACAAGTTGATCCTAATAATGACAAAGCTGATTTTCTTGCAAGATGATTTGTCCATCTATAGTTGAAACTTAGCTTTAATTTAGGAATAATATATTTGTTAAGCATAAGTACCAACATTAGTTGATCCTATTGATGAAAAAATTGATTTTCTTGCAAAATCAATTTGTGTCCATCTAGTGGTGACACTTAGCTTTAACTTTGGAATAATGCTATTGTTCAGCATAAGTGCCAACACTAGTTGATCCTATTAATGACAAAGCTGATTTTCTTGTAGGATAATTTGTCCATCTTGAGTTGAAACATAGCTTTAATTTAGGAATAATCTATTTGTTAAGAATAAGTACCAACACTAGTTGATTCTATTGATGAAAAAATTGATTTTACTGCAAGATCGATTTGTGTCCATCTAGTGTTTACACGTAGCTTTAATTTTGGAATAATGTGTTTGTTAAGCATAAGTGCCAACAATAGCAGACCCTATTGAGAGCAAAATTGATTTTCTTGCAAGATCGATTTGTGACCATCTACTGTTGGCACTTAGCTTTAATTTAGGAGTAATGCGATTGTTAAGCATAAGTGCAAACACTAGTTGATCCTATTTATGACAAAATCGATTTTCCAGCCAGATGGATTTGTGTCCACCTAGTGTTGACACTTAGCTTTAATTTAGGAATAATGTGTTTGTTAAGCATAAGTACGAACAATAGTTGATCCTATTGATGAAAAAATTGATTTTCTTGCAAGATCAATCTGTGTCCAGCTAGAGTTGACACTTAGCTTTAATTTAGGAATAATGTGTTTGTTAAGCATAAGTACCAACAATAGTTGATCTTGTTGATGAAAAAATTGATTTTCTTGCAAGATCAATCTGTCTCTATCTAGAGTTGACACTTAGTTTTAATTTAGGAATAATGTGTTTGTTAAGCATAAGTACCAACAATATATGATCCTATTGATGTCAAAATTGATTTTCTTGCAATATCAGTTTGTGTCCATCTAGAGATGACACTTAGCTATAATTTAGAAATCATGTTTGTTAAGCATAAGTGACAACACTAGTTGATCCTATTAATGACAAAATTGATTTTCTTGCAACATGATTTGTCCATCTAGAGTTGAAACATAGCTTTAATTTAGGAATAATCTATTTGTTAAGCATAATTACCAACAATAGTTGATCCTATTGATGACAAAATTGATTTTACTGCAAGATCGATTTGTGTCTATCTAGTGTTTACACGTAGCTTTAATTTTGGAATAATGTGTTTGTTAAGCATAAGTGCCAACAATAGCAGATCTTATTGATAACAAAATTGATTTTCCAGCAAGATCGATTTGTGACCATCTAGTATAGACACTTAGCTTTAATTTAGGAATAATGTGATTGTTAAGCATAAGTGCAAACACTATTTGATCCTCTTTATGACAAAATCGATTTTCTAGCCAGATGGATTTGTGTCCACCTAGTGTTGACACTTAGCTTTAATTTAGGAATAATGTGTTTGTTAAGCATAAGTACGAACAATAGTTGATCCTATTGACGAAAAAATTGATTTTCTTGCAAGATCAATCTATGTCCACCTAGAGTTGACCCTTAGCTTTAATTTAGGAATAATGTGTTTGTTAAGCATAAGTACGAACAATAGTTGATCCTATTGATGAAAAAATTGATTTTCTTGCAAGATCAATCTGTGTCCATCTAGAGTTGACACTTAGCTTTAATTTAGGAATAATGTGTTTGTTAAGCATAAGTACCAACAATAGTTGATCCTATTGATGACAGAATTGATTTTCTTGCAAAATCAATTTGTGTACATCTAGAGTTGGTAGTTAGCTTTAATTTAGAAATATTCTGTTTGTTAAGCATAAGTGCCAACACTAGTTAATCCTATTAATGACAAAGCGGATTTTCTTGCAAGATGATTTGTCCATCTAGAGTTGAAACTTAGCTTTAATTTAGGAATAATCTATTTGTTAAGCATAAGTACCAACAATAGTTGATCCTATTGATGGCAAAATTAATTTTCTTGCAAGATAAATTCGTGTCCATCAATAGTTGACATTTAGCTTTATTTTAAGAACAATGTGTTTGGTAAGCGTAAGTGCCAACACAAGTTGATCCTAATAATGACAAAGCTGATTTTCTTGCAAGATGATTTGTCCATCTATAGTTGAAACTTAGCTTTAATTTAGGAATAATATATTTGTTAAGCATAAGTACCAACAATAGTTGATCCTATTGATGAAAAAATTGATTTTCTTGCAAAATCAATTTGTGTCCATCTAGTGGTGACACTTAGCTTTAACTTCGGAATAATGCTATTGTTCAGCATAAGTGCCAACACTAGTTGATCCTATTAATGACAAAGCTGATTTTCTTGTAGGATAATTTGTCCATCTTGAGTTGAAACATAGCTTTAATTTAGGAATAATCTATTTGTTAAGAATAAGTACCAACACTAGTTGATTCTATTGATGAAAAAATTGATTTTACTGCAAGATCGATTTGTGTCCATCTAGTGTTTACACGTAGCTTTAATTTTGGAATAATGTGTTTGTTAAGCATAAGTGCCAACAATAGCAGACCCTATTGAGAGCAAAATTGATTTTCTTGCAAGATCGATTTGTGACCATCTACTGTTGGCACTTAGCTTTAATTTAGGAGTAATGCGATTGTTAAGCATAAGTGCAAACACTAGTTGATCCTATTTATGACAAAATCGATTTTCCAGCCAGATGGATTTGTGTCCACCTAGTGTTGACACTTAGCTTTAATTTAGGAATAATGTGTTTGTTAAGCATAAGTACGAACAATAGTTGATCCTATTGATGAAAAAATTGATTTTCTTGCAAGATCAATCTGTGTCCAGCTAGAGTTGACACTTAGCTTTAATTTAGGAATAATGTGTTTGTTAAGCATAAGTACCAACTATAGTTGATCCTATTGATGACAAAGTTGATTTTCTTGCAAGATCAATCTGTGTCCATCTAGAGTTGACACTTAGCTTTAATTTAGGAATAATGTGTTTGTTAAGCATAAGTACCAACAATAGTTGATCCTATTGATGACAAGATTGATTTTCTTATAAGATCAATTTGTGTACGTCTACAGTTGGCAGTTAGCTTTAATTTAGAAATAATGTGTTTGTTAAGCATAAGTGCCAACACTAGTTGATCCTATTCATGACAAAGCTGATTTTCTTGCAAGATGATTTGTCCATCTAGAGTTGAAACTTAGCTTTAATTTAGGAATAATCTATTTGTTAAGCATAAGTACGAAGAATAGTTGATCTTATTCATGAAAAAATTTATTTTCTTGTAAGATTAATCTGTGTCCATCTAAAGTTGACACTTAGCTTTAATTTTGGAATAATGTGTTTGTTAAGCATAAGTACCAACAATAGTTGATCTTATTGATGAAAAAATTAATTTTCTTGCAAGATCAATCTGTGTCTATCTAGAGTTGACACTTAGTTTTAATTTAGGAATAATGTGTTTGTTAAGCATAAGTACCAACAATATATGATCCTATTGATGTCAAAATTGATTTTCTTGCAATATCAGTTTGTGTCCATCTAGAGATGACACTTAGCTATAATTTAGAAATCATGTTTGTTAAGCATAAGTGACAACACTAGTTGATCCTATTAATGACAAAATTGATTTTCTTGCAACATGATTTGTCCATCTAGAGTTGAAACATAGCTTTAATTTAGGAATAATCTATTTGTTAAGCATAATTACCAACAGTAGTTGATCCTATTGATGACAAAATTGATTTTACTACAAGATCGATTTGTGTCTATCTAGTGTTTACACGTAGCTTTAATTTTGGAATAATGTGTTTGTTAAGCATAAGTGCCAACAATAGCAGATCTTATAGAAAACAAAATTGATTTTCCTGCAAGATCGATTTGTGACCATCTAGTATAGACACTTAGCTTTAATTTAGGAATAATGTGATTGTTAAGCATAAGTGCAAACACTAGTTGATCCTCTTTATGACAAAATCGATTTTCTAGCCAGATGGATTTGTGTCCACCTAGTGTTGACACTTAGCTTTAATTTAGGAATAATGTGTTTGTTAAGCATAAGTACGAACAATAGTTGATCCTATTGACGAAAAAATTGATTTTCTTGCAAGATCAATCTATGTCCATCTAGAGTTGACCCTTAGCTTTAATTTAGGAATAATGTGTTTGTTAAGCATAAGTACGAACAATAGTTGATCCTATTGATGAAAAAATTGATTTTCTTGCAAGATCAATCTGTGTCCATCTTGAGTTGACACTTAGCTTTAATTTAGGAATAATGTGTTTGTTAAGCATAAGTACCAACAATAGTTGATCCTATTGATGACAGAATTGATTTTCTTGCAAAATCAATTTGTGTACATCTAGAGTTGGTAGTTAGCTTTAATTTAGAAATATTCTGTTTGTTAAGCATAAGTGCCAACACTAGTTAATCCTATTAATGACAAAGCGGATTTTCTTGCAAGATGATTTGTCCATCTAGAGTTGAAACTTAGCTTTAATTTAAAAATAATCTATTTGTTAAGCATAAGTACCAACAATAGTTGATCCTATTGGTGGCAAAATTAATTTTCTTGCAAGATAAATTCGTGTCCATCAATAGTTGACATTTAGCTTTATTTTAAGAACAATGTGTTTGTTAAGCGTAAGTGCCAACACAAGTTGATCCTAATAATGACAAAGCTGATTTTCTTGCAAGATGATTTGTCCATCTATAGTTGAAACTTAGCTTTAATTTAGGAATAATATATTTGTTAAGCATAAGTACCAACAATAGTTGATACTATTGATGAAAAAATTGATTTTCTTGCAAAATCAATTTGTGTCCATCTAGTGGTGACACTTAGCTTTAATTTCGGAATAATGCTATTGTTAAGCATAAGTGCCAACACTAGTTGATCCTATTTATGACAAAATCAATTTTCTAGCCAGATGGATTTGTGTCCACCTAGTGTTGACACTTAGTTTTAATTTAGGAATAATGTGTTTGTTAAGCATAAGTGCGAACAATATTTGATCCTATTGATGAAAAAATTGATTTTCTTGCAAGATCAATCTGTGTCCATCTAGAGTTGACACTTAGCTTTAATTTAAGAATAATGTGTTTGTTAAGTATAAGTACCAACAATAGTTGATCCTATTGATGAAAAAATTGATTTTCTTGCAAGATCAATTTGTGTCCATCTAGAGTTGACACTTAGCTTTAATTTAGGAATAATGTGTTTGCTTAGCATAAGTGCCAACACTACTTGATCCTATTAATGACAAAGCTGATTTTCTTGCAAAATGATTTGTCCATCTAGAGTTGAAACTTAGCTTTAATTTAGGAATAATCAATTTGTTAAACATAAGTACCAACAATAGTTGATCCTATTGATGACAAAATAGATTCTCTTACAAGATTAATTTGTGTCCATCTAGAGTTGGTACTTAGCTTTAATTTAGAAATAATGTGTTTATTAAGCATAAGTGCCAACACTAGTTGATCCTATTAATGACAAAGCTGATTTTCTTGCAGGATAATTTGTCCATCTAGAGTTGAAACATAACTTTAATTTAGGAATAATCTATTTGTTAAGCATAAGTACCAACAATAGTTGATCCTATTGATGAAAAAATTGATTTTCTTGCAAAATCAATTTGTGTCCATCTAGTGGTGACACTTAGCTTTAATTTCGGAATAATGCTATTGTTAAGCATAAGTGCCAACACTAGTTGATCCTATTAATGACAAAGCTAATTTTCTTGCAAAATGATTTGTCCATCTAGAGTTGAAACTTAGCTTTAATTGAGGAATAATCTATTTGTTAAGTATAAGTACCAACAATAGTTGATCCTATTGATGACAAAATAGATTCTCTTGCAAGATCAATTTGTGTCCATCTAGAGTTGGTACTTAGCTTTAATTTAGAAATAATGTGTTTGTTAAGCCTAAGTGCCAACACTAGTTGATCCTATTAATAACAAAGCTGATTTTCTTGCAGGATAATTTGTCCATCTAGAGTTGAAACTTAGCTTTAATTGAGGAATAATCTATTTGTTAAGCATAAGTACCAACAATAGTTGATCCTATTGATGAAAAAATTGATTTTCTTGCAAGATCAATCTGTGTCCACCTAGAGTTGACACTTAGCTTTAATTTAGGAATAATGTGTTTGTTCAGCATAAGTACCAACAATAGTTGATCCTATTGATGACAAAATTGATTTTCTTGCAAGATCAGTTTGTGTACGTCTACAGTTGGCAGTTAGCTTTAATTTAGAAATAATGTGTTTGTTAAGCATAAGTGCCAACAATAGTTGATCCTATTAATGACAAAGCTGATTTTCTTGCAAGATGATTTGTCCATCTAGAGTTGAAACTTAGCTTTAATTTAGGAATAATCTATTTGTTAAGCATAAGTACCAAGAATAGTTGATCTTATTGATGGAAAAATTGATTTTCTTGCAAGATCAATCTGTGTCCATCTAGAGTTGACAGTTAGCTTTAATTTAGGAATAATGTGTTTGTTAAGCATAAGTACCAACAATAGTTGATCTTATTGATGAAAAAATTGATTTTCTTGCAAGATCAATCTGTGTCTATCTAGAGTTGACACTTAGTTTTAATTTAGGAATAATGTGTTTGTTAAGCATAAGTACCAACAATATATGATCCTATTGATGTCAAAATTGATTTTCTTGCAATATCAATTTGTGTCCATCTAGAGATGACACTTAGCTATAATTTAGAAATCATGTTTGTTAAGCATAAGTGACAACACTAGTTGATCCTATTAATGACAAAGCTGATTTTCTTGCAAGATGATTTGTCCATCTAGAGTTGAAACATAGCTTTAATTTAGGAATAATCTATTTGTTAAGCATAATTACCAACAGTAGTTGATCCTATTGATGACAAAATTGATTTTACTGCAACATCGATTTGTGTCTATCTAGTGTTTACACGTAGCATTAATTTTGGAATAATGTGTTTGTTAAGCATAAGTGCCAACAATAGCAGATCCTATTGATAACAAAATTGATTTTCCTGCAAGATCGATTTGTGACCATCTAGTGTAGACACTTAGCTTTAATTTAGGAATAATGTGATTGTTAAGCATAAGTGCAAACACTAGTTGATCCTCTTTATGACGAAATGGATTTTCTTGCCAGATGGATTTGTGTCCACCTAGTGTTGACACTTAGCTTTAATTTAGGAATAATGTGCTTGTTAAGCATAAGTACGAACAATAGTTGATCCTATTGATGACAAAGTTGATTTTCTTGCAAGATCAATCTGTGTCCATCTAGAGTTGACACTTAGCTTTAATTTAGGAATAATGTGTTTGTTAAGCATAAGTACGAACAACAGTTGATCCTACTGATGAAAAAATTGATTTTCTTGCAAGATCAATCTGTGTCCATCTAGATTTGACACTTAGCTTTAATTTAGGAATAATGTGTTTGTTAAGCATAAGTACCAACAATAGGTGATCTTATTGATGACAAAATTGATTTTCTTGTAAAATCAATTTTTGTACATCTAGAGTTGGCAGTTAGCTTTAATTTAGAAATATTGTGTTTGTTAGGCATAAGTGCAAACACAAGTTTATCCTATTTCTAACAAAATGGATTTTCTAGCCAGATGGATTTGTGTCCATCAAGTGTTGACACTTAGCTTTAATTTAGGAATAATCTATTTGTTAAGCATAAGTACCAACACTAGTTGCTTCTATTGATGAAAAAATTGATTTTACTGCAATATCGATTTGTGTCCGTCTAGTGTTTACACGTAGCTTTAATTTAGGAATAATGTGTTTGTTAAGCATAAGTGCCAACAATAGCAGATCCTATTGATAGCAAAATTGATTTTCCTGCAAAATCAATTTGTGATCATCTAGTGTTGACACTTAGCTTTAATTTAGGAATAATGCGATTGTTAAGCATAAGTGCAAACACTAGTTGATCCTATTTATGACAAAATCGATTTTCTGGCCAGATGGATTTGTATCCACCTAGTGTTGACACTTAGCTTTAATTTAGGAATAATGTCTTTGTTAAGCATAAGTACGAACAATAGTTGATCCTATTGATGAAAAAATTAATTTTCTTGCAAGATCAATCTGTGTCCATCTAGAGTTGACAATTAGCTTTAATTTGGGAATAATGTGTTTGTTAAGCATAAGTACCAACAATAGTTGATCCTATTGATGAAAAAATTGATTTTCTTGCAAGATCAATTTGTGTCCATCTAGAGTTGACACTTAGCGTTAATTTAGGAATAATGTGTTTGTTAAGCATAAGTGCCAACAATAGTTGATCCTATTGATGACAAAATAGATTCTCTTGCAACATCAATTTGTGTCCATCTAGAGTTGGTACTTAGCTTTAATTTAGGAATAATGTGATTGTTAAGCATAAGTGCAAACACTAGTTGATCCTATTTATGATAAAATCGATTTTCTAGCCAGATGGATTTGTGTCCACCTAGTGTTGACACTTAGCTTTAATTTAGGAATAATGTGTTTGTTAAGCATAAGGACGAACAATAATTGATCCTATTGATGAAACAATTGATTTTCTTGCAAGATCAATCTGTGTCCATCTAGAGTTGACACTTAGCTTTAATTTAGGAATAATGTATTTGTTAAGCATAAGTACGAACGACAGTTGATCCTACTGATGAAAAAATTGATTTTCTTGCAAGATCAATCTGTATCCATCTAGAGTTGACACTTAGCTTTAATTTAGGAATAATGTGTTTGTTAAGAATAAGTACCAACAATAATTGATCCTATTGATGACAAAATTGATATTCTTGCAAAATCAATTTGTGTACATCTAGAGTTGGCAGTTAGCTTTAATTTAGAAATATTGTGTTTGTTAAGCATAAGTGCCAACACTGGTTAATCCTAATAATGACAAAGCTGATTTTCTTGAGAGATGATTTGTCCATCTAGAGTTGAAACTTACCTTTAATTTAGGAATAATCTATTTGTTAAGCATAAGTACCAATACTAGTTGATCCTATTGATGACAAAATTGATTTTCTTGCAAGATCAATTCGTGTCCATCAATAGTTAACATTTAGCTTTATTTTAAGAACAATGTGTTTGCTAAGCGTAAGTGCCAACACAAGCTGATCCTAATAATGACAAAGCTGATTTTCTTGCAAGATGATTTGTCCATCTAGAGTTGAAACTTAGCTTTAATTTAGGAATAATCTATTTGATAAGCATAAGTACCAACACTAGTTGATCCTATGGATGACAAAATTGATTTTACTACAAGATCGATTTGTGTCCATCTAGTGTTGACACTTAGCTTTAATTTCAGAATAATTTATTTGTTAAGCATAAATGCCAACAATAGCAGATCCTATTGATGACAAAATTGATTTGCCTGCAAGATCGATTTGTGACCATCTAGTGTGGACACTTATCTATAATTTAGGAATAATGTGATTGTTAAGCATAAGTGAAAACACTAGTTGATCCTATTTATGACAAAATGGATTTTCTAGCCAGATGGATTTGTGTCCACCTAGTGTTGACACTTAGCTTTAATTTAGGAATAATGTATTTATTAAACATAAGTACCAACAATAGTTGATCCTACTGATGAAAAAATTGATTTTCGTGCAAGATCAAACTGTGTCCGTGTAGAGTTGACACTTAGCTTTGATTTAGCAATAATGTGTTTGTTAAGCATAAGTACCAACAATAGTTGATCCTATTTATGACAAAATTGATTCTCTTGCAAGATCAATTTGTGTACATCTAAAGTTGGCAGTTAGCTTTAATTTAGAAATATTGTGCTTGTTAAGCATAAGTGCCAACACTAGTTAATCCTATTAATGACAAAGCTGATTTTCTTGCAAGATGATTTGTCCATCTAGAGTTGAAACTTAGCTTTAATTTAGGAATAATCTATTTGTTCAGCATAAGTATCAACACTAGTTGGTCCTACTGATGACAAAATTGATTTTCTTGCAAGATAAATTCGTGTCCATCAATAGTTGACATTTAGCTTTATTTTACGAACAATGTGTTTGTTAAGCATAAGTGCCAACACAAGTTGATCCTAATAATGACAAAGCTGATTTTCTTGCAAGATGATTTGTCCATCTAGATTTGAAACTTAGCTTTAATTTAGGAATAATCTATTTGTTAAGAATAAGTACCAACATTAGTAGATCCTATGGATGACAAGATCGATTTTACTACAAGATCGATTTGTGTCCATCTAGTGTTGACACTTAGCTTTAATTTCGGAATAATGTGTTTGTTAAGCATAAGTGCCAACAATAGCAGATCCTATTGATGACAAAATTGATTTTCCTGCAAGATCGATTTGTGACCATCTAGTGTGGACACTTATCTTTAATTTAGGAATAATGTGATTGTTAAGCATAAGTGCAAACACTAGTTGATCCTATTTATGACAAAATGGATTTTCTAGCCAGATGGATTTGTGTCCACCTAGTGTTGACACTTAGCTTTAATTTAGGAATAATGTGTTTATTAAGCATAAGTACCAACAATAGTTGATCCTATTGATGAAAAAATTGATTTTCTTGCAAGATTAATCTGTGTCCATCTAGAGTTGACACTTAGCTTTAATTGAGGAATAATGTGTTTGTTAAGCATAAGTACCAACAATAGTTGATCCTATTGATGACAGAATTGATTTTCTTGCAAAATCAATTTGTGTACATCAAGAGTTGGCAGTTAGCTTTAATTTAGAAATATTCTGTCTGTTAAGCGTAAGTGCCAACACTAGTTAATCCTATTAATGACAAAGCTGATTTTCTTGCAAGATGATTTGTCCTTCTAGAGTTGAAACTTACCTTTAATTTAGGAATAATCTATTTGTTAAGCATAAGTACCAACACTCGTTGATCCTATTGATGACAAAATTGATTTTCTTGCAAGATAAATTCGTGTCCATCAATACTTGACATTTAGCTTTATTTTACGAACAATGTGTTTGTTAAGCATAAGTGCCAACACAAGTTGATCCTAATAATGACAAAGCTGATTTTCTTGCAAGATGATTTGTCCATCTAGAGTTGAAACTTAGCTTTAGTTTAGGAATAATATATTTGTTAAGCATAAGTACCAACAATAGTTGATCCTATTGATGAAAAAATTGATTTTCTTGCAAAATTAATTTGTATCCATCTAGTGTTGACACTTAGCTTTAATTTCGGAATAATGCTATTGTTAAGCATAAGTGCCAACACTAGTTGATCCTATTTACGACAAAATCAATTTTCTAGCCAAATGGATTAGTGTCCACCTAGTGTTGACACTTAGCTTGAACTTAGGAATAATGTGTTTGTTAAGCATAAGTGCGAACAATAGTTGATCCTATTGATGAAAAAATTGATTTTCTTGCAAGATCAATCTGTGCCCATCTAGAGTTGACACTTAGCTTTAATTTAGGAATAATGTGTTTGTTAAGCATAAGTACCAACAATACTTGATCCTATTGATGAAAAAATTGATTTTCTTGCAAGATCAATTTGTGTCTATCTAGAGTTAACACCTAGCTTTAATTTAGGAATAATGTGTTAGGTAAGCATAAGTGCCAACACTACTTGATCCTATTAATGACAAAGCTGATTTTCTTGCAAAATGATTTGTCCATCTAGAGTTGAATCTTAGCTTTAATTTAGGAATAATCTATTTCTTAAGCATAAGTACCAAAAATAGTTGATCCTATTGATTACAAAATAGATTCTCTTGCAAGATCAATTTGTGTCCATCTAGAGTTGATACTTAGCTTTAATTTAGAAATAATGTGTGTGTTAAGCATAAGTGCCAACACTAGTTGATCCTATTAATGACAAAGCTGATTTTCTTGCAGGATAATTTGTCCATCTAGAGTTGAAACATAGCTTTAATTTAGGAATAATCTATTTGTTAAGCATAAGTACCAACACTAGTTGATTCTATTGATGAAAAAATTGATTTTACTGCAAGATCGATTTGTGTCCATCTAGTGTTTACACGCAGCTTTTATTTTGGAATAATGTGTTTGTTAAGCATAAGTGCCAACAATAGCAGATCCTATTGATAGCAAAATTGATTTTCCTGCAAGATCGATTTGTGGCCATCTTCTGTTGACACTTAGCTTTAAATTAGGAGTAATGCGATTGTTAAGCATAAGTGCAAACACTAGTTGATCCTATTTATGACAAAATCGATTTTCTAGCCATATGGATTTGTGTTCACCTAGTGTTGACACTTAGCTTTAATTTAGGAATAATGTGTTTGTTAAGCATAAGTACGAACAATAGTTGATCCTATTGATGAAAAACTTGATTTTCTGGCAAGATCAATCTGTGTCCATCTAGAGTTGACACTTAGCTTTAATTTAGGAATAATGTGTTTGTTAAGCATAAGTACCAACAATAGTTGATCCTATTAATGACAAAATTGATTTTCTTGCAAGAGCAATTTGTGTACATCTAGAGTTGGCAGTTAGCTTTAATTTAGAAATAATGTCTTTCTTAAGCATAAGTGCCAACACTAATTGATCCTATTAATGACAAAGCTGATTTTCTTGCAAGAAGATTTGTCCATCTAGAGTTGAAACTTAGCTTTAATTTAGGAATAATCTATTTGTTAAGCATAAGTACCAAGAATAGTTGATCTTATTGATGAAAAAATTGATTTTCTTGCAAGATCAATCTGTGTCCATCTAGAGTTGACACTTAGCTTTAATTTAGGAATAATGTGTTTGTTAAGCATAAGTACCAATAATAGTTGATCTTATTGATGAAAAAATTGATTTTCTTGCAAGATCAATATGTGTCTATCTAGAGTTGACACTTAGTTTTAATTTAGGAATAATGTGCTTGTTAAGCATAAGTACCAACAATATATGATCCTATTGATGTCAAAATTGATTTTCTTGCAATATCAATTTGTGTCCATCTAGCGATGACACTTAGCTATAATTTAGAAATCTTGTTTGTTAAGCATAAGTGACAACACTAGTTGATCCTATTGATGACAAAGCTGATTTTCTTGCAAGATGATTTGTCCATCTAGAGTTGAAACATAGCTTTAATTTAGGAATAATCTTTTTGTTAAGCATAAGTACCAACAATAGTTGATCCTATTGATGACAAAATTGATTCTACTGCAAGATCGATTTTTGTCTATCTAGTGTTTACACGTAGCTTTAATTTTGGAATAATGTGTTTGTTAAGCATAAGTGCCAACAATAGTAGATCCTATTGATAACAAAATTGATTTTCCTACAAGATCGATTTGTGATCATCTAGTGTAGACACTTAGCTTTAATTTAGGAATAATGTCATTGTTAAGCATAAGTGCAAACACTAGTTGATCCTCCTTATGACAAAATCGATTTTCTAGCCAGATGGATTTGTGTCCACCTAGTGTTGACACTTAGCTTTAATTTAGGAATAATGTGTTTGTTAAGCATAAGTACCAACAATAGTTGATCCTATTGATGAAAAAATTGATTTTCTTGCAAGATCAATCTGTGTCCATCTAGAATTGACAGTTAGCTTTAATTTAGGAATAATGTGTTTGCTAAGCATAAGTACCTACAATAGTTGATCCTATTGATGACAAAATTGATTTTATTTCAAGATCAATTTGTGGACATCTAGAGTTGGCAGTTAGCTTTAATTTAGAAATAATGTGTTTGTTAAGCATAAGTGTCAACACTAGTTGATCCTATTAATGACAAGGCTGATTTTCTTGCAAAATGATTTGTCCATCTAGAGTTGATACTTAGCTTTAATTAAGGAATAATCTATTTCTTAAGCATAAGTACCAACACTAGTTGATCCTATTGATGACAAAATTGATTTTCTTACAGGATAAATTCGTGTCCATCAATAGTTGACATTTAGCTTTATTTGAGGAACAATGTGTTTGTTAAGCATAAGTGCCAACACAAGTTGATCCTAATAATGACAAAGCTGATTTTCTTGCAAGATGATTTGTCCATCTAGAGTTGAAACTTAGCTTTAATTTAGGAATAATCTATTTGTTAAGCATAAGTACCAACACTAGTTGATCCTATTGATAACAAAATTGATTTTACTGCAAGATCGATTTGTGTCCATCTAGTGTTAACACTTAGCTTTAATTTAGGAATAATGTGTTTGTTAAGCATAAGTACCAACAATAGTTGATCTTATTGATGATAAAATTGATTTTCTTGCAAGATCAATCTGTGTCCATCTAGAGTTGACAGTTAGCTTTAATTTAGGAATAATGTGTTTGTTAAGCATAAGTACCAACAATAGTTGATCTTATTGATGAAAAAATTGATTTTTTTGCAAGATCAATTTGTGTCCATCTAGAGTTGACACTTAGTAAATTAATTTAGGAATAATGTGTTTGTTAAGCATAAGTACCAACAATAATTGATCCTATTGATGTCAAAATTGATTTTCTTGCAAGATCAATTTGTATCCATCTAGAGATGACACTTAGCTATAATTTAGAAATAATGTGTTTGTTAAGCATAAGTGCCAACACTAGTTGATCTTATTAATGACAAAGCTAATTTTCTTGCAAGATGATTAGTCCATCTAGAGTTGAAACATAGCTTTAATTTAGGAATAATCTATTTGTTAAGCATAAGTACCAACACTAGTTGATCCTATTGATGACAAAATTGATTTTACTGCAAGATCGATTTGTGTCCATCTAGTGTTTACACGTAGCTTTAATTTTGGAATAATGTGTTTGTTAAGCATAAGTGCCAACAATAGCAGATCCTATTGATAACAAAATTGATTTTCCTGCAAGATCGATTTGTGACCATCTAGTGTAGACACTTAGCTTTAATTTAGGAATAATGTGATTGTTAAGCATAAGTGCAAACACTAGTTGATCCTATTTATGACAAAATCAATTTTCTAGCCAGATGGATTTGTGTCCACCTAGTGTTGACACTTAGCTTTAATTTAGGAAAGTGTTATAATTCACATTAATAACTTCAAACCTGTGTATATGTCCATAAATCATCGTTTGTGTCCATATACCTCCAATCTAATATGTCTAGATGGCAAAGAGTGGTGTTCCTTGCCAATGTGCCGAGGAACCTACTTAACTCTACTACAACATCATTGGTTAGACCAACAATTTGATTGTTGTTTTTCAGTAAGATCAGCTTACGATCATTTCTCCCATGTACACTTTGCATTTGTGTTGTACCTCTCATAATTTTTTGAGTGGATAGGTCTGAAGCTATACATAATACAACTAATTAGAAGTCATTAATGAGTTTAATAAGTTTCTAAGCTATATGTACCTTGTTCTTCGGATTTTTCGTTTATTGGAAGAGTACTTGTAGAATCCATTTGCATCTGCTCATCTATAGTTGGCTGCTCCTCTACACATTGTTCATTTGTTTCAGCTTGTGGTGTAACTCATTCTTGTTTTGTAATTGGTTGTTCTTTCTCAATTAACTTTAGCAAGTTCTTTTTCTCTGACCGCGCAGCCTGATGAGTTTCTTGTGTTTTCAAAAATGATCTTCTTTGTTGTACCAAGGATGATAATGTTCCAGGTTTAAATATGTCCTTTTTTTGGTAACTTTGTTTCTTTTTGAAGGTCCTTCTTGACTCATGACTATCAAAATCTGGGTAAATATAAGATTGTACAAGTTAAAAATATTGAAGAAAAAATAAATCACTGAATCTAAACACAACCTATTTGAGTTTTGAAAGCTTCTTTAAGTCTTCCTTTGGGGGCAGATTAACTGGAGCTTTGGCAGACGTGGGGCAGACGCACAAATACAGACATACATTTAATGGGACATCACACGGTGTACCATGGGGCACAGAAATATCGTTAATGATGTTGATGCCTTTCACACCAAAAAAAAAAAAGAGTAGATTTAAAATATCAACACCTCAATAATTCACCATCTCATTATTGTTTTTAAAATCTAAATATGACCTCTTAGAAGCTCCAAAATATGCGTCTGGCCCAATTTTAAGCTAAGTCCATCACTTCAGAAATTAAGTTCTTTCTTGCAACAAATTCACATGCACAAATGAGGCCTCTACTCCAAGGCAACATACAATGAAGTAATGAATGAGCCTACAAATGTCTTTTAAGATGTTTAAAATTCTAATTTAGTAGTTTTATGATGTGCAAAATTCACCATTTCACACACAATGTGTTCCAATAAATTTAATCTCCAAAATGAAATGAATGGGTTATTCCAATGAATACGAAAGAGGCACATTTGTGCTGTAGTTGTGGAAAGTTGATAAGGCCGTCAACACAATCTGTCAAGAGCTGGATTTATAGAATAATTACAAGGTTTTCCAATTCCAATTTCTCGAACTACTTTCAAGAGATATTGTATATAGTGAAGAAATCATGTAGACAATAATAAGTTGCTTCTTCACCAATAGTAATAGCATGACAAGATTAATAATCAAGATATTCAAGATGAACCAAAAGACAGACAAGTGGCAATATAGACTGATCGAGCTTATTGAGATGTATAAAGTCGAAAGAGTTCATACAAAACATTCATTGGAAGAACAGAACTTGTGGAGTAAGATTTTACCTACACAGAAAGTAAGAGATCTACTTCTACCAACAATTTTAAAAATACATGCCTTCAGTGTACCTGCAATAGTAACAAGCATCAACATACACCAATAAGTCTATTAAGAGATAAGAAGTTAGGAGGCCACAAAAGTAAACCAACTATAAAGCTGTGAACTTATCACCACAAAGTACAACTGTAAGCCACAACATATCAAGAAACTACACAGTTCATTGAAAAATAATTGATAAAAAAAAAAAACAAATTAAAGATATAGCATATCTCACAGGTAATTAAGAAATAATTCAAAGACACGAAAATATGAATAACCATAAGATAGAGTTTCACACAAAAACATTGCAAATCTCACATGTAAATCTACCACTTTTTCACATGTTAAGAGACCATTGAAAGACATTGAACATAAGGATAACCATAACATAGAGTTTCAAACGATAGGTTTTGCCGCTTGGTTGACTATAGTTGCTCATCTTATTATCTAATTCATTGAGCATTTTTCATGTGTCAACTTGTTATTCTTTCTTCTTGACATTCCAATAAATATTGTATATGTGGTGATGTACTGATTTCCAATGGTTTGGAATGCTTCGTTTGCATGAATGCAAGTTAAAGTATAAAAGTTAACAAACTTTTGTAGTATGCACCTGGAGATAATAGGTGTCTAGTATTATCATATGTACTTATAGATATAGTTAGACTCTTAAAGATTACATTAGATGCTTCATAGACATTGTAAATCTGCCGCCTACGATTATAGTTTCATCCAACCATCATGTCACATCCTTACTAGGTGAGGAAGACCATGCTCTGTATGAACTGATGAACTATATACTTATATACTAAACCATATGACCAAACTCTATAAGAAAAACATGTGACAGATACAATTAGCTAGTTTCAATACATAATTATAGATACACAAAGGGCTACGAAGCCTGAATCATATGTATTGCATAACTTACTGATATCTAAATACTGAGAGACATATATGACTTAAATGCCCACACAAGTCTACATGACTTAAATGCCCCACAAGTCTATGAAGACAGTACTAGCAACTAATAACATAATACTTATCAAGGTAGGTCCATAACCTATAATTACTGCACATATACATCAAAGAGTATCTAGACTCAACTTGCCTTTACATTGAAATACGTCCATAACTTGAATGTTTACACAGATACCTAGTGAGGTGGTCGGCTGGCTATCATGTATGCCCTCAACTACATTATTAAATGTAACACCTGTAGTAAAATGAAGCTTAAAAACTGAAATTTTTAGTATTGAAACAATTTGAAGATCCTGCCTCTCAAAAAAATAAAAACAACGTAGTTTACTCAATAACCTTCACCAAACTTGAGATAGAAACTTCAAAACACTAGTAGATTAAACTAAATAGAAAAAATAGAATAAACAAAATCTATTTGAACAACTTTTCAGAGGAAGTTATGAAAATCATGCCTTTTTGTGAAGATGTTTGACATGAACGTCTTGTTCGAGATGAACCCACAAATCACTTGCTAAAGTTTTCAAAGATGAGGCTCTTGTCGGAGATGACCCAGTTATTGGAGATGACCCACACGTCATGGTGATGATAGTTGTTCTTTTGCTAAGGATACCCATAAGATGTGTGTTAAAGATTTGATGCAACCCACAAGTTCTAGAACACAATTTTAGAATTTATAATTACTTTTAATATAAAATAAAATAAAAATCACGGGATTATAAAACAGTTGAGGGAAAATATATTTTAAACTAAACCGTATCGATAGCACTTTTTTTAATAAGAACCGTTCCTATTGAATTTCCTATTGCAACGGTTTCCATAATCATTGCAAAAAGTACCTTTGTTGCTGCTATTATTCACTAATGCAACGATTTATTTTAACAAGTGTTATAGTAGGTCCAAGGATTTGCGGCAACGGTTAACACAATTGCAACTTCATAGTTATAGTAATAGTTACTAAATCGTTGCAAAATCACTTTTGTCGTAGGCCATATTTCTAGTAGTGGATCTCTTTGATCTCATATTTTACTCATCATTCATAGAAAAGGGAAATCACCTCTAGTCATACATATCATGCAAAGCCTTTCAAGATACAATCCATACAATTCATTGTTCATGACATAACACTTATTAAGGAATCATAGGTATTCGCCTCCATATTCATTTTAAAGAATCATAGGTATTCACCTCCATATTCATTTTAAGGAATCGTAGGTATTCGCCTCCATGTCCTAATATGGTGTAATGTAGGTATTCGCCTCCGCATCACTTTATAAGGATCATAGGTATTCACCTCCATGTCAATCATAATATGATAAAGGTATTCACCTCCACATCACTTTAAAGGCAAATAGGTATTCACCTCTTGCCTTGATTTAAGATGACATATATTAAGGCTAGTCACCTCACAATTCTCATATCATGACATGGGTAATCACCTCATGTTTATCTATTTAGGGATAAGGCAATTCACCTCACATCCCTCTCACACAGAGGTCTTTGGGGGAATCTGATGCAATCCGGATTACATCAAGGCCATTCACAGGAATCCAGACTCAAGACCTTCAAAGGATGCAAGGGTTATTCATGAAGATGGAGGTTGTCACGACCCAGGAGTACCCCCTAGATGTACCACGATATACAAGACTCCGAAAAGCCTCATACAAGCCCTTAGCATATCATGAACATAAGATAATAGAAAAAAATACGGAAAAATTTAAAACTTTATACAATTGAAGTCATTTTCATAAAAACAAGCGAAATTCTTTCTATACTTTGTCTCAAACCATTTAATACAAATTTTAGAATAAAACTCTTGGGAAATAGCCCATAAAATAGTCTCAACATGAAAATAAAAGACATAAAGAAAATGGTTGGTTTGTCCTAGAAGCTATGAGGACTCACCAAGGTCTTCAACTCCTTAGCTCCTTAGAAACCTAGCTTCAAGATAGCAGTCAAGTCTCCAAACCCTACATTTGATTAGAATGTAGGTAAAATATATGTTAGTACAAAATGTACCAAGTATGATAGCTAGCACAACCATAAGAGCATAAGACAAGGGTTAGTCAATACAAGGCATAATCCAAAATCATATGAAATACTTCATGAAACATAAACTATAAATGAAAGAGACAATATAGCAATCCTAACAAGCAAAGTCTCCAACATAAGCGTCATATAAGCTTTATTTGACTATTAGTCATCTATACCACAATAGGACCATAGTCCTAAGTAACCTCAAAGCGCACTTGTGCAATGCATGAAAGGCATCCCATACTACCTTTCACACTAAGCATAACCTTGAAGTCATCCTAGTCATACTTACCCTCTTTAGATCTCTCACCTTTAGTCAATCATATCATGGAAGGCAACTGTAGCAACAATCCATCAAGCACATATTATAAGCACAAATCATAAAAACTAGAAAAGGAACATATCATATATATCTTCAAAGCATACTTGTGCAATGCATAAGTAAGATCACATATTCTTACCCATACTAAGTAAGCTTCTTAAGTACCCATAGTTCACAACTCATACTCTTATTTATACTACTACATTATTTGGGACATAAGCCTTAATTGAAATAGACCATGTGAGCTTACATAGAATCCTGTGTCTACCCCACACCAAAAAGGGGTCGCTCTACTTGCCGAGGGTAGAACTATACTCTTAGCTTAGGTGAAACCAATGGCTAAGTAACCTATGTGGGCACATAGTTATGGGATATGGAGATTACTTCTAGAAACCTAGACTTAACTATGGTAGAAGGTTTCCATCTCAAAAGATACCTACTTTGGGAACCCAGACTCAACTAGCGTAGAAGGAACCCATTTTGGAAAGCCGAACTCAGCTAGTGCAAAAGCTTTCAAGGGGAATCCGGACTCAACTATCGTATAGGCTTCTATCTCATATTCATATCCTCTCAGTATTAGGCATTAAGTCCAATTTAGTTAGCATTAAGTCTTGACTTAAGTTCATATTTGTGGGTGAACGTCTTGACACTCAATCCACTATAACTCATATATAGATCATTAGATCATGCATGAGCAACTATCACCATCCATGACCTATTTATGATGGCTCTAAAGCCTTTGATTCAATTAGGTGAGACTAGCCTTCCAACCTTAAAGTCACTGCATGTGACAAACCTTTCACAATACTACAACTAGGTCATGAGCATA
The DNA here is from genome assembly GCA_037074985.1 of Solanum bulbocastanum. NCBI lineage: Eukaryota > Viridiplantae > Streptophyta > Magnoliopsida > Solanales > Solanaceae > Solanum > Solanum bulbocastanum. The sequence continues at coordinate 26,990,725 of CM073606.1, read as the reverse complement.
TTCACTTGACTCTCATAGTGTCTCTAAAGCATGTACTAAACTTCATAAATCATGCATAATATCTTATCTGCCCCTTCTTAGGGTCAAACTCATGTTAAGTCAATGCATCTAGAATGACTACATTTGACATGGATTGAAGCATAATTCAAGTAGTTTAATTACTACAAGTCTAATCTCACACTTTACCTCCATGAGGTACAATTCTTACTTTCAATCATCCCACCAAGGGTTGCACTACACATGGATGTCCTCCTAACCTATGTGATTCTATCACTTTATGCATCCAAACTTTCATGAGGTAAATTAGGTGGTAAGGTCTTATCATAACCATTCTATCTAACAACCTACCATTTTCTCATAAGCTTCACTCTTGGAGCCTTATGTTACATAGTTCATCATATTGGATTTACCTATTCCCTAGAGCCCTTACTAAGTGAGAACCCTTTTCATGTTAAGTTCTTCTTCATGCCTAAGATCATGTTTAGAATTATACATTATACATTGATATCATCATGATTTATGTGATTCTATCTCTTCCTACCATCTATTATTCATAAGGTGAATTAGGTAGATAAGGGTCTTTCATCACACTTCTATTTATTGGCCTTATATTCACATGTAGAGTTTACTCTCCAAGCCTTTGCATATATAGTTAATCATATTAGCCTTACTCTAAAGCCTTAGTGATTCACAACTACAAGCCCTACACTCAAGCTTTACTTCTTACTATTCTCATCCATACCAAGATTTCAAGGTGTTTCAATCACATTCTAAATTACTAGGTGATTCTAGTCATAATTCACCATAAAAGTTCAACTTTAACCCTACAAGTCAAGATCCTTCATATTCAATAGAGTCTATTTCAATTCATGATTATATGATCCTAACTTTGATCAATTACTTCACTTGACATTGATTTAGGAAGATCACATATAACCTTTAATTTCACCTCTAATGGCATAAACCCACAAAGTATCACATTCAACAAATAGACTAGGGCTTACCAAAGAAATCACATGAATTCATCATAATATCACAATTCAATGTTAATACAATCATAATTAGGTATTATCCACTAGATTGGAATAATACCTAGGCCCTACCCTCAATGTAAGAAGAACCCTACCTAGAATTGGGTTTTTGACTTCCCAATTGGGGAGAAACTAAGGGGGCTCTATGGGAGAAGAACCCATAGATGAATAAGCTAACATACCTTGATTCAAAGCCTGGTAAAATATTGAAAATATGGAGGAATTCTGACCTAGGTTGTTGCTCTTCTTCTTCTTTTTCTTCACTTCTAAAGAGAGGATTTTCTTGGGGGGAAAGTTAGTTATGTTTTGGGTTCTTTGAAGAATGGGTTAAACGATTTAGTTTAGGTGTCTATTAGGTGTATATATAGGTGGTTTAATAACTCACTGACCGACCACCCTTAACTCCTAATTAATTAATAACTTCATCCCTATACACCTAATTAGAAACTACAACTTAAAATCTGCTTGGACCTACACCCTTCCACCCACGGACCGTGGGTGGACCTACTAAGCGTGACCCACCTCTGTAGGTGAGGTCTAAAGCTTAGAACTTGCAAGTCATTTCAGGCCTTGACCTACAACCTCAACCTAAGGGGCGTGGGTCCATCTACGGCCAGTAGATGGCATCCATAGGTCACTAAAAATTGTTGATTTATGGACTGTTTTTGGGGTCCCCCTCAAGGACCCCTTGGGTGGTCCTTGGGGGATCGTACCTTGATGTATATCCCCTAAAACCTCCATTCTAAGTACCAGAATCATTTCTTGTGATTTTAATCCTTATACCACACTCCAAAACTCTTTCAAAAAGCTCTAGAACTTCTAGTTCAACTTACTAGCTTCTGGGGCATAACAATATCTCCCCCATGGGATCATTCGTCCTCAAAAGACAATTCTAAACACTTCTTAAAGTCACAACTCTAGACTAGAATCCCATCATGCATTCACTACATCTAAATGCACACAACCAATCAAGGAAAGTTCAATTATAAAACTAAACACATTCAATGCAACACAAGGGAGTAGGAACTACATCTACCAACCCAAAATGCATGAAATTTTATATTTTACTCATTTTCAAGGAGGAATTGACATTTCCTAGCTAAAACATGCTCAACACACACTCATGTAGCGTAAATGCAATTTACTCTCAAAAAGCATTTATTCAAGAAGGAATCTTTCAACTCCAAAACAAAGGCAAGCTCATATAATCATCTCATGATTTCTATGTGCAAATCTTACTCAAATGCGCTACAACATAAGGAAAAAATGTATATAAGTCATTTCTAACAAGACCTAAGCATTTTCATGAACATGCATCACATAAAAAAATCATGGAAACATACAATTCACACATGACTTCATATAAAAGCAAATCAAGAGGAACCTATCATCTCAATCTTGAATAGGAGTATAAGGAAAAAAATGGGGACATCTTGACTTATAGCCCCTAAGACCTCCATTCTAAGTACGAGAATCATTTCTTGTGATTTTAATCCTCATACCACACTCCTAAACTCTTTCGAAAAGCTCTAGAACTCTCTAGATCAACTTAATAGCTTCCAGGGCATTACAGAGGTCCTCGAGATGGTATTGATAACAAACAAGGGTTTCCATGCCTTGATGATTGCATGGGATACTTTTGGCGAGCAGGAGCCACTTGGTGCATCGCCCAATGGCTTAGGCGATGGCCCCAACTTGCCTGATGTTCTAGAAGGTGGCTAGAGTTGAAGGCCATGCAGGAAATCTTATCGACCAATCGGCACACCACCCAAGCCACTAGGAAAGCCCTGCTTGACTCTCCGTTTGTCCTTTCAGGTCGCTTTTGGGCCTTTTTCACCTAAAACTATAATTAGCTAGTTTGGGTTCATTTTAGACTTTAGACTAATTTGAATATTATGGTTGTCAACCTGAAACTCATGTTTGAGTGTTTGAAAACTTGGTATAAGCTTTTGTTGAACCTTGTTTACAAACGTCGGTTGCTTGGGATATTGATTCCCTCGAGGTCGTCGTAAGAGTTAGGTGCTTCTCGTTTGATTAATGAATTGAGGTCTTTGGGTTTAATATACCATTAGGTTGCTCTTTATTTCCTCTTTTTGTGTCTATCTATTTATCCTTTATTTCTTGTCTTTCAATTTCCCCATTATATTGTAGTTTCTCTTGTGAGAATTACATCATTTTGTATCAGAGCCAAGCCTAGCTTCGTTCATACGAATCTTGGGGTTTGTTACTAAAAAGAATGCAGTGATCAATTCATTTTTATTAAAATTGCTGAAATGGATCTTGTAGATTCAGTCTTATTTGAGTTTCTAAGGTTGGAATAGTGTTCTCCAAATCTATTTGAGTCTAGGGCTGAGATTTGATAGAGTTTGGTGCCTTGTTGAAGATTCCACCATTGGAGACTTGAAGAAGCTTGAAGATGATGCAAATGGGCTTTAAAATTTGAAGGTTTTGGTTGGGAATTGAGGGATAAAAGGTACTGGGGATCGTTCTCAATTCAAGGAGATCTTTTGTAACTCATTTTTTGTGAAATTCTGAGCCAAAAATTTAGAGGGTTTAATTTTGGGTTCATCTTGTTCTTGAAGTTCTTGAAGAACATTCAAATCTTAAGAAAGGAAGGGAATATTTGAAAAGGAAGAGTTTGATTCCACCCAGATCGCTGAGTTACCTTGGCAGATTGTTGAAATTGGTGATCCCATCTTAAAGTTGGTGTGCTGAACTTCACTTTTGGCAAAAAAAAACAGGTCATTTGGCGACTGGAAACTCAAGTTACACCCCTAATCATAGGTTCTAATCCTTAGTTTCTTTTCTTTTTATTCTCAAACCTTCTCAAGTTTCCTAAACTATTTTCAACTCATAATTAATCTTGTTGTTGACTATTGGTTCTTGAATTCACTTCTTTGTTAGTGCCTTTTCTTTTCGTGCTTTTATTCATTTTTCCTTCATAGTTTACTTCTTGATTCAAGTCTGTTTTGCTTTAATTGAGTCATCCTTCTTTCTTTAAAATAAGAATCCATTCTGACCAACAGTCTAGTTGGCACCTTGTCATCAACCGAGTATAAGCAATCTTCAACATTAGCCGCGTCAATTTGAGAGGCAATCAAATATGTGTAAGCTCGAGTAATTGTGAGTTCATTTAACTAACGCTAACGTTGTTTGCTCTTAGTGAGCTGTCTTATTGCTAGGTAATGGAGGCTAGAAGTTGAGCACAACAACCTACCGGAGGTGTTATAATGGAATCTCTAATGGAGGAAATAACCGACATAGGGGCAGATATGGCCACTATAAAGGGGAATATGACGAGGATGGGAGATAGAATGAACAATGTGGAGGGTCGAGTTAATTCCACTAACTCCACACCCGAAGCTACTTTTTGTGCTTCCACATATGGACACGACTAAACTATCTCTCCTACTATTACTCCTAGAACCTTCCACTAAACGTTCATTCCAACGCCCATTTGATTTGGGTTCGATGCCCAAACTTCCAATATACCATTCCAATTCCCACTCAATCAAGAAATTCCACCAAATCCAATACCATCAAATCAAAATCCACCCTGCTAGGTACCCAAACCCAACAAGTTCTAGTAAATGAGGAGAGGGATGAGGAGTACCAAGGAGGATTTGAAGGTGAAGGTGAGGAAGCGCCATGGAATGAAGCTCAAAGAAATCAGCCTAGAGGACACATGGGGTATAGAGGCCGAGGAGGTAAAGGTGGTCCGGTACCACATGTGGGAAGAAAATATGATAACAAACATCAAGGTGGAGATCCATGAGAAGCCTATGCCAATCAAGCGTATGGTCAAGGAGTGAGAGAAGAATATGGTAACCAACACCGAGGGTTAAACCAAAGAGTTTAATATAACCATCACCAAGGTGGCAATGGAGGCCGGGATGTTAGTATCAACTCTATCAAGACTAACCTTCCATCAATCCAAGGGGAATACAATTCTGATGCTAATTTAGAATAAGAGTCGCAATGTGATCGGATCTTCCAAATCAATGACCTAGCGGAGGTAAAAAGGAGTTGTTATGCTACTACCAATTTGAAGGGTATGATGTTACATGGTGGGAATATATGAAGAAGTATCACTTGGCCATTCAAGAAGGTCCTCCCCCCACCATGGGCTAAATTTAAAAGGTTGATAAGAATCAAGTATATGCCGAAGAGATTCCGCCAAGAGTTACTTGCCAAATTGTACAACTTGAGGCAATGAAGCAAAAGTGTTGAAGCCTACTATGATAAGTTACAAAATATAATCTGAAGCTTGAATATAATGAGAATCAAGAGAATCCTTTTATTCGCTTCAAGGTAGGGCTGAACAAAGATATTTCTTCTAAGATGACCATCCATAGGTTTGTTACCTTGAATGAGATATTTGAGCATCTAATGAGATAGCGAGGGAACTCAAGGAGGAGAAGGTATCAAAGTACAAGGGTAGTCCATCCCCAAATTCTTGGAGCAATAACAAGGGGGGAGTTCAAACATCGTCGGGTTGGAACAAAGATAAGCATTTCAAGAAGCCTTATGAGAAGAAGCCCTTTGAAAGAAACACACCAAAGTACCCACCAAGAGAAAAAGGTAACAATGGCCCAACCAAAGTATCTAAAGGCATTCAATGTCATAAGTGTAGGGTATAGGGTCATATGATTCATGAATGTCCCAATCAATTGAATGTTCTAATTCAAGGAGGGGAAATGTTCTTGGTGTAGAGGAAGAGCAAGAAGAGAATCGTGAAGGAGATTCTCAAGAAGAGGATGAGTTTGAAGATGGGGAAGATGAGGAATAAGAGACCCTTGTGGAGGAAAAGTCGTTGTCGTTTCTAATGGTTTGATGAGGAGGGGTCCAAGTGAAGAGGATAGTTTCCAAGAAGAAGAGAACATCGCTCCTCTATATGTGGTGAGGCGAGCAATGATTGATAAGGCCATAGATGAACTGAGCCAAAGAGAGAATCATTTTTCTCTTCAATTGCCTCATCAAGGATAATGTGTGTTCCTTGATTATTGATAGTGGGAGTTGTGCAAATGTTGCTAGTACCACTTTAGTGGACTTCTTGAAACTTCCTACCACTAAGCATGCTACACCTTACAAGCTTTAATGGTTGAGTGAGTGCGGAGAATTAAGGGTTCATCGACAGGTGTTGATCAAACTCAAGATTGGGACGTACAAAGACGTGGTTTTATGTGATGTGGTCCCAATGCAAACCTATGATGTGCTACTTGAGAGACCTTGGCAATATGATCGTTCAACCAAACATGATTGGAGGACCAACAAGTATTCACTTGTGTTGGATGATTGTAAGTATGTTCTTCACCCTATGTCACCCTCTCAAGTTAATTAAGTATATCAAAGGATGAGTGAGTTAAGGGAGAAGAAGAAGAGTGAGGAGGAACATGTGGAGGCCGAGAGAAATAAAGAGGAGGAAAGAAGGAAGTTGAAAGGAATAGCCCAAGTATTGTTGGCAAATTAGAAGGAGATAACAGAAGAAGTGGAATCCAATAGTTCTTTGATCCTTATCACACCTGGGATTAGGTGTTACAAACTAACCACTCTCATTCTTCTCTTCCCAATTCTATTTCCTTTCTTTTGCAGAATTATGAGGATGTCTTCCCAAAGGAGCTTCCAAGTGGATTACCCTCTCTTTGGGGGATTGAACACCAAATTGATTTCGTGCCAGGGTCACAATTGCCAAACAAGCCAGCTTATCAAAGCAATCCGGAAGACCCCAAGGAGCTACAAAGGCAAGTTGAGGAACTCCTCAACAAAGGTTATGTGAAAGAGAGCATGAGTCCATGTGTCGTACCTATTCTGTTGGTTCCAAAGAAAGATGGAACATGGCGCATGTGTGTTGATTGTTGAGCCATCAAAAAGATTACAGTAAAGTATCATCATCCTATTCCTTGTTTAGATGATATGCTTGATGAATTGAATGGTTTTTGTGTTTTTTCAAAGATTGATCTTAGGAGTGGTTATCATCAAATCCAGAAGAACCCCAGTGATGAATGGAAAACCACATTTAAGACCAAGTTTGGTCGATATGAATGGTTGGTGATGCCCTTTGGTCTTACTAATTCTCCTAGTTCCTTTATGTGTCTCATGAATCATGTGATGAAACCCTTTATCGGGAAATTTGTGGTTGTATATTTTGATGATATCTTAATTTATAGCAAGACCATGCATGATAATGTTGAGCATTTGAGATGTGTGTTTGTTGTGCTTAGGAAAGAACAACTTTATGCTAATATTTATTTTATGTTGATGAAACTGTCTTCTTAGGCTTTGTTGTGAGTTTAAGAGGGGTTGAAGTTGATTAGTCTAAGATAGACGCTATTAAGAATTGGCCCATTCCGAAATCCATAAGCGATGTTAGAAGATTTCATGGGTTGGCTAGTTTTTATAGGTTGTTTGTCAAACGGTTTAGTACCATAGCAACCACCTTGACGGAGGTACTCCGAAAACATGTGTTAATAAACACTTTGTCTTCTAAATTGATTGACTTTGAATGATTGAAGGCATTGTATCCCAAGGATCCCATGTTTGCTCAAATCTTCAAAGATTGTGATGAATGGGAGAAGGAAAGGTGGATGAGGGATAGTTCTTCCTCTCCCTATTCCAAGTTTGATGGTTTCTTGTTCAAAGTCAAGAGACTTTGTGTGCCTATGAGCTCTTGGAGAGAACTATTTGTGAGGTAGGCATACGATGGTGGTTTGATGGGTCATTTTGGTATTGAGAAAACTAGGGGAATTCTTGAAGAACAATTCTATTGGCCTAAAATGCACAAGGATGTTGTTCGAATTTGTGGTCAATGTGTTGAATGTCGACGTGCTAAGTCACGCCTCCTTCCCCATGGTTTATACACTCCACTCCCCACCCCTTAAAGACCTTGGCTTGATATTTCAATGGACTTTGTTTTAGGTTTGCCAAGGACCAAAAGAGGTAGAGATAGCATCTTTGTTGTTGTTGATTGATTTTAAAATATGGCTCATTTCATTCCATGTCATAAATTTGATGATGCTTCCAATGTAGCATCTTTGTTTGTTGAGCATGCTGTTAAATTGCATGGAATTCCCCAAACCATTGTAAGTGATAGGGATCCAAAATTCCTTAGTCACTTTTATAAGGAACTGTGGGGTAGACTTGGTACTAAGTTGTGTTCTCAACTACTTGTCACCCACAAACTGATGGCCAAACTATGTTGTGCATAAGACCTTGGGTTCTATGCTTCATGTTGTCATGCATGGAAATTTGGCCTCGTGGGAGGAACATTTGCCTTTAGTTTAGTTTGCTTATAACCGAGTTGTTCATAGAACTATTGTCATGACTCCATTTGAAGTGGTTTATGATTTTAACCCCCTAACCCCTTTAGATCTCACTCCTCTTTCTCAAGATGTTGTGTTAAGCTTAGATGGTAGTAAACTAGCTAAAGCCATGCAGAAACTCCATGAAAATGTGTGGCTGCACTTAGAGAAGATGAACCAAGAAGTAGCCAAAAAGGCTTACAAAGGCCGCAAGAGGATTGTGTTTAAATCGGGTGATTGGGTGTGGGTACACTTTCGCAAGGAGCGATTCCCCACTTATTGCAAGACGAAGCTGATGCCAAGAGGTGATGGACCATTTCCAGTGCTTGAAAGACTCAACGACAATGCCTACAAGGTTTCCCTTCCACCGAGTATCAAGTGCACTACACTTTCAACGTGTGAACTATCACCATTCCCAACTGTTGATGTTGATGATTCGTTGAATTTGAGGACAAACTATTTTCAAGAAGGAAGAGAATGATGCAATCTAGATTACATCAAAGTCCATTCACACGAAGCCATGTTCAAGACCTTCAAAGGATGCAATAGTTATTCATGAATATGGATGTCCTCGAGATGGTATTAATGACAAAGAAGGGTTTCCATGCCTTGAAGACTGCATGAGATACTTTTAGCTTGTAGGAGCCACTTGGCGCATCGCCCAATGGCTTAGGCGATGGCCCCAGCTCACCTAATGTTCCAGAAGGTGGCTAGAGTTGAAGGCCATGCAAGAAATCTCACCAACCAGTCTGCGCATCACTCGAGCCACTACGCTAGAACGACTTGGCTTGCCTTTTGTCCTTGCAGGTTACTTTTGGGCCTTTTTCACCAAAAACTATAAATAACTAGTTTGGGTTCATTTTAGACTTAGAGTATTTTGAATATTGATGTTGAAAAGTTAAACTCATATTTCAGTGTTAAGCTTGGTAAAGCTTGTGTTGATTGTTGCTTAGAAAATAGCTAGATATTAGTGAGTAGGCTAAGCTATAGGGGAGGTAAATTTTCTCTCGAACAATTTACTCCGAATCAAGTGATTTCTCTCGAACATCAACAAGCATGAAAAATAAGAGCAGCCCACACCTTAATCCATTCACTCTGTTGAGCAAAATGTGTGGGATTGAGTTTAGGATTCACTCTCTTAAACTGAACCCAGGTCAACCCAATACCCACAAACCATCAATCAATAATTTTAGCTCTAAAACCTCTCTCTCGAGCAAGCCAACAACACAAACACAGAACTACATTAGCTACTACAATTATTAAATTAAACCACACTTAATGATTAAACTCACTTCTAAATAGCATTGAAACTAACAATTAGTAATACCCATGAACACATAATCACACCCCAAGAATTGAGGTTTTGGCTAGACATCAAAAAAAGATAAAAACCGTTACCAAATTTATTATCCATCAACTGGGTAAGAGTGATTTCGTCCTTACAATGCTCCAATTTAAAGATTCTCAAAGACCCACTTCCAAATTCTCAAAAATGAATTTCTTCAATCCTTCAAAGCTAAGGAAAAATTAGAGAAAACTGTCTTCGGGTGCTCAAAACTTTATAATAAAAATGTTCTAAAGAATAATTGATACTAAAATAAATGTTCAAAAATATTATAGTCGCCAGAAATGTGTTGCGAAGAGTCATTTGGCGAAGTAAGTCTAGCTCGCCGAACCACTCAGCAAGCCGCCCTTTGGTAACTCCCATCGTCCTTCTGCCTTGACATTCAGCATCCTCAAGGTCTATAACTTTGGGCGATCTAGCACTACATCGCGGAACTACTCGGTGATCTGCCGACTGCTTCTTTTAATTGCTAACTTGGTTCTTTCCTTTAGGGTTTTCGCACACTTGAACTTTAGGCGGTCTGATGAGCGACACGGTGACACATCGAGTGCTCTTGGCGATCCCATGCTGGCCCATCTTCATTTCTTCATCCTATTTTATTTGTTTTTGTCTGTTAGTGTCCTTGCTTTGTTCCTTAATCCATATTCCTTAAAATCAAGGATTAAACATTAGTTATTGGCACAAAATAAGCATTTGAGGACACTAAATCTATATAAACAAAGCCCTAAATGAGTCCAAATCTCAGACTCATTCAACACCCCCAACTTAAACTTTCGTTTGTCCTCAAGTAAAACTCAAGTTCAAAGTTCAAAAAGAATGTCTCAAACAGTGCTACAAAAGACTCAATCATGACTCAAGTTACTCATGCAAGGATCAATTATGCACTCAAAGGTTCAAGTTGTGACTCACAATTATCAAAGATGCTCAAGTTCACAATACTTGCTTCAAATGCAAGTTCAAGCTCAACAAAGGTACTCAAATGCCCTCATAACAAAGATGATCCCATATTTACACATAATTCTTCAACAATTTATTGCTTTGAAATAACAGACAGTCTCACACTCACAAAGATGAACACATGCATGACTTCACCCATAATTTTACCCTTATTTCCCACTCAACAATCATTTCAGCTCACTCAAGATCAATAAGGTCTTTTCAAATCTTGTAACGGGGTTGAGTTTAAAGGTATGGTCATTTAGGCTCAGTGGTTGCTACTCACATGAAATTTGGTCTGAACAACACTTTCTTCCTTTCCTTGAACATTTGAATCATGCTCAAAACTCACCCATTATTCACTTCCAATGGAATACCGGACACCCCATTTCTTTGGCACCTTTTCACAATTTTATTTCACAATTTTTTCATTCTTTTTCTTTTGTTTTCTTCTTTTCTTTCTCTTTTATTTATATAGAGGGGTTCCATCTTTTTCAAGACCATGGATCTTGGGACTTCTTCAAACTTCTTAATTTACCTTCTCTTTCAACCATACCCCCAACTTAGGCTTTCGGACTAAGTTGGCTATTCAAACAAACCACACTTTATGAGGATTATGGGTGAATGGATAAAGAGGGGTCTCAATTTCTCAAGTTTTTTCCAAGAAAAGGATAAGGCTCAAAAGGGGTTCAAGAAAGGCTCAAACATCTCTCAAGGTTGGCCACAAAAGAGGTATATTTTTAAATTGTTTCACTCTTCAAAATTTTTTCCTACGATCATTTCAAGTGCTTCGATCACTTAGTCAACCGAAAAAACAGGTAAAATTCTAGGTGTCATACATAAGGTTCAAAGCAAGCTCATCACACAAGCCATTGGCACCAATATCAAACAAGACTCCACACTTTCGCTAGTGTACAATGTTCATCACAAGAGACTTAGTCACAACGAGATGCAAAAAGTCCATATATTGTCTATGCAATTTCCTTTGGCCTCATCGTAGTTGCATATTTATTTTTTTCGATTAAAAGCACTATTAAGGTCATTGATATTAATTATAACTAATACTCAAGTTTACACAAGAACAGTCACAATCACACACAACAAGAGGTGGCAACTTTTTTTTAGATGGGTCAAAAACCATTTCTATTCAAATCAAGGAGCCATAAGCTCAAACATCCACAAGATAAGATCAAAACACAGTTTGAAACAAAATACCCAATATATATATACAAAAGGTAGGTATAGAAATACCTCACCCCACCACAAATAAAAAGAAGTTGTCCTAGTTTGAAACAAAATACCCAATATATATACAAGAGGTAGGTATAGAAATACATCACCCCACCACAAATAAAAAGCAGTTGTCCTCAAATGCAACAAAAGTAATCAAAAGTCAATAAAAATGATTGAGAGGGAGGTAAAGAAAGATCATGTCTACATAGTCGATCCATCTGTCAAGACATCGATGCCGATGCAACACTTTGATCCTAGGCATCAATGCCCGGTGTAATAGCAACACTGGCTCCACTAGATCCTGCCATGGACGTCTCTGTCAGCGATGTCTGAATGACCGACTATAGAATCGTCTCCTCTAAATTCGGCAGGTCTCTATAGATGGTCGCCTCCTAAGCCTCTTGCTGCTCCTCATCCGTCTCCGCGTCTGACTCATCAGCTGCCACATCATACATAGGCACATCTCTGGTGGTGGTTGGAGGAATCTCAGAACTGGCCGGAGCATCCCAATCCTCAACTGACTCAATGAGAGAAATGAAGTTTGTGGACTTCAAGTAGTCCACATCCTTTCTCAAATCTGAAACTTCAACTTTCAAAGTCGTCACCTCTGAAGTAACCCCCTATTCTCTCTCACACACCTCTACTCTCATTGTGAAATCATCAATCGACGTCCAGAGGGGTGTTAATAAAGCTAAGATGGCAAGCTCAATAATCCAAGGCACCTCGGCCTCTAGCCGGGTAACCTTCACATCGGCTTAATGGGCTAGCTGCAACATCTTGAGGATCATGGCCTGAGTAATCCTAGTGGGCTAGAAAGTAGCAGAGGAACAAGGAACCTGAGAAGAAGTAGAAGTGGGTGTACTTTAAGGCCCGAAGGCCGAAGTAGGCAAAGATGCCTCTGTAGTTATAGACTTAACATCGATTTCCTAGGATGCATCCACCAGAGCCGCTCTTCTTCTATTCACCTCATTCCATGTGTACTCAGCCTCTATGCGCCAAATATCGGTGGAAGATGTGGGACTGACCTCTATGTCGCTCTTCTTGTCACGAGGAACTCCAGAACTCCAACATAATTCTGTTATCAGGATAGGGAAGGGAAGGGACGTTTTACGCTGTTTGACCCTATGGCCATCTCTTGCTCAATATTGAGTCCTAAGTTGAGACGCTTCTTAGCGTTGATCGATCCGAGACGGGCCACCTTTGGGTGGCAAAAGATGGACTGATTTGTGAGGACATGATGGAACTGCTGATAAACCCGAACCAATATCGAGTGGCAATGTCAAGTCCTTCTTCTCGATGGGAACTCCCGCCTCAATCCACCTTGGGTTGGTGTCCCAAATAAGGGCAGCAAGCCAGCATGTATAGGTCATCCAGGGACTGAGCTATAGCTAAACCCTCATACTCATGCTCAAACCTAGTAGCTCTATCAAGTACAATATTGATATGATCACTGTTGCACCCCACTTTTTTCCCTCGGACCATAACAGACTTCACCGGTCTAAAGGCACTAGCCTTCTTCTTCCCCTGTGGCACTAGGTTACCATACATAGTGTAGAACTCACGAACCCATGTGGGGATATATGGGCCTCGGGGCCTGGTAAAGATATCAAATCTCTGGAATCGGAGTGTGTCCCACACTAGAGGGTACTTGTCCACCACTCCATTTGTAGACAGCCGCTTCTCCTAGAGAATTGTCCTCAGTCTCTCTGACTTTAGCCTCTTGAGTAGCCAGGGAGGAGGACCCTAATCTTGTGGTGCTGGAACAACCATTTGTGCTGGAGTTGGCATGGAGTCAGTGATAGAAGGGGTAGACTCTAGGATACTAGAAGAATCGTGACAAGACCGTGCACAAATCTCTGCTTGCCGGGGCTGTAGTGGGTTTTCGTCATCAGGCTCAGAGATTGAGACCTGAGAATCAATAGACTCCCCCTCACTGTCAGAGTTATGCTCTGATATCTCAGATACGGGTACTTTGCCCTTGCTCTTGCCCTTGCCCTTGCCCTTGCCCTTACCTCCTTTAGAAGTTGCCTTCTTCCCTTTTTTAGGAGGCCCAGTTGCCCTCTCATTAATAACGATTCCCCATGCTCTTTTGCGAGGCGGCATACAACTATCGTCCAAATTGATCCTAGCCATATCTGCAAAATACACCTAAAAAAGTTAGAAATAATCCAAGAAAAATGCAAAAAACAGGTTGCAAAAAGACTCGCCCAACCGGTTGTGAGTCGCCAAGTTGCTTTGGCGAGCCAGATCAGACTCACCTAAAGGACTGGCTTGAAAAATTCCCAGAAAAATAACACGTAGACGATTGGCAGGGCCATTTGGCTATTCACCGACACCTTTTGGCGAGCTCAAACTAGCTCGCCGAAAGTTACAGTGTGTTTTAGGGGTTAAGGGCACGTAAAGGACGATAAAGGGATACTTTCAGCGAGTCTCTGAGTGAACTCGTCGATCTCAGGCTTCTTGCCAAAAGTTACCGAGTCAAATCTAACCAAAACACGCAATTAAGGGCGATCTAAGAAGACATCGGCGAATCATCGAGTGGTTTGGCGAGTTCGACCCAGCTCGCCAAACTGCCCAACGTGCAAATTTTTAACCCTTTTTCCCATAATCAAAAGCCGCAGCGATATTAGTCGACCTCGCTGAACCACTCGGTGACACGTCGAGTTGTTACTTACCTTTTCGAGTTTTAGAGGACCTTCAGTTAATTTGGGGGTCCAAACGGTGAACAAAGTTAGGCTCGACGACTTGTTCGGTGAGTCGACGACTTGTCCAAGGACCCGTCGAGTTTTACAGACTCCAACCTAATATTTTCTTGAGTCTAACGGGTGTCCATGTAGGGCCTACCGACCTTTTCGGTGAGTCATCGATTGGACACTTGACTCGCTAACCTGCATTTTTCAAACACATTCCACTTTTCACCTACATAATCAACACCCATTATTCGAAAAATAAACACAAAGCAATTAAAAACTTAGGTTGCCTCCCTAGAAGCGCATTAGTTAACGTCGTGGCACGACATAAGTATTCACTCAAGCTTCATTCTTTGGGTTTGCCATAGTGCCACTAGGCAACACTCCTTGTCATCTCAAGTAGAGATGAGACAACATATGACCCATTTGGGTCTCCAGTAGCTTAATAGATATGGAATGAGAAGCAGTCATTTGATTTAGCATTAAGGCATTCTCTTTTTATCTCTTTCAACACTCTGTCGTGTTCTTCGACTTTGTGGAGAATGAGTGAGAGTATTTCTTCTATTTGTCCACCATCATAATGCTTGGGCTTTCTATGCTTATGAGAAGGAATGTACCTATCTTTTGTACAATACTTCAAATTCCATGATCTTTTTGTCCAAGAGATCTAGTTGGGTTAACATTTTTGCCAGATTCTGGCACCTTTCTTGCTCCTTGTTGGTCTTAGTCATGCGATCAAGGAGTTGGGATACTATTAATAGCATATGGTTGTCATATTAGACCACCCAAAAAAGTTGGTCAGCCACTCCTCTATTTCTAAGGACAAAGACCTCTATAGAAACAGTCCAATAGCATCTCATCTGCGATTCCATGAGTTGGGCACTGCAGCAATAGTGTCTTAAATCTCAACCACAACTCATGGATTGTCTCAACCTCCAATTGCTTGAAATTTATAATGTTATCCGTAAGAATCGTTGTCTTTGAAGGAGTGTGGTCCACTTGGTTACCGTTGCTACCATATACGCTCATTTCCTCTATTTTAACAGCAACACAAAAAACCAAAACTAAAAATAAGTAGATTCAACTATGACTAAAAAGAACACAATTCAACTTCACCAAAAGAATTTCAAACAAACACCACTCCCAGGCTGCAGTGCCATTTTAATTAACTTTTCAAAAACACTTCATCCAATTCCAAGTGTTCAACGATCATAAATCAGTATAAAACCCAACTAAATGAGTTGCATGGGGTCCAATCCCACAAGGAGCAGTACGTATTTCAAATTCAATTGGAAAGTATAAATGTGGTCAAATTAATCATAGGAATAAAAATTATTGAATAAAAACATCTTCCAAATAAAGGGGTGACACGAATGTCAAATGGGCCTTTTTGTTTTGATTATCAACTACAAACAACAGTAACAACAATTCGAATTAACAATAACAAGACGAATTCTTGGGATGTGATTGATTTTATTGTAATATAGACATATGAGTAATTGCAACTATTAGTAAATAACTAGATATCAGTAAGTAGGCTAGGCTAAAAGGGATGTAATTTTCTCTCGAACAATTTACCCCGAATCAAGTGATTTCTCTAGAACATCAACAAGCATGCAAATTAAGAGCAGCCCATACCTTAATCCATTTACTGTTTCAAGCTAAACATGTGGGAAAGAGTTTAGGATTGACTCTCTCAAGCTGAACCCAAATCAACCCAATACGCACAAACTATCAATCAAAAACGTTAGTTATAAAATCGAGAGAGAGAGAGAGAGCCAAGAACACAAACATAGAACTGCATTTACAACTAAAATTAATGATTGAACTCACTTTTAAATAGAATTTAAACAAACAATTTGCAATACACATAAGTTAAATCAGCCCATAATCACACCCGAAGAATTGGTGTTTTAGCTAGACATCATAAAAAGGTAAAAAAATGTTACCAAATTGATTATCTATCAACTGGGTAAGAGTGATTTCGTACTTACAATGCTCCAATTTGAAGATTCTCAAAGACCCACTTCCAAATTCTCAAAAGTCAATCCTTCGAAGCTCACGAAAAACTAGAGAAAATTGTCTCTAGATACTCAAAACTTAATAATAAAATTGTTGTAATGATTATTTTATACTACACTAAATGTTCAAAATTATATTTATAGTCGCCGAATATAAGCTATGAAACTCATTCCGTGAAATAAGTTGGGTAGGCCAAACCACTTGGCAAGCAGCCCTTTGGTCCCTTTCATCACCCTTCTGCCTTGGCATTCAACATCCTCAAGGTCTGTAACTTAGGACAATCTATCTTGGCTTCGCGGAATCACTCGGTGATCCACCGACTACTCCTTTTAATCGCCAACTTGGTTCTTTCCTTCAGGGCTTGGCACACTAGAACTTTAGGAGGTCTAATGAGCCACTCGGTGACACGCCGAGTGCTCTTGGTGATCCTCAAGCTCGCCCATCTTTATTTCTTCAACCTGTTTTGTTCCTTTTTTTCCTGTTAGTGCCCTTGCTTTGTTCCTCAATCTGTATTCCTGAAAATCAAGTATTTAACATCAGTTATTGGCACAAAATAAGAATTTGAGGACATTAAATCTATATAAACAAAGCCCTAAATGAGTCCAAATCTCAGACTCATCAACTGCCCCTCCATGGACCACTCTATTTCCATTTCAACTACTCGATCAATAATAACGTTCCTCTCCGTGACGTGGGAAGGGAACAAATTCTTCTTGATCTCCATTTATTCATTTTTATTTCTTACTTCTTTTCAACTTGGATCCTTTCGTGTTTCCCAATGCCCATTTCAGTGGTTGTTTCATCATTCAAGCTCACCTACACAAATAATCTTATTGGTTAGTATAGATGCAATCAACAGACTTGACATGACTAGAAATTAACATAAAATGATTCCAAACTTAGCCAAAATGTGGGTGTTATTAGATTTCTAGGCATATAAATACGCCTAAGATCAATCCTTCATAGAATTTTTGTCTTGGACTAGCTACATCCTATAGTCAAACTAATTGGGAAGGCATTTTATTCATATTTACCATGGAGAAACAATCAGACTGTACTCTCGAATAAATATATCGCAACTTCTCTTACAAAGGTAGATAGAAGCAAGAGCTAAGCTCTTTGCCTTTTGGGGGTAGGGCCTTTTTCAGTATTGTTGCATATGAGGCATAAAACTCACCGACCATTACTAAACTATACTTTCCCAGGGTGTCCATATTCTTTACACATATGTGCCTCTTGATTAAGGAATGTATGGGCAGTGCGGTGTGATAAGTCCTTGTAAGTACCCATGTATCCTCTGTATTAGGTGATGAGTGGTAGATATGCATTCATTTAAAGTGTGTTTATCTCAGTAAATAGTGTCCTCAATGTTTAATTTTGTCCTAGTATGATTATATATTGATGATTTGCAGCCATGAGTGCAAATGTGCAAATGGAAAAGGCAAGGTTTTTTCTTTCAAAGAATGGCCAAAAATGCCAAAAAAAAAAAGTTTGAACTAAACATCTTTGATCACCTAACAAGAAGGGAAAGTCGTAAAACAAACCAAAGACCACCTGAGTTCACAGTGCATGGAGTTAAATATCAAAGTTAATGGCGAAGTGAGGCAAGAACGACGATCCACCGAAGAACAAAAGGTGAAATAAAGAAATGTCGCTAAATATGATAGTGCCAACCGATAAAATGATGGTCCAAAGGGTGATACGAGCTAGAAATCAGTGATTCTCAAAGTTGACAAAAGTTAACTAAAATGGGAATGCCGAATAAAGCTCAATCACCTGAATCTTGAAGTGAGAAAATGGAAGACCATAGAAAGATTGGTGATTCACCGAATCTAATTTTTGAATTCAGCTAACATCACCGAATGGGAAGTGGAGTATATTTTTTGGCAAAATCTTGGGAAACTATAATAGTCCAGAGGAGAGGGAAAGAATGTGTGAAAAAATTGAGAAAAATATTTTAAACATTCTAGAACGAGAAACATTTTCTATTAAGTGAGAACGGTTTTAGTGTTGAAGTTTTCAAATTGAACTTGAAATTGAAAAATTCAAAATTGAACCCAAAGTGGGTTTTGCTATTAAATAATCAATTTCATGCTACCCATGGGTAATTTCATGCAAGGTATAATCTATTTACATTTAGCAATGTGTGGCTAAAACCCCAAACTCTTGGGGTGTGATTACAGGGTTGGGTGTTGATCTAATTTTGTTGGCTTATGGAATTTCTCTGTTTTATGGATGTCAATTATAGATTTGATTGATTTAGAAGTAATTAATTCATGAATTAAGGTGGACAACTTAATTCTAGCTTAAATCATGTAATTGTGCTCGAAAGTGACTAATATGGGTAATCTGTTTAATAGCAATAATTTAGGATATTTGATTGCAGATCTAAATATTTGGGTTTTTTACGATGACAAATAAATTAGACCAAAAGGAGATTCTAAGCAAGGATGCTTTGAGATCGAAAGAAGATTAACATCACAGTTATGACGACCTAGCTTATTTGTTATTAACTATTTGTAATGAGCAATTCTACAATACCTTGAGTGAAATAAACATTCAATCTCCACACCGCTAGAGTCAATTAGTTTCGTAAATCATCAATTAATTTACTTTTGCTAATTGGGTAACTAAATTACTGTTGTTAAAATGGGTTGATTTCTCCTCCCATATGCTATTTCAAATTCATCAAATTAATTACTTGTTAATTCTCTAATTAAATTTGTAACTGCATACCATTCCTTGTGGATTCGACCCCGACATTTAGATGGATGTTCTATTGACGATGAATGCTCACTCATTTTATTTGTTTTCATGAGTGATTTGAGCATTATAAAAATTATCACTCAAGTTTGGTATAGGAGTGATTATTATTTGTCACTTCAACATTTGGGTACATTCAAGGAACAATAAGAAATGAAGGAAGAGCAACAAAAAGCATTGCTAGATGGTTGACCGCTCAACTTGACATGTTATAAAAACACATTAGTAAAGGAGCAGCAAACTCAACAAGGTGATGAGAAGTGTTTAGGAAGAGAATGTGAAGATGCTAGATTTGAACAAGGTGGACGATTCTGATATGATTTTGCAAGGAATGAAGAGTGATGTTTCTTCTTTCTCAAGCACTGTGGTCTCCCATTCATCTTCCATCAAGTCACTTAAAGAAAAGATGGGAAATCTAACCTCTCTTATGTATGTAGATCATATGAGTGTGAATTGTCTAATGCAAAGAGGAATCAACTAAATTCGCTCCAAGTTTCACCCATCATTACTAGAAGTAAAAAGACAGTTCAAATAATCATAAGGCTCGACAAAGTGAATTCTCAAGAGGTGATTGTGGATAACGAATCATAAAAGGAAATGGATAATTCTGAAGAAAAAGAAGCAGAAGATAAGCCAAAGACATATATAAAAAAGAGTGGTGTTGAGCCTTCATCTACATTGCCTCAAATAAAGATCACACCTTCGTTTCCTCAAGCATTGAGGAAGAGAAATCGCAATGCAAAATTTCAAAAGTTTGTCGATATAGTGAAGTATTTGAAAGTGAATATTCCATTAGTAGATTCCTTGACCAAAAATGTTGGGTTATGCAAAATACATGAAGGAGTTGGTGAAAAAGAAATGGGGGATAGATTGTGAAACAATTGAAAAGTCTGAAACGTGTGTTGAGGTTATGGAAAGGAATGATGTCCTCAAAAGAGATGATCTCCATGTGTTAACTTATATGAAATTAGATACTTTAACATTCATAAATGAATGAAATACCCAAGTGATATGCAGGTTGTGTCTTACATGGATAAAATTGACGAAGCAGTAGCAAGTATTGGAAGTGCAATATATTGTACGAAACCTTTGGCCCAAGTGCTACATAACTATGAACAAGATGAAATTAGCAGCTATGATGAGGTTGTGGCTACACTTGTAGGTGTGGGATCACATAATTCTTTCCAATCTAAACTCAACCTCGATTTGTCTAGCCGAGAAGCACCCCCGGCTAAACCATCCATCATTTAACCACCAAAAAATAGATTTAAAAGAGCTCCCGCCTCATTTCAAATATTGTTTCTTAGGGCCAACCAAACTCTTCCAGTAATTATTGCAAGTGATCTTAAACAATGTGAAGATGAGCAGCTAATCATATTGTTGAAAAGGCACATAAAAGCCTTGGGGGTGGTCAATAGTCGATATTTTGGTAATTTCACCTAGCTCATTGATGAGTCCGAGAGTGGGACTCATTTAGGGCTTAGTTTATATAGATTTATTGTCCTCAAATGTTTATTTTGTGGCAATAACTGATGTTAAATCCTTGAATTTCAGGTATATGGGTTGAGGAACAAAGCTAGGACATTAATAGGCAAAAAGGACAACACAAGCTGAATAAAAAAATGAGAAAAACAAGCATGACGATCGCCAAGAGAACTCAGCGAATCGCCAAGTCACTCCTTGATCGCCTAAAATTACAGAACACTGAGCTTGAAATGGGAAGAACTTAGGCGAAGTCCATTCCCTATCGGCGACTCGCCGACTGCATCGGCGTAGGATGACAATGTCGCCAAAAGTACTGAAGAAGCCAAGTTGAACTCAAATTGGTGAGCTAAAATATTAAAGGGCGCATCACAAAAATCATCGGCTATCTCAATTTAAATCGCATAAAATTACAATGCTTGAACGATGAAAAGGTAAAGAAAAAAGGCTAAAGGAAAGGACAATTGGCGAGTCGCCAAATTGTTGGCAAAGCCCAATTTTCCTTGTCGATTAGCCTCAAAAACCACTCCTCAGATTAGTATAAAGTGATTTTTGGAAGAGAGAGAAAGCATTTATAAAATGTGAGGAACAAAAGAGAGTGATGAGTCTACAATTTGGACTCATTTAGGGTTTTATTTGGATAGATTTATTGTCCTCAAATGCTTATTTTGTGCCAATAACTAATGTAAAACCCTTGATTTCTAGGTATATGGATTGAGGAACAAAGCATGGACACTAATGGGCAAAAAGGAACAAGGCAGCTGAAAGAACAAAGAAAAAAAAGGCTTGGTGATCACCTAATCCATTAGGCGAGTCGCAGAATGGCTATTATCTCGCTCAAAGTTCTTGTGTGCCAAGTCTTGTGGGATTCAACCCCAACTCATTTTCTTGTGTTCTATTACTAGCTAACGATCGTTGAAACTTAGAATTGGATGAAGTGTCCTGAAACGTGAAATCATAGAGAAAAAAAATTATAATTGCTGATTTTGAGTAATTTTAGCAAGGTTATTTCAATTGGGTATTATAATAGAGAAGATATTATTCATTTTCGACTTTCGAATATCATTTACCCAGCTATGGAAAATATGGCTGGTATCAAATTTCGTCTTTTTAGTATAATTGGCTAAAACCCCAGTCTTGGGGGTCTGACAATGAAACCAATTATTGCATTTGACTTAATGTGTGTTATTAATTATTGAATTGTTGTGTTAATTTGAAGTGGGTTTGAGTTATTATTGTGGTTTAACTTCAATATTGCATGTTTAGTGTAATATACCTCAGGGTTTTATGCTTGCTTAAGAGAGAAGTATAGAGCTAAGGTTGGCATCCATAACTAATTAGTCATGACAGTTTCAGCTTGAGAAAGTGAAACTCGAAATTCATCATGTGCATCTAGCTTGAGAGAGTAGATTTGATGAGATTATGGGCTGGTCTTCTTATAGATAGCTTTAAGGTTTGAAAGAACTCAGTAGAAATAAGGTAATTGTTCGAGAGAAAAATGTCTTACCTAAAGTCCATCCAACCTATGACGAATTAACATTGTTGGTAGTGATTTACACCCGTTGTGTTGAACTTTGCAGTTGGTTAGTCAATCCCTCAAGCATTATCTCTTTATTAGATTTTTTCTTGTTGATTGTTGAAGTGGTTTTGTAGTCGAAGATCTACTTGCTTGGGATAGTGATTGCATCTTTGAATTTGGTTCATAATTTCGTAAAACTTTTATTCCTTCAGCTGTAAAATTCACCGTTATAACTTCATAGTCGAACTCAAAATAGAACTACTCTCTGTGGGATTGACCTCATCTCATTTAGTTGGGTTTTATACTGATTTATAATCATTGAACACCTAGAATTGGATAAGGTGTGCTTGAAACGTTAAATCAAAATGGCGTGTTTAGAGTTCTTTTATCGAAGTTCAACTTGTAAAGTTGTCGGCTGTAGTTGATTCAATTTAGGTTGTATTGTGTTTGTGTTGGTTGTGCTGAGCATAAGAGACAATGAGTGAGATAGAGATAAATGGTAGCCAGGCAGGTCACCGAGATGATGTTGATGATGTTAATAGTGTGCATAATCCAATCCAATTGGGTGGAATTGGTGCAATTTGCCCATCATTAGCTGAAAAGGATACTATATTTGATGTCACAAGCACAACTCTTCATCTCCTCCAAATGAAGGGAATCTATGAAGGGTTGACTCATGAAGACCCACATGAGCATGTGAGAAATTTTATAGATGTTTGCAGCGCGTTTTCATTCAAGAATATGTCGCAAGAATCAATCCGGCTCAAGTTATTTCCACTATCTCTGATGGGGGAAGCTAGCAAATGGTTGGCTGAGTTACCAAAGAATTTAATCACATAGTTGGATAAGCTTACCACAGCATTCAATGTGAGGTTCTTTCCTCTGTCAAGGATTATGAAAAGATTAACATTCAAGGTTTCAAGCGATTGGAGGGTGAACCCATTCATGAAATGTGGTTGAGGTTTAAGAAACTCCTACTTCAATGCCCGAATCACGGGCTACCAAACAATTAGCTACTCCAATATTTTTACCGGAGTCTTGATTCGATAAATAAAGGAGTGGCTGATCAATTGGTTTGAGGGGGAATAATGTTGCAATCATTTGAGGTTGCTTCATTTCTTCTTGATGACATGACAATAACAAATCAAGCTTGGTATACTCAAGAAGATCAAGTTTCACCTTTTTTTTTTAGAATGACTCAAGAGCAACTTGATAAGGAAAGAGAGAGGGATGAGAATATCAAAAAGATGTTAGCCCAAATGGAACTACTACAAGCACATATGTTAGAGAATATGAAAAAGCCCAAGGGAACAAGTGGAGTGTTTAGAGTTGAGGAGGGTTCTTCCTCGGGCTATTCAAAGTTGGGGAAGAATCAAGGTTGGAATTTCAATAGATATGAGGAGGGTTTCCGCCCATGCTATTTACAGCAGGTTGGGAATCAAGGTTGGAACTCTCACAAAGAAGAAGAGCAAAGAAGATACTATCAAGAATGGGCTGAGCAAAGTGATTATTGGATAAGAGAGGATGATAATGAAGAAGACCACACTTAATCCAGTGAAAGTCAAAAGGGAGTGCAAGTAGTCCCCGAGTGGACGATTTGATGTCACCATCCTTGACAAAGTTGAAGGTTCGGATGATTTGTTAAAAGGGATGAAAGCCAATTTTTCGTCATTTAACAATAGAGTGAACTATCACGCGGATGCAATCAAGCTACTTGAAGGTCAGTTGAGTTTACTTTCAGCACAATTGGAACAAAAAATGACGAGGGAAAATAGTGATAGAGGTCTAGCAGTGGTTACGCGTAGTGGAAAAGTAGCGGTAGGTAATGTGATGGGTAATGATGAAGCTCAAGCTCATGAAGAATACAAAAGTATTGCGTAAGAATAAATACTCATCCAACAAATCATTGCCAAAGGGTCACAAAAAGATGTGGAAAAAAGCAATCCAATCCCAAAAATGGTGCAACCTCTACCTAAAGTACCTCCTCCATTTCCTCAACGCCTAAAGAAGAAAAACGAGGACGAGAAGTTTAAGAAATTTTTATCGATGCTCAAGACATTATATATTAAATCTACATCTAGTGGAGGCAATTGTTGGAGATGTCGAATTATGCCAAGTTTATGAAGGAGTTAGTCACAAAAAAAAGCTTGGACTTTGAAACAAATGAAGTTTCTTAGAGTTGTAGCGCAATTATAACTAATGAGATGATCAAAAAGAAAGAAGATTTCGGAGCTTTCACCATCCCTTGCACTATCAGCATGCTCCAATTTGCCAAGGCCCTATGTGATTTAGGAGCAAGCATAAACCTAATGCCATATGCAATCTATAAACAATTTGGATTGGGTGAACCGAAATCCACAACAATGAGACTCTTGTTGGTAGACCGATCAATTGAACACCCCATGGGTATACTATATGACATATTGGTAAAGGTTGACCGATTTTCATTTTCCTGGCTGATTTTTATCATTCTCGATTGCGAGATCGATGTTGAAATTCCCATTATTCTGGGAAGACCATTCTTGGCAATCGTGAGAGCGTTAGTGGATGTTGAAAGTGGGGAATTGAAATTCAGGGTGAACGAAGATGAAGTAACCTTTAATGTGTGTAAGTCAATGAAGCACCCAAGCGATATTCACGTGGTCTCTACTATTGATGTTATTGATGAGGCGGTAGCTAGTGTGAGCCATTTGATGTGTATGAGTGAACCACTTGAGGCCATGCTTGCTAACTATGATGAGTTCGATTTTCAAGGCTATGAAGAGGTAGTAGTTTTTCTTTTGGGTTTGGGGGAACATTCAAAGACTCCATTGAAGTTGGATATTGATCTAAAAAATTGAGAAATTCCTCCCGTAAAGCCATCAACGAAGGAACCACCAAAGCTTTCTCATCTCTGATTTGCTTTAATGGGGTAAAATCAAACCTTACATGTAATCATTGCAGCTGATTTACTTGAATGACAAGTAAAATTGCTTCTTGAGTTGTTGAGAAGACATATCAAAGCTATAGGATGAACTATCACTGACATAGTGGGCATTTCTCTAGGCATTTGCACTCACAAGATTCAGCTTGGTAGTGAATTTAAACTGAGTGTTGAACATCAGCGGAGATTGAACCCACTGATGCAAGAGGCGGTAAAAAAAGAGCTAATAAAATGGTTGGATGCAGGTGTGATCTACCCTATTGTGGATAGCAGGTGGGTAAGTCCAATTCAATGTGTACCAAAAAAGGGAGGTGTCACAGTACTCCCAAATGAAAAGCGAGAGCTTGTATCTATGAGACTGGTAACCGAATGGCGAGTATGCATGGATTACATAAATTTAAACTCGTGGACCAAAAAAGATCACTTTACATGCCTTTCATGGATCAAATGATTGATTGACTTTCAGAAAGAGGATGGTATTGCTTTTTGGATAGGTACTCCAGTTATAATCAATTCTCTATTACTCCGGAAGACCAAGAGAAAACCACCTTCACCTGCCCATATGGAACTTTTGCTTCCAAACGAATGTCGTTCAGGTTATGCAATGCTCCGACAACGTTTCAACGTTGCATGATATCTATTTTTGCTGACACGATAGAAGATTCAATGGAAGTCTTCATGGATGACTTTTCGATCGTGGGTGATACTTTTGAAGAATTTTTAGCACACTTGAGACAGGTCCTTCAAAGATGTGTAAAGACAAATTTGGTCCTAAATTGGGAAAAATGCCACTTCATGGTTAGGGAAGGTATAGTTCTTGGTCACAAAGTGTTACAAAAAGGGCTGGAGGTTGATAAAGTAAAGATTGAAGTTATTGAGAAGTTACCACCATCAATTTTGGTGAAGGGTATTCAAAGTTTTTTGGGGCATGACGGCTTTTACCAGAGGTTCATCAAAGACTTCTCAAAAATTGCACACCCTAAATGAAAACTTTTGGAGAAGGAGGTGAAATTCAAATTTGATGATGAGTGTATAGTGGACTTCAAGTTTTTGAAAGAAAAATTGTTCTCCACTCCGGTTATCATTAGTCCTGATTGGTCAGAACCCTTCGAAGTCATGTCTGATGTAAGTGGCACGGCATTAGGTGTCGTGTTGGGGCAAAAATGCAACAAACTATTTCACCCCATTTACTATGCAAGAAAAACTATGAATGGAGCTCAAGTTAACTACACAGTTACAGAACAAAAATTACTTGCAGTGGTATATGCGTTTGAGAAATTTCGTGCATACTTGCTAGGCACTAAAGTGGTTGTTCACACTGATCATGCTGCTCTGCGTTATTTGATGCAAAAAGAAGGATACCAAGACAAGATTGATAAGGTGGGTGCTATTATTGCAAGAATTTGACTTTGAAGTCAGAGATAGAAGAGGTTGTGAAAATCACATGGCTGAAAACTTATCAAGATTAGAAGGTAAGGAAAACGATGAGCTGGAGGTAGACATAAATGATGCCTTTACCGATGAACAAATATTCACAGTGACTCTACAACAAACTCCTTGGTATGTTGATTTGTCTAGCTATGTATTGAGTGGGCTGATACCGGAAGAATGGAACTTCTATCAACAAAAGAGGTTTTTGTTCGATGTCAAGAAATACTTTTAGGATGAACCGTACTTGTTCAAAGAGTGTTCAAACCATATCATTCAGAGATGTGTACCGGAAAAGGAATTCAACGAAATTCTCCATGCTTGTCATTCTTCACCGGTTGGGGGTCATCATGGTGGAGTGCGTCAATTGCTAAAATCCTCCAAAGTGGTTACTACTGGCCAACCCATTACAAAGATGCCCATGAATTTGTTAAGAAATGTACACAATGTCAAAGACAAGGTGGAGTATCCAGAAGACATGAGCTTCCTCTGAAACCTATTTTGGAAGTTGAATTATTTCATGTTTCGAGAATAGATTTCATGGGTCCATTTGTGAGTTCATTTGCTAATAAGTACATTTTTGTGGCAGTGTATGTTTCTAAGTACATATTTGCTAAGTTCAGAACTCCTAGGGCTATTATTAGTGATGCAGATCTCATTTTTGCAATAGGCTTTTTGCGTCTGCATTTATCAAATATGGGGTGAGACATAACGTAGCAATGTCATATCACCCTCAAACGAGTGGCCAAGTAGAAGTTTCAAATCAGGAGATCAATAATATCTTAGCTAAGACCTCAAATGCAAATAGGACTGATTGGTCTAGAAAGTTAGATAATGCTCTCTGGGCATATTGTACCACCTACAAGACACCAATCGGTATGTCTCCATATTAAATAGTGTTTGGGAAATCTTGCCATTTACCAGTTGAATTAGATCACAAAGTGTTATGGGCATTAAAGACTCAGAATCTGGACTGGGTCAGAACTTCAAAAGGAAGAGTAGATTAGCTCAATGAATTGGATGAATTCAGGTTAGGGCCTATGAATGTTCAGCCCTCTACAAGGAAAAGATGAAGAAGTGACATGATTCTAGAATCCTTAGGAGAGAATTCCGAGTTGGAGACTGGGTGTTGTTGTATAATTCTCAACTAAGACTCTTTCCGGGGAAGATCAAATCCAAATGGTCAGGCCCATTTTAAGTAACACGAGTGTTAATTAATGGAGTAATTGAAGTTGAAGGTAAAGAAGGGCATGCCTTCAAAGCGAATGACCAACGTTTGAAACTATACTTCGGAGAATACCACCAAATTTCTGTGATTGAAGTGGTGTATCTGCAAGATGCTTGAGAGCATTTCCACGTCTTGCCATGACGTTAAATAAGGCACTTTATGGGAGGCAATCCATGTGTTAGTGTTTTGAATAATGTGTGTTGAATGTGCACGTGTAGACGATGCAGTGAGGAAAGACACTATCAGCGAGTCGCCAAGACAGTTCGACAATTACGCATTTGTTCGCATTTCTGGTGCAAACTATGCACTGAGATACTGGAACATTAGGTGGAAAGCTTGTACCACTAGGAGACTAGCCGAAGTGATTAGGCGACCTGACTATCACGACCTTTTTGCATAAGCCTTGACAGCCCAGCCTCTTGGATAATTTGGTGAGGTTTCAAGTCCTTTAGACGATGCGCTGATGTATTCGGCGAACCCTCTCTTTTCCACAGCATGGACTGGTTGCACACTGGAATCTTCAACGAACTCCAAACCATTGAGAGAACTGCCAAGCAGTTCGGCGACTCCAACAAGTTTTCACCAAATAGGGGCCTCGTGAAGATTCCTTGTAACCCTACTTTGCGTGTTTAAGTGCCAGTAGTTTACCTTTGTTTTGTTATTGTTTGTTCTCTATTCACATTGGGGACAATGTTGGATGCTTTTGGTGGGGGTGGTAGGTATTTGGTGATTGAGTCATTTGTTTTCTCTGAAGTTATTTAAGTATCGGTTATTATCAATACCGATGACTTAAATAGTTCTCCTAATTAAATGAAATTCATATGCATCTACGGTGAGGCTAAATGAAGTTGCATACACAATATGTGTACTTTTTGCATCTCGTTGTGACTAGCCAATTATCGAATAGAGTCTGTTGTGATGAACATTGCACACTAGCTCGAATGAGTCTTGTTTGATATTGGTGCCAAAGCCTTGTGGGATGAGTTAAACTTGAACCATGTGTAATGACACCTAGAATTTTCCTCGTTGGTCC
The DNA here is from genome assembly GCA_037074985.1 of Solanum bulbocastanum. NCBI lineage: Eukaryota > Viridiplantae > Streptophyta > Magnoliopsida > Solanales > Solanaceae > Solanum > Solanum bulbocastanum. The sequence goes on along the minus strand of CM073606.1, from coordinate 26,961,794 downwards.
GGTTGACTAAGTGATGCAAGCTCTTGAAATGATCTTAGGCAACAATTTTGAAAAATGAAACAATCTGACAATATATCTTTTTTCTGGCCAACCTTGTGAGATATATGAACCTTACTTGAACCCCCTTTGAGACACATCCTTTTCTTGGAAGAAACTTGAGCAATTGTTTATCCATTCACCCATAATCCTCATGAAGTGTGGTTTGATTGAATAGCCAACTTAGGTTGATAGCCTAAGTTAGGGCTGTGGTGAAAAGAGAAGGTAAATCAAGGAGTGTGAAGAATTCCCCTTTGAGCCAATGGTATTGGAAAAGATGGAACCACTCCATATATATATAAATAAAAAGAGAAAGAAAGCAAAAGAGAAAGAATGAAAAAGTTGTGAAATAAAGTTGTGAAAATTGTAAAAAGAAATGGGGGTATTCGATAGTTTATGTAATAGTGAATAATAGGGTGAATTTCTAGCATGATCAAAATGTTGAAGAAAAGGAAGAATGTGATGTTCAAACCATATTTCATGAGGGTATCAACCACTTAGCCTAAATGACCGTACATTTACACTCAGCCCCGTTACAAGCCTTGAAAGACCTTTGTGATCTTGAGCGAGCTAAAACGAGTGTTGATGGGAAAATAAGGGCAAATCTATAAGTGAAGTCATGCATATGTTCATCTTGGTGAGTGTGAGAGTTGTATGTGATTCTAGATTTATAAATAGTTGAAATATAGTGTGTGAATATGGAATTATCTTTGTTGTGAGGGCGTATAAGTATCTTTGTTGATTTTGAACATCCATTTGAAACAAGTATTGTGAACTTGAACATTTTTTATAATGATGAATCACAACTTGAATCTTTGAGTGCAGAATTTATCCTTGCATGAGTAAGTTGAATCTTGTTGTGTGCATTCATGATTGAGTCTTTTGTAGTACTGTTTGAGACATCCTTTTTGAACTGCTGACCTTGAGTTTTACTTAAGTACAAGCAAAAGTTTAAGCTGGAGGTGTTGATGAGTTCGAGATTTGGACTCATTTAGGGCTTTGTTTATATAGATTAAGTGTCCTCACATGCTTATTTTGTACCAATAATTGATGTTAAATCCTTGAATTTCAAGTTTATGGGTTGAGGAACAAAGCTAGGACATTAATAGGCAAAAAGGACAACATAAACTGAAAAAAGATAAAGAAAAACAAGTCTGACGATCACTAAGAGAACTCAGCGGATTGCCAAGCCACTCCTTGATCGCCTAAAATTACAGAACACTAAGCTTGAAATGGGAAGAACTTAGGCAAAATGCATTCCCTATTGGCGACTCGCTAACTCCATCGGCGAAGGATGACCATGTCGCCGAAAGTACTGAGTGAAGCCAAGTTGAACTCAAATTTGCGAGTTAAAAGATGGAAGGGCACATTGATGAGTCCACAAATTGGACTCATTTAGGGCTTTATTTTGATAAAAATAATGTCCTCAAATGCTTATTTTGTCTCAATATCTGACGAAAACTCTTAAGTTTTAGGTATTTAAAGTCTGAATGCAAGCATGGACGCTTACGCGCAAAAAGGAACAAAAAGGTCGAAAAGAACGAAGAAACTGAAGCCTGAGCTCCGCCAAGCACACTTGGCAAATTGCCAGAGAGACAGATTTTGCCTTTTGTTCCAGTGCACGAAGCCCTAAAGGAAGAGGAACAAAAGGTGATGAAAGGAGCAGTCAGCGCTTCGTAGAAAAGTTTTGTGAAGCAGTGTCATACCACCCAATGGTCTAGAATGTGAAGATGTTGAAGGCAAGCACGAAACAGTGATGAAACAGAAGAAGGGCGAATCGCCGAGTCAATCGGCGACTTCGACTAACCTCGCCGAACGATCCACCAGCACTAATTTCTGAAGTCTATAAATACTAAACTCTTTATTAATTTTTAAGAGAATCGAATCATTATTAGAATTTTCACAGTAGAATAGTACTTTTTTAGGATATTTTCTCTCAAGTTTGGAGAGGGTTTTTTGGGAGACTTGAAGAAAGAAGGATTTCGTCTTCCCCAAGTTGGAAGTGGGTCTTCTCCATTCTTCCTCCTTTGCTTAAATCAAGGTTTAATTCCTTATACCCATTTCATTTTAGTATCATTTTAGGTGTATTTTGTTATTTCTTGATGTGTGGCTAAAAACCCCCATTATTGGGGTATGATTTAGCAAATATGTGTTGATATTGTTATTGGGACTTGCTTGTTGATAGGTTAGATGTATTTTAATGGTGATTTCACCTAGTGGTTATGGTTTAATTTAATGGGTTTATAGTTGCAAATACAAAACCACCCATGTATTTTCAGCTTGCCCGATAAGGAGGTCGTGAAACCAAGCTGCTAGACTGATGGCCTAAGGAGTGGGTCGACATGAGGTTCAACCCGAGAGGGTAAGCCCTAGTCCCATATCCTAACACATAGCTTGAGAAAGTGAGTGGGGTAAGTCGTAGGCTGGCCTTCAAGTGACAAATGGGTGTCTGAGAGGAACATATTTGGAACGGGGTTAGTTGCCCGAGAGGGAACTTATTTCCATCTAAAGCTTAGCCTAGTCACTATTATCTTGCAAATTTCCTATCGAAAGCATATACCCAACGATTTATCTCAATTTGTATTGTGGTCACACCCCAAGAACTTTTCCCTATACCCAATTTTCTTGTTATTTTTGTTGTTTTTACTACTTGTAACAAAACCCCCAATTGATATTTGACACTTTTGTGTCACCCCCTTTAATTTCCTATGTTTTTACTCGTTAATGTCTTTAGCTATGACTAGTTAAAACTAAATTTTATTTTTCTATTAATTCTCAAAACCACTCCCTTGGGACACGACCCCAACCTTTAGTTGGGTTACTATATTATCGACGATCGTAGACACTCGTATCGTAGGTTAGTGTCATTGGTCATGATAAGCATCACACATCGCAGAAATGATCGGCGATCTCAATTTATATCGCCTAAAATTACAGCACTTGAACGATGAAAAGGTGAAGAAAAAAGGTGAGAGGAAAGGATGATTGGTGAGTCGCCGAATGGTCAGTGAAGCCCAACTTTCCTCACCGATTGGCCTCAAAAAGCCACACCTCATATTAGTATAAAGTAATTTTTGGAAGAGAGAGAAAGCATTGAGAAATTATGAGGAACAAAAGATAGAGAGCAAAACCACTGCTATTGTTGATTTTGAGTAATTTTAGAAAGGATTTTTCAATTGAGTATTGTAATAGAGATGATATTATTCATTTTTGACTTTCGAATTTCATTTACCCAGCTATGGAAAATGTGGCAGGTATCGAATTTCAGCTGTTTACTATGATTGGCTAAAACCCCAATCTTGGGGATTTGACAATGTAACAAATTGTTGTGTTTGACTTAATGGGTGTTATTAATTATTGGATTGTAGTGTTAATTTGAAGTGGGTCTGAGTTATTACTGTGGTTAAACTCTAATACTGCATGTTTAGTGCAATATACCTCAGTGTTTTATGCTTGCTTGGAGAGAAGTATAGCGATAAGGTAGTAACTTGGCATCCATAACTAATGGGTCATGACGATTTCAGCTTGAGAAAGTGAAACTCGAGATTCATCATGTGCATCTAGCTCGAGAGAGTAGATTTGATGAGATTGTGGGCTGGTTATCTTATGGATAGCGTTGAGGTTCGAAAGAACTCAGTGAAAATAAGGTAATTGTTTGAGAGAAAAATGCCTTACCTACAGTCCATCCTACTCATGACGAATTAACATTATTGGTAGTGATTTACACTCGTTGAGTTTAAGTCTGCAGTTGGTTAGTCAATCCCCAAAGCACTATCTCTTTATTAGATTATTCCTTTATCATTGTTGAAGTGGTTTTGTAGTCGAAGATCTACTTGCTTGGAATAGTGATTGCATCTTGGAATTTGGTTCATAATTTCATGAAACTATTATTCCTTATGTTGCAAAACTAACCATTATAACTTCATAGTCGAACTCAAAATAGAACTACTCTATGTGGGATCGACCCCAACCTATTTAGTTGGCTTTTATACTGATTTACAATCGTTGAACAACTAGAATTTGATGACGTGTGCTTAAAACATTAAATCACTCATACACTCACAAAATAAATTTAATGGAAGATTGTAAACCAAGTATTGAATATCAACAAAGATTAAATCCTCTAAAGCAAGAAGTGGAGAAGAAAAAATTATAAATTGATTAGATGTATGAGTCATTTTCCCAATTATAGACAGTCACTAGGAAAGTCTAGTGCAATATGTACTTAGAAAGGGCGATATCATGGTAGTTTACAATGAAATAACTAAGTTAGTAGGATTGTCTCAAAACACGTCTAGTAGAGTCTTGTTCATAAATGTGAAGCGCGTCACATTTATGAATAGGAGGCTATTGGATGTTAAGGAAATCTCACTTCTTCATTCTATAAGTTGTGCCACAGAGTTTAACTCTATTAGGTCCTTCTTCTAATCCGTGCCCTACGGTTTTCAGAATATGGTCATTACAAGGGCAAATGCTAGGAGGAATGGAGAAGGCACTTTGGATCAAGAGGTTCCTTTCCAAGTTCCACCCCAAGCTCCTCATCAAGCCCCAATTAACCCTATAGATGTCACGAACCAAGGGTACCCCCTAGACGTAACATGGCACATGGAAACCCAAACGGACCCTAGTAAGCCTCTTAGCATATCATCATCACATAAGTATAGAATAATAAAGAATAGAAACACATTTTTAAGTCTTTAAGAAATCTTTCACAAAAGTAAAGAGGAACTCTAGACATAGTCTCAATAAGCCATCTACTACAATCAAAGTCTCAAAATAATAGGGTCACAACACTTACAATATAGAATATGAAAATGTCTAGTACAAATAAAGAAATGAAACAACCAAAAAACTCTTATCCTTGGATCCATGAGGACATACAACAAGCTTGATGAGTAGTCAACCTAAGCTTGAACTAAAAGGAATCGCCTTAAACGCCAGAACCTACACTTTGTAGAAAAATATAGAAGAAATATGGGTTAGTATAAAAATGCACTAAGTATGGCAACTATGCATAACAAAAACCTTTAAAGATACTCAAAATGGACATTTTATTGAAAACTATATACTTTACCAAGTTTATGAACCAACAAAGAGATAAGTGTAAAAGCATAAGATACAAGCATATTCATATAGTGATAATCTCAACATAATGAAAACAAACCATATGAGCCATCAAAGCAACTTTGTGCAATGTATGGATAAGATCCCATACTGCTATCCACACTAAGGATAACTCATTAAGTGATTGTAGTTCATAACTCCAACTCTAGTTCATTCTATCGTATTGTGATTAGCTTTAACCGACATAGACCATGAGAGCTTAGTCATGGAATCCGGTGTCTACCCCACACCAAAAAGGGGTTGTCCTACTTCCCTAAGTTAGAACTAAAACTATTACCTTGCGTGGATCCACTAGCTAAAGACCCATGTGGGCACATAGTATATGGGATACGGAGATATCTCCATGAATGATACTCTATTCATTAGATCCATGAATGTCGCCAAGGCATTAGTTAGGCCAAATTACATCACAAGGAACTCATAGTGCCCATACCTAGTTCGGAAAGCCGTCTTGGGTATATCATTCCTTCTTTCCCTAAGTTGATGGTAGCCCGAACAAAGGTCAAATTGATAAGTAACTAGCCCTTAGAGTTGATCAAATAAGTCATTGATTCTCGGAAGGGGATATTTATTCTTTATGGTGACTTTGTTCGATTGGAGGTAGTCAATGCACATTCTAAGGGACCCATCCTTCTTTATCACAAATAACTCCAGAGCACCCCATGGAGAGCTACTCGGTTAAATGAAACCCTTGTTTAGGAAATCCTTCAATTGCTCTTTTAAATCTTTTAACTCCACCGAAACCATTCTATAAGAAGGAATTGAGATAGGTTGCGTGTTCGACAAAAGTTCAATGCCAAAGTCTATTTCCCGCTCGGGAGGAATGTCGAGCAAGTTATCAGGAAAGACTTTCGAAAACTTACTCACCACGAGGACCGACTCTAGAGAAGGGGTTTCGGACTCAACATCCATCACCCTAACAATATGGTAAATGCATCCCTTGGAGATCATTTTCCTAGCTTTGAGACAAGAAACAAATTGACCTCTAGGAATAGAATTCTCCCCTTTCCACTCTAAATTTGGCTCATTTGGAAATTGAAATTTTACCACCCGGGTCCTACAATCTTTAGAGGCATAACATGCATGCAACCAATCCATACCAAAAATTACATCAAAATAAAGCATATCTAACTCTACCAAGTCCACCAAGGTAACTTGGTGAGACAAGGAAATAGGACAACTTCTATAAACTCTTTTTTCCACTACCGAGACACCAACTCAGGTAGAAACTAAAAAAAAGTCTCTAATAACACTTTGAGGAGTATTTCAAACTTCATAGCTACAAAAGGTGTGACAAAGGACAATACCGCACCAAGATTTAACAATACATATACATCAATAGAAAAGACTTGTAACATACCCGTCACCACATCGGGGGAGCTCTCTTGGTCACCTCGGGATTGAAGAGCATATAAGAGATTTTGCTTTTGGGCATTGGAGTTGGAACCACTTGGATGAGCTTGCTTATATTCTCTCCCCTTAACCTCGAGCATGGGACAATATCTGATTTTGTGGCCGCTCTTGCCTTCTATAGCACCCATCCGAGCCCACTAAGCACTTGTCTTCATGTTTTCTTCCACATTTTGACCAATTAGGCCAAGCAACATATGAACCACCACTATTACCCCCTTCAGGTTTAGGGTTAAAAACCCTATCTTTGTCAACTCTTGGAGTGCTAGAGGAGCCTTGATTGGAGAATCTTTGCTTGAACCCTTCTCGGCCTTGCCCATCAGACTTAGCATTGGAAAAATTCCCTTCACCGGTTCTAGTTCTTTTTACTTCCTTATTGCCTTGGAGTTTCTCACTCTCTATTTTTTGGGTGTACACCATAATATGTGAGAGATCCATGTCATGAAGACGCATTGCCATACGACATTCTTTTCTTACCGCCTTAGATATACCCGTCACGTACCTACTCATCTCATCTCTTTGATCTGCCACCATAGATTGAGCATACTTGGACAATTCGATAAATTTTGGAGAATATTCTTCAACATTCATACCTCCTTGACGAAGGCTGATAAATTCTTTCACCTTGGCTTCCCTCTTCTCTCAAGGAAAGAACCTATCAAGGAATACTTCTTTGAACACCTCCCAACCTATGGGACCTGCTCCTTCTGGCCTATTCCTCTTCCATTGAGTATACCACACTTGGGCCACTCCTTGCAATTGATAAGTGGCTAGTTCAGTTTTCTCTAAAGAAGTCACCCCCATAGCATCAATTATCTTGAAGATCTCCTCCAAAAATGCTTGAGGATCTTCACCCACTTCAGAACCAAAGAACATAGGGGGGTTCATTCTTGTGAAATCTATCAACCTTGAAGTTATGGAGTTCACATTAGGGTTCACATTAGGCCCAACATCCCTATTTGCTTGAGCCATTATAGCTTGGGCTTGGGTAGTCACAACTTGAGATTGAGTTGTTACGGATTGAGCTTGGGCCGTCATAGCTTCAGTTATCATTTTCTTAGTTGCCCTAAATTCTGCTTGAGTCACATTTACCGGATCAACCGGAACTTTCCCATCTAGAGGAGCTTGATTTCCTTGAGGAACTCCTTGATTCATATTCTCCTCTTCCACCCTTCTTGTGTTGGCCCTTCTTGTATTCATTTCATGAAGACACAAAAGAAGAATTAGAAGGAAGACTTTATAGATTTAAACTCTATGGCACGACTTAAGGGTAATGAAAGAAGTTTAAGTTCCTAACATCTTATAGCCTCTCACTCATAAATGTGGCGCGCTTTACACACATGAACAAGACTATACTAGACGTGCCTTATGAGACATCATCCTAGAATCATTCTAAACCTTTTTTCTCTAATTACCAAATTTGTCACGACCCAAGGGTATCCCTTAGATGTAAAATGGAACATAGAATTCCAAAGGGACCCTAGTAAGCCTCTTAGCATATCATCATCACATAAGTATAGAATAATACAGAATAGAAACACATTTTTAAGTCTTTAAGAAATCTTTCATAAAAGTAAAGCAGAAGTCTAGGCATAGTCTCAATAAGCCATCTACTACAATCCGAGTCTCAAATAATATGGTCACAGCCCTTACAATAGAGAATATGAAAATGTCTAGTACAACTAAAGAAATGAAACAACAATAAAACTCTTGTCCTCGGATATATGAGTACATACCACAAGCTTGATGAGTAGTCAACCCAAGCTTGAACTAGAAGGAATCGCCTTAAACGTGGGAACCTACACTTTGTAGAAAAATATAGAAGAAATATGGGTCAGTACAAAAATGCACTAAGTATGGAAACTATGCATAAAAAAAACCTTTAAAGATGCTCAAAAAGGACATTTTGTTGAAAAATATGAACTTTACCAGGTTTATGAACCAACATAGAGATAATTGTAAAATCATGAGGTACAAGCATATTCATATAGTGATAATCTCAACATAATGGAAACAAACCATAAAAACCATTACAGCAACTTTGTGCAGTGTATGGATAAGATCCCATACTCCTATCCACACTATGGATAACTTATTAAGTAATTACAGTTAATAACTCCAACTCTAGTTCATTCTATCATAGTGTGATTAGCTTTAACCGACATAGACCATGAGAGCTTAGTCATGGAATCCGGTGTCTACCCCACACCGAAAAGGGGTTGTCCTACTTGCCTAAGTTAGAACTAAAACTCTTACCTTACATGGATCCACTAGCTAAAGACCTATGTGGGCACATAGTTTTTGGGATACGGAGATTGCTTCTAGAAACCCGCATTCAACTATGGTTGAAGGTTTACATCTCGTGAGACAGCTACTTTGGCAACCTAGACTCAACTAGTGTATAATGATACCCATTTGGGAAGCCAGACTCAACTAGTGTAAAAGCTTCCCTCTCATAATCATATCCACTCGGTGCTAAGCATCAATTACCATTGAGTTTATATTAAGTCTTGACTTAAGTTGATAATTAAGGAAGAATGACTTGACACTCAACCAACAAACTCATACTATAGCTCCTAGATTCAATAGGTGAGACTAGTCTTCAAACCTAAGAATCATTACATGTGACAAACCTTTCACATTGCATTTTATTCAATCGTAAGTGTGTACATGAGGATAATCATCCAATCAACACAACAATTAGATTATAATGTAGTTACTTTACTCTCAAAGCAATCCAATTATATACACACAAGTCTCATACATATAGTCAATTCTTATATTTTGCCCTTCAAGGATATAGATCACATTCAACCAATAAATCTAGAATTACTACATTAGATATAGATGGTAACATGATTCAATGAACTAAACTATTATAAGAACAATTCCAAAATTACTACAATTCACCCAATTCACAAGTCACAAACTAGGGTATAAGGGAATACATGGATTCATAGGGTATTTTCTCATAAAATCAATAATAATCAACTATTCAATCATAATATATCATAATTAATCAATGAAAATGTTTTGAGAAAGAATCCATGGCTTAGAATGAAAACCCTAGGTTTTGGAGACTTTTCTACTTCGAAATTGAGAATTTAAGGACTTCATGGATGAAAAGTTATCCATGAATCAAAGCTACCATACCTTCATTGAAGGTTCCTCACGAAATTGAGTGGAAAATTTAAGTTCTTAAGCCCTAGACCTTGACTTCTTCTTCTTTAATGGAGGTTTCTAGAGAGAGAAATATTTGGGAGGGAAGCAGTTCATTTTGGGGTCTTGAATGAATGAACTAAATGAATTAGTTTAGGGGTCTATTAGGAATATATAGGTGTCTTAATTATTATTAAACAACCCTACTTAATTAATTAATTAACCCTAAGACCCGTCCTTAATCCCTAACTTAAAAACTAAAGTCCAACTTACAAGCATCACTCACGAAACCCCACCCACGAACCATGGGTGGGTCCACAAGCCGTACTAGCAAGTCGTGGTTTGGGTCATTGTGTCTCAAGGTTCAGGGGAGGTCCAGCCTCGACCCATGATCCCCACAGCTCGTGGGTTACCATCCGTAGGTGATGCTGTTTTTGACAGCTTTTTAGGCAGCCTATTGGTCCTCCTCAAGGACCCTTCGAGGGGGGGCGGGCATGCCTTGACATTTATACCAAAAAAAACTTGTACTAAGTAACGAAGGTTATTTTACAACTCTAATATTTATGTTAAACCCCATTTAGGCTACTAGTTTACTAATTAGGCTATATCTTAGTTCATTAGTTTTCCAGAGTGTTACAATAGGGAAAATGTGACTCATGCGGAGTTTAGGTCTACCATCCAAATGTTGGCTCAAGACACTACGGTGCAAGTCAATAGGGAAGTGGTTGCTCCTATGAATCCTAATGTGAATTCCGCGGTCTTAAGAGTGAGGGAGTTTATTAAGATAAACCCCCCTAAATTTAATGGCTCCAAAGTGAAAGAAGAACCTAAGGAGTTTATATATGAGGTCGATAAGATTCTTGATATCATGGGGGTGACTTTGGTAGAGAAAGCGGAGTTAGTCGCTTACCAATCGAAAGGGGTAGCACAAATATGGTATGGTCAACAGAAGGATAATAGACCGGTAGGAGCAAGTCCCAAAGAGTGGGAGGTGTTTCAGAAGGCATTTCTTGCTAGGTTCTTTCCCCTAGAGTTGAGGGAGGGTAAGATGCAAGAGTTTATTAACTTTAAGCAAGGTAGTATAAGTGTTCAAGAATATTCTCTAAACTTTACTCAACTCTCCAAGTATGCCCCAACATCAGTGGAAGATTCAAGGGCTAGGATAAATCAATTTATGATGGGAGTGTCCGACTTAGTAGAAAAAGAATGTCGTACGGCAATGCTTGTTGATGATATAGATATCTCACATCTTATGGTTTTCTCCAAACAAATTGAGGAGTCAAAACTCTAGAATGGATGATGGTAAGTACTTTGATGATGAGTCCGATGGACGGGGTCGCCCTAGGTTTAAACAAAAGTTCCCCAGGCAAGGTCCCTCAACCACTCCTAAGTTCAACAAAAAGAGAGTGTCTAACCCTAAGTCTCCAGATGATAGTAGTGAGATTCTATTGCCGAGATGTAGTAAGTGTGATAGAAGGCATGAGGGTGAATGCCTAGCGAGTTCTTGTCACAACCTAAGGGTACCTCTAGACATAACATGAAACACGGAACCCTGAAGGACCCAAGTAAGCCCCTTATCTTGTCATCATCACGTAAATATAGAATAATAAAGAATAAAACACAATTTCAAGTCTTTAAGAAATCTTTCATAAAAGTAAAGCGGAAGTCTAGACATAGTCTCATTAAGCCATCTACTACCATCAGTCTCAAAATACTAGGGTCACAGCCCTTACAATAGAGAATATGAAAATGTCTAGTACAACTAGAGAAATGAAACAACAATGAGAGATCTAGTCCTCGGATCTATGAGGACATACCACAAACTTGAAGAGTAGTCAACCCAAGTTTGATCTAGAAGGAATTGCCTTAGACTCCGGAATCTACCTAAGTAGAAAAAAAGAAGAAATATGAGTTAGTAAAATTAATTCACTTAAGTATGGTAACTATGCATAAAAACCATTTAAGATGCTAAAAAGGGACATTAGTTGAAAACTATGCATTTGATCAAGTTTATGAACTATCATAGAACCGAGTGCAAAATCATAAAATACATGCATATTCAACATATTAAACATCCAACATAAGGAAACAAACCATAAGAACCATCAAAGCAACCTTGTGCAATGTATGAATAAGGTCTCATACCCCCTATCCACACTAAGGAAACTCATTAAAGGATTATAGTTCATAACTCCAATTCTAGTTCATTCTATCATAGTGAGATTAGCTTTAACCATCATAGACCATGAGAGCTTAGTCATGGAATCCGATGTCTACCCCACGCCGAAATGAGGTTGTCCTCCCTGTCTAAGGTAGAACTAAACTCTTAGCTTACGTGGTTCCACTAGCTAAAGACCTATTTTGGCACATAGTTTATGGGATAAGGGGATTGTCACTAGAAACCCAGCCTCTACTAAAGTGAGGGCTTCTATCCCAAGAGATTGTTCGTAGAAACCTGGCCTCTACTATCGTGAGGGCTTCCATCTCATATCATTATCCTCTCGATGCTAAGCATAACTCTCATTGACTTTACATTAACTCTTAACTTAACATTTATGATTAAGGAAGAATGTCTTGACACTCTATCCCACAACTCATTCTATAGCTCCTAGATTCATTAGGGGAGAGTAGTCTTCAACCCTTAGAACCAACATATGCGACAAACCTTTCACATTACATGATCTTCATAACTATGTGTGTACATAAGGATAATCATCCAAACAATATCATAATTATATCATAATAGAAGCACTTTACTCTTAAAGCAATCCAATTGAAGACACACAAGTCTCATACATATAGCTAGTTTTCGTACTTTGCCCCTTCAATGGGTATAGATCACTATGCATAAATATCTCTAGAATTACTTCATTTAACATGTATAATAACCTAATTCAAGTAAGCAATTCATCACATACATAATCCGAACACAATTGACTAACAAAGACCCTATATTCATGCTTCTAGATCCAATTTAGGGAAACCTAGAGATTCATGGTTTCTTAGATAATTATTTATGAAAACAGTAGTAATTCATCAAATTTATCATAATATAAGACAATAATAAACACATTGAAGTCATTTTGGAAGTGAATCCATGCCATAGATTGAAAACCCTAGGTTCTTGGAGAAGTTGAACTTTGAGAAATAGAGTTTTGAAGGGCTTTAAGGAAGGAAGCTATCCATAAATCAACACTACCATGCCTTGAATGGAAATCCTTCACGAAATTGAAGAGGAAATTTGAGTTCTTGAGCCTTGGTCTCCTAGTTCTTCTTCTTCTTCAATGGTGGTTTCTATAGAGAGAAATTTTGGAGGGGAGAGTATTTGGGAATTTGATTTGGGTCTTGTGAGAATGAGTTAGTTTGTTTAGTTTAGGGGTCTTATTAAGTATTTATAGGTGTCTTAATTAATATTCAATGACCTTACTTAGTTAGTTAATTAACCCTAAGCCCATTCCCTAAACCCCAACTTGAAAACTAAAGACCCAAAACAATGGTGACTCACGAAACCCCCACCCACGGACCGTGGGTGGGGTCACAGGCCATACTAGCAATCTGTGGTAGGCATTAGAGAGGGGGAGAAAATTGGGAGGCTCAGTCTCAACCTACAACCCCCATCTACGAGAAGTGGGTCCACCCACGGCTCATGGGTGTCCATCCGTAGGTGCAGCTGCTTTTTACAGCTTTTTGGGCCTTCTCTTGGATCCTCCTCAAGAACCCTTAGGAGGTCCTTGGGGGGGCATGCCTTGGCATTTAGGTTCTAAAACATTAGTACTAAATAGGGGAGATTATTTTCCGAGTCTTATCTTTACGTTGAACCCCATTTAGGTTACTAGTCTACACACTAGGCTCTAGCTTAGTTCATTAGTTTTTCGGAGTGTTACATTATCTCCCCCTTGGGAACATTCATCCTCGAATGAGTATTTAGAAACCTGAGAGATTAAAGACTTAAAACTAGCAGCCCATTATGCATGAAATATCAAAATAATGCACTATTAAAAGGAGGAAACTTAACTCTATTTAAAACATAATCAATGCATATAAGGAAGTAGGAACTACCTCTATCAACCCAAAATGCATGAAATTTAAATTTCTCATGTTCATAGGAGGAACTACCTTCTCCGTCAACAGCATGCTCAACACAACATCATGGAGCCAATATGTCATCTTATAAAACATAATAAAGTATGTTCATCAACACATATCATGAAGTCAAATATAAAACATCATACTAAAACTACACAACCATATGAGGAAACACATAAATAATAAAAACTCATATTATCACTAAACATGAATTTCATCAAGAACATGCATCAGTTAAAGAAACCGTGGAAAACACACCACTTACATATGACTTCCAAAACAACAAAATTCTAGACGAACTACTTACCTCAAGCTATAGTAGGAGTAGAAGGAAAGAGATGAGGGTATTGGGACTTCATGTCGGCCACGGCCTCCAAAGGTAGCACCCTTAACTAGATGATTTCTCCACAAAACCTTAACGGAAGCTACCTCCTTGTTTCTTACCTTCTTGACTTGCCAGTCAAGAATCTCTACTGAAACCTCTTCATAGGAAAGGCTTTCATCAACACCTAACCCTTCTAACGGAATAATGGTCACCAGGTCCTCAACACACTTTTTAAGCATAGAAACATGAAACACTAAGTGAATCGAGGCCAATTCATTTGGCAAGTCCAACTCATAAGCAACTTTCCCAACTTTCCCAACACAATCCAATATTTGGTAAGGACCTACAAACCAGGGACTAAGTTTCCCCTTTTTGCCAAACCTCATCACATCCTTCATGGGTAAGATTTTCAAATAAAACCAATCGCCAACTTCAAATTCTAACTCTCTTCTCCTCACATCGGCATAAGGCTTTTGCCTACTTTGAGCTGTTTTCAACCTCTCTCTAATAAGTCAAACTTTTTCAATAGCTTCATAAACCGACTCGGGGCCAATAAGAGCAATGTCACCTTCTTCAAACCAACCAACCGGAGACCTATTTCTCCTACCATACAAAGCTTCGAAAGGAGCCATAACGATACTTGTAGGCAAACTCTACCAAGGGCAAGTGGTCATCCTAACTACCTTTAAAATCTATGACACGTGCCCTCAATATGTCCTCTATGGTTTGAATAGTACTGCTTGACCATCCGTTTAAAGGTGGAAAGCAGTGCTAAGCTTCACCTTAGTGCCAAGGCCTTTTTGGAATAACTTCCAAAAATGAAAAGTAAATTGAGGACCCGTTCCGAAATGATAGATAGAGGAATCACATGCAACTTCACTATTTCCCTTATATACAACTTGGCATAGTCTTCCACCGAGTGAGATGCCTTGATGGGAATGAAGTGGACTGATTTGGTCATCCTATCAACAATGACCCAAATAGAATCATATTGCCTTCGAGTACGGGGCAACCCCAAAATAAAATCCATATTCACCTCTTCCCACTTCCAAGTGGGAATTAGCATATCTTGCAAGAAACCTCTCGGCTTTCGATGCTTAACTTTGACTTGTTGACAATTAGGACATTTACCTACAAATCCCGCAATATCCTTCCTCATACCATTCCACCAATAGACTTTCCATAGATCACGATACATCTTGGTGGCTCCCGAATGAATTTCTATCAAAAACCATGAGCCTCTTCTAGAATTGTCTCCCTTTGCCCATCAATATCTGGAACACATAAGCTACCTTGGTATCTAAGTACCCCATCTCCCCCTTGGGAGAAGCCTCAATGGATTTCTCGAGTACTGACTCTTTCAACTCCATTAATATATGATCAAGGTGTTGCTTAGACTTCACATCCACAACAAAAGATGATTCGGAGCTATTATGAACCGTGAAACCACCTTTAGGAGAATCTACTAGTTGGACACCTAACCGGGCCAACCTATGCACATCACGAACTAACTCTTTCTTTTCATCCTCTATATGGGGTCACACTACCCATGGATAGTATACTAAGGGCATCCACCACAACATTATCTTTGACGAGGTGGTAAAGGACACTCATATCATAATCCTTTAAAAGCTATAACCATTCTTTGTCAGAGACTCAAGTCGTTTTGGGAAAACACATATTGAAGACTTTGTAATCAGTGAAAACATCTACATGGACCTCATACAAGTAATGTCTCCATATTTTAAAGCAAATACCACTGCCACTAATTCAAGATCATGAGTCAGATAGTTCTCTTCATGTATTTTGAGTTGCCTTGAAGCATAGGCAACCACTTTAACATGTTGGATGTGTACACACCCCAACCCTACTCTCAAACTGTCACAATATACCACAAACCCATCGGTACCCTCTGGTAAGGTCAACACCGGAGCGGAAGTAAGTCTATCTTTCAACTCAACTCTTGGAAGATTTTCTCACAAGCCTCTGACCACCCAAACATAGCTTTCTTTTTAGTCAAAGCCGTCAACAGAGAAGCAATGGAGGATAAACCATCAACAGATCTTCTATAATAACTGTCCAAACCAAAAAAGCTTATAATATCTATAGGAGTTAAAGGTCTAGGCCAACCTTTGACCGCATCCATCTTTTTGGGATCTACCTCAATACCCTTGCTAGACACAACATGGCTAAGAAAAGCTACCGACCTTAACCAAAACTCACATTTACTAAACTTTGCATATAATCGGTGGTCTTTAAGGACTTGCAACACAATCCACAAATGGTCCATCTGTTCACTCTCACTCCTTGAATAGATCAAGATGTCATCAATAAACACTATCACAAACATATCAAGATATTGTTGGAACACCCTATTCATTAGGTCCATGAATACCGCCGGCGCATTAGTTAGACCAAAAGACGTTACTAGGAATTCATAGTGACCATATCTCGTTTGGAAGGCCATTTTAGGAATGTCAACCCCCATCACCCTTAGTTGGTGATAACCCAAACATAGATAAACCTTTGAAAAGTAGCTAGCCCTTTGGAGTTGGTCAAACAAATCGTCAATTCTAGGGAAGGGATACTTATTCTTTATAGTCACCTTGTTCAATTGGCAGTAGTCAATACACATTCTAAGGGACATATCCTTCTTTTTCACAAACAATACCGAAGCACCCCAAGGAGAGATACTTGATGGAATAAAACCCTTGTCTAGCAAATCATTTAGTTATTCCTTTAATTCTTTCATTTTGGCCCGAGCCTTTCTATATGGAAGGATGGATATAAGTTGTTAATCCGGCAAAAGATCAATGCCAAAGTGTACTTCCTGTTCGGGAGGAATGTCGAGCAAGTCATCAATAAAGGCTTCTGGAAACTCACTCACCACGGCGACTGACTCAAAGAAGGGAACTTGGACTCAACATCCACTACCCTAACAATATGATACCTGCACCCCTTGGAGATTATGTTCCTAGCTTTTAGACATGAAACAAATTGATGTCTAGGAATAGAATTCCCCCATTTCCACTCTAAAATTGGCTCTTTTGGAAATTGAAATTTCACCACCCGGGTACTACAATCTATTGAAGCATAACATGCATGCAACCAATCCATGCCCAAAATTACATCAAAATCAAGCATGTCTAATTCTACCAAATCAACCAAAGTGACTTTATGAGACAAAGAAATAGGACAACTCCAATAGACTCTTTTTTCCACTATCGAGTCACCAACTGGGGTGGTAACCAAAAAAGGCTCTACTAATATTTTGGGGAGTATTTCAAACTTCATAGTCACAAGAGGTGTAACAAAGGACAAAGTGGCACCGAGATCTAAAAGCATAAACATCAATATAAAAGACTTGTGACATACCGGTCACCTCATCCGGGGAGCTCTCTTGGTCACCCGGGATTGAAGAGCATACAAGTGGTTTTGCTTTTGAGCATTGGAGTGGGAACCACTTGGAGAAGTTTATTTGCCTGCTCTCCCTTTGTCCATGAGTGTCGAAAAATCTCTCATCTTGTGGCAACTTTTGCTACAACTATAGCATCCATCCGAGCCCACTAAGAACTTGCCTTCATGTTTTCTACCACATTTAGCACAATTAGGCCTAGCAACATATGTAGCACCACTATTGCCCCCTTGAGGTTTAGGGTTGGAAACCCTATCCTTGTCGTCCCTTGGAGTATTAGATGAGCCTTGATTGGAGAACCTTTACCTGAGCCCTTGCCGACTTTGCCCATCGGACTTAGCATTAGAAAATTTCCCTTCAGCGGTTATAGCTGTTTTCACCTCCCTATTGCCTTAGAGCTTCTCACTCTGCATTTGTTGGGTATACACCATAAGACATGAGAAATTCATGTCATGAAAAAGCTTTTTGTCGTATGGCATTCTTTCCTTACCACCATGGATATACCTGTCACATACCTACTCATCTCATCACTTGGGTCCGCCACCATGGATGGAGAATACTTAGACAATTCGGTAAACTTTAGAGAGTATTCTTCCACACTCATACCTCCTTGACGAAGGTTGATAAATTCTTCCACCTTGACTTCCCTCTTTTCTCGGGGAAAGAACCTATCAAGGAATGCTTTCTTGAACACCTCCCAACCTATGGTATCCACTCCCGCCAACCTATTCCTCTTCCATTAAGTATACCATACTTGGGTCACTCCCTTAAATCGATAGGCAGCTAGTTCCGCTTTCTCCATAGAAGTCACCCTTATAGCATCCACTATCTTGTAGATCTCCTCCACAAACTCTTGAGGATCTTCACCCACTTTAGAACCGAAGAACAAAGGGGGATTCATTATTGCAGAGTCTCTCAACCTTGAAGCTACGGAGGTCACATTAGGGTTTACATTAGGCCCAACATCCCTATTAGCTTGATTCATTATAACTTGGGCTTTTGTTGTCACTGCTTGAGATTGAGTTGTTACAGATTGAGCTTGGGCCGTCATAGCTTGACTTATCATTTGCATAGTCACCCTAAATTCTTCTTGAGTCACATCTACCGGAACAACTGAAGCTTGCTCATCTAGAGGATCTTGATTCCCTCGAGGAATTCCTCGATTCACATTCTTTTCTTCCACCTTTCTTGCGTTGGCCCTTTGTGTATTCATTTCTTAAAGACACAAAAGAAGGATTAGAAGGAAGATGCTACAGAGTTAAACTCTATGGTACTACTTAAGAGTAACGAAACAACTTAAGAGTAATGAAAGACGTGTAAGTTCCTAACATCTTATAGCCTCTCACTCATAAATTTGACGCTCTTCACACTATGAGCAACACTCTACTAAACGTGGCTTATGAGACATAATCCTAGAATATTCTAAACCTTTTGCTCTAATTACCAAGTTTGTCATACCCAAGGGTACCCCCTAGACGTTACATGGAACATGAAATCCCAAAGGACCCAAGTAAGCTCCTTAGCATATCATCATCACATAAGTATAGAATAATAAAGAACAAAACACAATTTCAAGATTTTAAGAAATCTTTCATAAAAGTAAAGCAAAAGTCTAGACATAGTCTCATTAAGTAATCTACTACAATCGGAGTCTCATAATACTAGGGTCACGACCCTTACTATAGAGAATATGAAAATGTCTAGTACAACTACAGAAATGAAACAGCAATGAGAGCTCTTGTCCTCGGATCCATGAAGACATACCATAAGCTTGAAGAGTAGTCAACCCAAGCTTTATCTAGAAGGAATTCCCTTAGATGCCGGAACCTACCTTAGTAGAAAAATAGAAGAAATATGGGTTAGTACAATTAATGCACTAAGTATAGTAGCTATGAATGAAAGCCATTTAAGATGCTAAAAAGGGACATTTAGTTGAAAACTATGCATTTGATCAAGTTTATGAACTATCATAAAACCAAGTGCTAAAGTATAAGGGCTTATAGCGTAGGGAGGATTTATGGGAGGAAGGCTTGCAAGAGCTGAGAACTTGTTTGGGCTATTCAATGATGGCCGGATTGCAAATGGAGAAGTTGATGACTTCTTTTCTTCTTTTCCCTTTTCTTTGAAAGGGCTGCTGGTGCTGAATCCTGGTCTTATGACTGGCCTCATGATTTTCCCTGCAAAAATTTTCTAGTTAGAAAATCTGGGAGAGAGTAGTCTTCTCCCTTGATATATTCAACCTGAAAATCAAAACTAGATAACAATGCCTGCCATCTAGCAAATATCTATTTAGCAACAAGATTTTTAACATCTTTTTGAAGGATTTATTTAGCAGACTTACAATCTACTCTAAGTAAAAATTCTTTATTTATCAAGGCATCCTAAAAGTTTGTAATACAAAGAACTATAGCAAGGACTTCCTTTTTGACTGTACTATAGTTTTTCTGGGCAGAGTTCCAAATTCCGAAAGTAAAGCGAACTAATTGTTCTTGGCTTTCTGGAGTTTTCTTTTGTTTAAGAATTCCTCCATAATCAATATCTGAAGCATCTGTCTCAACAATCATAAAAGAATCTGGGTTGGGGATACCTAAACAAGGAAAACTCTTAACCATTTCTTTAATCTGGATAACAGCTCTGGTTTGTTCATTTGACCAAGGAACGGGTGTTTTCTTAAGCTTGTCATAAAGGGGCTTGCAAACCTGTCTAACTTTGGGAATAAAATCTGCAACATAGTTGAGACTGCCCAAAAACCTTTGTAATTGGGTTTTATCATGAATAACATCAGGAAATTTATCTGAAAACTCAATAGCTCTGCAAATGGGTTTATAAGTGCCTTGATATAAATCATGACCAAAAAATCTAATTTTAGTTTGAAAAAGATTGATCTTTTTGGCGCTAACCACAAGACCATTATGTTTAACAATTTTGAAGAATATATTTAAATGTTTGAAATGAGAATCAATGTCCTCAGAGAAGATTAAAACATCATCAATATAAACAATTGAAATATGACTAATATGATTAAAAATAGAGTTCATAATATTTTGAAACTCAGAAGGGGCGTTTTTTAACCCAAAAGGCATAACATTCCATTCGTATTGTCCAAATGGAACATTAAAAGTAGTTTTGTATTTATCCTTTTCAGAAATCTGTATCTGCCAAAATCCTAATTTCATGTCAAACTTGCTATAAACATTAGCTTTAGAAGTTCTTTTTAAAAGACCCCTTTTATTAGGAATCGGATATCTAATCCATTTTAAAGCAGAGTTCAAAGGTTTATAATTAATGACAAGTGTGGGAGAACTTCTTTCTTTCTCAGCAGCGTTGTTAACATAAAAGGCTGAACAGCTCCACAGAGATTTAGAAGGTCTAATAATTTTATTTTCTAAAAGAGTATTAATCTCCTTTTTACAAATTTCCATCAAATCATGATTCATTTGAATGGGCCTAGCTTTCGTAGAAATGGCCTTTTCATTGAATCCATCTATATAAGGTAAATCAACAGTGTGGGCTTTTCTGGCCCAAAAAGCATTGGGGAAATCAGAACAAATTTCTTTTTCAAAAGTCTTTTGTAAATTGGCAATCTTAGTTACCATTCCAGGGGTTTTTAAAATTTGCTTAATTTTCTTAATTTTTATATCTTCTTTTAGAAAACAAATCTTTTGAGATATAAGATTAACTCGAAATGCAGTTTATTTATGTAAAAATTTACTTTCTTCCAGAGAAGGGGTTTTAATAAAAGGAAATGAAATTTCTTTTCCTAAAATTTTAGTTTTGATAGAATCAAAATCAGAAATATAGGGTTTTATTTGAGTAATAAAAGGTATTCCCAAAATGATTTCTTCATTAATGTTTTTAGTAATAACAAAATCATTTTTTAGGCAAATACCATTATTGCAAATATGAGCTTCAGATAACTTGTAGTCAATCATGATACATTCACTTGTAGCATTGTATAATTTGGTAGTTCCTTTTGTAAGGTACTTATTAGGAATTAATCCTTCCACAATACAATTCCTGTCTGCACCACAGTCTAACAAAGCAATTTTGTTAAGAGTCAAACTATCATTGACAACTAATTTAATAAGAATATGAGAACTCTGAGGTCTAATCTTGGTAATAGTATTGATACCTGTTGTATCTGCTTTATTGTCAGAAGTATCATGATCTTCCTCTTCTAAAGGTATTGCTTTAGAGGTTCCTTCTATGTTGACTCCCTTAAGTCTTGTTCCGTAAGAGCATAAATCTCCATTTTATGGAGTCTAGACTTGATTTCTCTAATTTCTTCTTTAAGAGAATTAACTTCTCTTCTAAGCTCTTCGACAGAAGGTTCTTCCTTCTTGGAGTCAAATCTATCCATGATTTGTTTCATGCTGAAAGGAATCACTTTAGGCTTTTCTTCTTTTTGTCTAGTAACCAATTTTTGTAATTCAAGGAGATATTTTCTCCTGGCATCTTCATCTTGAACATGCTCAATAGTAGAAAAGAGAGTCTCAGTTGTCTTTTCCGATATAACACTGATAGCTTTACTATCACATAGGCAAAATGCACCATTGCAATTGCAATCTGATTCTTCTTCTTCGGATTCTGAATTATGAGCGACATTGAGAAATTCTTCGTCACTTTCTTCTTCAGACAAAGAGTATTCTGTCTCTGACTCTTCTTCTTCTATGATAGAAAAGAGCTTTTGTTTGATTTCTTCATCTACACCAAAAAGATTAACCTTCTTCTTCTTTTTCTTATTTCTTGGGCACTGGTTAGACCTATGACCCTTTTTGCCACATTTCCAACAAGTTTCTTCCGAAGAGGATTCCTTGGAAGTAGGTTTCTTACCTTTCCTTTTGGATTTGTCTTTGAAATCTCTTCTTTACTTAGAAGATTTTTTCTTGTACTGTCTAGTTGTTCTTTCTCTTTTTCCTACTTTCCTAGCAGAAGGAGGTTTTAATAAGGGAAATCCAAAATCTTGGCAGAAACTTCCCAGTTCTACATAAGAAAACTTTTGATCCTTCTTAAGCTGTTCTTTTAGCTTAAGATCTGTACAAAGTTCCATAGCAACAACATTTATGATGCTTATGAGATCTCTGTATGCTAGTTGAGAATATGGAATCTTTCCTTCGCATCTATCTCTAATTTTGGACCTAACCTTTTCAGCGAAATGAGTAGGAAGTCCGCTGATAAATCGTTCTTTCCAATAATCATTGTTACAATCTGATCTTATCATGACTTTGTTTAGGAACATATCCTTGTACCATCTAAAATCTGTTAATTTTTTACAATACAGATTGTTAAGAATCTCAAGGCTCCTATCTTGGAAAAGTCGGGGTTCACCCACAAAGTGCTTTGCTATGCTATACAGCAAAGTGGCTGTAGCATCTTCATAAACTACTTCAGAAGAAGTATTCACTCTATCCTCTGTTTTAACCGTAACTCTAGAGGTTACTGCATTAAGGATGTCATTCCTGTTTTGATCAGTGAGGTAATTATCCCACCAATTTTTTAAAGTTCCCGTGAACCCTGCCACAATTATGTGGGCTGCCTCTTTATCCCCTGCATTCTTCATTTTGTATGCAGTAATATTCATTCCCATTTCCTGGAGCTTTGAATAAATCTGACCTTCAGCCATTCCATCTATATTCCATTCAGTTAAACTTGATCCATCTGCAGCTGAGGCTGGATGGAGGACGTTTTCCTCTAACTGAACATCTGGGAAAGAAGGTCTAGGATAATAATTCCTTTTATTAGGATGTCTCTCCAATAGAGTTCTAAGCTTATTTCCTTGGGTAATGTTAAGTCTAGACAATTACTCATTAATCAACTTGTCAAGCAGTTCATTGGAATGACTAAACTCTTTGGACAGCTTAGGGAAGTTTTCTTTGGAGAATTCAGGGATTTTAAAATTTGAGGGCTAGCCCTAGAAGAACTCAGTTTGTCACCTATCTGGCTGATTCCATTGAAATTACCACCTTTATATTCTTCAATCTGTTGGGAAATAACATGAAGAACTTGATTGGTATAGTTGTTCTGCTCAAGGATTTTATTAATATCTCCTCCTGTTATAAAGGTTGATTCCTTTTCTATAGGTTTCTAGAAAGGAGCAGCTTTCAAGATTTCTTTTCTATAAGGAATGCTAAGTCCTTCGAGCGGAGGGGTAACACTCTCAATCACCTGATCTTTGGTGTACCATTTATTGATAAGAACTTGAAGGGATGACTGAGTATCATCAATTTGACCCGAAGATTCAAACCAAGTAAAAAACTCGACTTTAGTTTTGAATCTTTCCATATCTTTAAACCATTTATCTCTGAACGATTTCCTTTGATCCAAGGTATAGATAGCTTTATACCATTCTACCTTCTGCTTATGTTCTGGTATTTCCACTGGCTACTGCTTGATTAATCATTCCTAATGCATTTGGATCGTTATGATTGAAAAAATCAAACTACAGAAGAAATAACACATTTAAAAGGCAGAATATTCTACATTGATAAAAACGTGAATACATACGAAAAACATTAAAAATTATCACACTTTTTTTGTATAAGGCTTCTAAATTCCCCGATGCTCTGTAATTTCTAGGAAAGAAGTGACTTTTTGAACTTTCACTGACCATCTACTATAAGGAAAGTTGACCAACAACCTTCTGATATACAGAAAGTTCATTAGCGACTTGATTAAGGACCCTGGAATTGAGAAATCAAATCAAATGGTTAGGAAATCAAATTAAAGAGCAAAAATTGATTAATACATACATACCTTAATTTAACACTCATTAAATTTTTGAAGGAGTAGGAAGCAATCCTTTCAACAATATCAATTAGTAGTTCCCTCAGAAGGGATTCAATGTAGTTTTTTTTTACTCCTAGTCATTTTTGAAGATTTCTTGTTCTTCCTTCCCATCTTGGAGAAAATTAAATGAAAGGACCTAAGTTGTGTTCTTCTTATATAATCCCAATGCAATGAAATTTGAAAAGCTGCAACTTCCGAAGATGAAGAGAAGAGAAGAGAAGAGACAACTTTTCACTTTTCAAATGCAAGTACTTTTTTTTTTGAAAAAAAGGGTAAAATATGAAGAGTTGTAATTAATTTTTTTCTTGAAAGTTGTTCTAATGACAGTAATGATTGATTGATTGCTCTCACACCTTACACGTAATTATTTTTTAGGAACATGTTGGAACAAATGCATTTTTTGTTGTACTTGTAACACATAATTGACATATGTTGGAGCAATGCAATATTATGTTGTAAGATCTAACACATAATTAATATATGTTGGAACATATGTGTTATTCTATAGTACTTGTAACACACAATTGACATATGTTAGAACATATGCAATATTCTGTTGTAAAATCTAACACATAATTGATATATGTTGGAACATATATATGCAATATTCTGTTGTAAGTAGCAACACATAATTGGCAAATGTTGCCACAAATGCATCAATTTAAAATAAACACATGTCAGCAATTAAGAAATACAGATCTTTAGATTCTTTAATATTTGATTTTAAAATATTAAAAATAATTATATTTCAAATAATTTATTTTCTAATCTAACTACTTCAAATTTAAATTTTAAAATTTGAATTCAAAATTTAAAATATATTAATCATGTGTTTGTATGTGAGTAGGAATTACGTTTGAATACCTTTTTAAAAAGAAAAAAAAAACTGCCAACTCAAAAGAATTGTGAATTTGAATTCAAATTTTAGAATATACTAATCATTTGTTTGTACGTGAGTAGGAAACGTTTTAGTACATTTTTTAAAAAAAAAACATTGCCGACTCAGAAGAATTGTAACTTCCTTACTATTTTTTAATTTTAAAATTTCTTATTTTAAATACATTTTTAAAAAAACTGAAACATCATATTAGACTATAAAACTGCCAGTTCAAAATAATTTAAACGTCCTCTCATGTTTGTTTTCTATTTCTACTATTTATTTTCATTCTAAAATTTCACAGCAGAAGACAATAAGAGAAATTGTGACGATCTCAATTGATATCCACGGTATAGTTCATTGTACTTCAGTTTGATGTTGCATGTGTATGGTCTTAAAAATTACTCTTTTCCTCATTGAATCTTCAAAATGATATCATTATGACCACCATGTAAGGTCAATGGATAAAGTTACTTTTTGTTGTTTTAATTAGTACCAATTAATTAGGACCACAATTAGTTGAACGTTTTGTATTTTTGATGTGAAATTTAGTTGTTTCCTTCTTCTATATCTCAAATAAGAATAATTAATTCAAAAGGTTATTCAATTATGAGAAGTTCTGACGATCTGAATTGGTGTTCAAGGTATCGTACAGTTTACATTAGTTTGATTTTGAGTATGTATGGGCTTAAAAATTACTTCTTTTGTCAAATTGATTCTTCAAAATTATACAATTAAGAACACCACGTAAGGTTAATAGATAAACTTACATTTTGTTATTATAATTAGTACCAGTTAATTGGGACCTCTTTTGGTTGAGTGTTTTGTGTTTTTGATGTGAAATTGAGTTGTTTCCTTCTTCTAGATCTCAAATAAGTAATTAACTCAAAAGCTCATTCAATTATGAGAATTTATGTAACAATAAAGTCACTTAATTTAGTATCTTTTATTATAAAATCACTTAATCAAATTTTCCTTAAATGAAATAGTACAAATGTAAAAACTATAAAAAATGATTAGTTTTTTTAAAAAAAAAATGCCACGTTGCTTCCAAAAATAAAAAAAAAAAAAAAAAATTGCACAATTTTAGGTCTATATCCGTGTATACATGAAAAGTTGTTTCACCTGTATGTATGTTTTGTTTTTAAAAAATATTGATAATGTATATTTTTCACAATGAATTTTATTTTACTCTTTAGAATTTAAAACTACTTTGTTTTGATTTAGAAGGATTTCATGACATGGAGAAATTTAAATTTGAATACCAGCATATTATGGACAATCAAGTTACTTTTTGTTGTTTTTTTTAGTACCAATTAATTAAGATCTCTTTTGGTTGAATGCTTTGTGTTTTTGATGTGAAATTGAGTTGTTTCCTTCTTCTACATCTCAAATAAGAGTAGTTAACTCAAAATGTCATTCAATTATGAGAAATTACGTAGCAATAAAGTCACTCAATTTAATACATTTTTCTTATAAAATCACTCAATCAAATTTATATAATAAATATAATTTATATA
The DNA here is from genome assembly GCA_037074985.1 of Solanum bulbocastanum. Classification (NCBI taxonomy): domain Eukaryota; kingdom Viridiplantae; phylum Streptophyta; class Magnoliopsida; order Solanales; family Solanaceae; genus Solanum; species Solanum bulbocastanum. The sequence goes on along the minus strand of CM073606.1, from coordinate 26,935,056 downwards.
ATAAATTTCTAACGTGATAATTAAATTAATTTTTTATGTCGTAAAAATATAAATCCCACAAACAAAACAAAGTTAAAGAAGACCTTATCATAAAAATATAAAACAAACTATATTTTTTATGTTTAGCTTTATTTATATAACAATTTGACAGGTATAACTATAGAAGAGTTCTAGAAACTTGATCAATTTGAAATGAACAAAGAGTTGTGATATATTGTTGTACTCAACTTTTTAATTAACCATTTGAATAAGGAATTTATTATTAAGATGAGTATTTTAAAATTATTATGAGAAAAATTAAAAAATGAATAAATTATTTAGTTTACTTGAAATCTCTCCATTGAAAATAAATAAATAAAAGATTTCATATTTTAATTTGAGAGAGTGTTACGCACACATTCTCTTAATTAATACATTCTTATTATTTATTTTTAACCATGATATATTTTTGAAATGTTTGTATAAGAAATATATATTTATAGTATTTATTTTTATCAAAAATGTTATTTGATGATCGTGCGTATGCATTTATATGATTTGTTCCTTTGCTTCAATAAAATGTATGTTATTAAGTACATTTCATTAAAACTAAGAGGATAATTATGTTTTTATAAAATAAAAACGGTGTAATGCATTCAAATAATTAAAAATATTTTTTAATAATCTCTGCACAACATGCGGGCACGTATACTAGTTAAGATAAAAAAAAATAGGGAACATCATCCTCAAATAAAAAAGAACATTCATTAAAATTCAACAACACTTATGGAGCATTTCGATTTGGGCATATAGTTCTTTGTAGATCCACCATAGCAACATCACCATGACCAGTGACACTGAACTTGTAGTTAGCGATTTGATGAGTCAACAACTTGTTACCCGCGTTGACATACTTTGATATGTCTCTTTTAATTGAAGGAACAAATCTATTTGCAGAGTGCACCAGCTCCATACGCCTCTAGTGAAATAAAAGTGTAAATCTCATGCTTATTACATCAAATAGAACGACAATGGGAAATTCTCTTTCAACATCAAACATAGCATTCACCGACTCCACAATGTTTGACGTCATAATGTTATATCTATACAACAAAAAATAAAAATAAATTAAAACAGATAAAATTACAATAAACTCAAACGAGATGGTATAGACAATAATGTACCTATTTCTCGAGCAAAATGCCCTGCTCCATGTGTGGAATCCAATATGTTCAAGAGTTTCAGCCGCCTTTGGTACCAAATCTCTTATTTGATTGAAATGGTTATTGAACTCACATCTATCGTACGCCTTTGCTGTTTTCTAAAATTGGGACACTATCTTTGAATTGTGAAAGTTATTTCAAATATTTTCCCCAAGGTGTCTCATGTAACAACCATAGTGAGATGCAGGGTAGATAGTCGATACCATCTTTTGAATACTTGGATACCTATCAGAAATAATGCACAACTCATCACTATCATCTACAAAGCTTGTCATATTTTTAAAAAAATATATATTCATATGATGCATCTTATTTCTTGTCCACAACACAAAAAGCCATTGAAAATATATGATTCTCAGCATCTTGTGCCACCACCGATAAAAAAACTCCTTCATACTTGCTCCTCAGGAATGTCCTATCAACAACTATTACTTTTCTCATTTCTTGAAAACCAGTTATCCAAGCAACATATGATACAAAGAAGTACTTGAACCTCCCATTTTCATTGAGCGACAATGTCGTCTTGCTTCCTGAATTTGCAACTTCAAGCATATAACGGTACGCATTAAGCACTGCATACCCGTGCTCATGTGTTCCCGTAACATTAGACTTAGCATGCTCCATGCCCTATAATCTTCCAATAGCTTACCTTATAACCCAATTCTGTGCGGAGTTAATTTGACATGTCTCTTGTGGATGGGCCTTTACCATTGGGAAACCTATTTTCAAAGTACTTACCTATGACTTTTGCGTGGCATGCAGATTATGGCTTGTAAGATGCTCTGAAACACATGTATGGTACTTTTCATAGATTCTAATGACAAACATGTCGCTACTTGTAAATTTCATACCCCTCAACTACTAATTGCACTCCGGATATGAACATTTAAAATAAAACACATTACGAGAATTGATCACCTTTGTCAGTCTAAAATATTTTTTTCAAGCAAGCAATTTTCAATGAATTTGCCAGTTTTTCCTTGGTCTTGAATGTCATTCCCTTATTAAAATCAATTTCATCATCTCGAACATTATTCACACGTGATGATTGAGAAGGAGCTAGATTGTTGCTGCCAATAATAGGTGTAGGAGGATTGTTGCTCTCAAAGTCCGGTACTTCATCTTTTCCAATTTCATCATATTGATTATTCATGTCCACAACATCAAATTCATCATTTAACATATCTTGGGGGTCTTCTTCTAGATTATGATCCTCCTCGATAGGATTTTCATCCACGTAGACTCTTAATATAGGCCTCACTGCTTCTCCCAAATAAACAAACAAACTATGTTGATCAATTATTTTAAAAGGTAAGACCTTCTCATTATGAAAAAAACTGGGAATGTAACTCATGGAAAGATCTTTCGGTTGACAATTGAATCCACATTTTTGGATGATTAAATTCACAAAATCATCATACAAACTATTTCTTTCGATAGTTATCCCTACCGATCGTCCCCTTTTCTTACCATTGTTCCAATGCCAAATGTATCAATTTTTCTTCTCGATCCATTCACCACGACAATCAATCCCTATAAATAATTCCTCCATTTATTGTACCTGAAGAAATTAATTAAAAAATCAATTAATACTAATGAAGAAATGTGTAAGTCATATGTTGCAACATATGACTATTTTGTTGCGACATGTAAGTCATATGTTGCTACATATAAATGTTTTGTTGTGACAAATAAATGTAAGTTATATTTATATGTTGCAATATATGGGTATTCTGTTGCGAAATGTAAGTCATATGTTGTTACATATAACTATTCTGTTGCGAAACATAAATAACATATAACAAAATGTATATGTCATATGTTGCAGCATATGACTATTCCGTTGCGATATGTAGTCATATGTCGCAACATGTGTAAGTTATATGTTGCAGCTTGTGTAAGTTATATATTGCAACATATGTCTATTTTGTTGCGATTGAAATAATCTTTCTGTTGCTACATAAGACTATTATATGTTCCAATAGTCAGCTGTTGCAACATATATAGTCATCTGTTGGAAACACGAATGCAAATTATTGAAAAAAATGCAGGTTGTATACCCAAATGATGATGAATGATTTCAAAGAACTATTAATTTTACTTACCAAAACAATGGTGTGTGAACCCAATCACTTATAAATTAATTCCAATTGATATAGAATGAAATCTGGTCCACTGATTAGATTAGCTAAATCTGATTCAAGAAGAAGAAAAGAAGAAAAAAGCTCAAGGACTAGTAGCCAAGACCAACAATGTACAAAATAAAAAAGAAGAAGAAGATGAAGAGAATGGGAAGAAAGGCAAGCAAGCAAGAATGAAGCAGAAGAAGAAGATAAATACGGTGGGAGGCGGTGAAAAAAATCTTTTATTCCCCTTTGGTTGCAACTCTCTGGTGGCTTCCCTCCAGTTTTGGTTCCCACCAAAATTGGTTAAATTAGGTTTTAGTCATTTACCATTTTACCCCTCATTTAATTCAATGGACCAAACTGCCAACTTATAAACTTGAGGGCAACTCCACAATCCTTAATCCTTAATCACATAATTGTCACCTACACTCAATAATTAAGACTTATGTCACCGCCCCTTTATTATGACACCTTTTTGTCACTTATAATCACATGTGATCCATACTTTGGACCAATCACAGCCTTCTAAATTCGTTGGATAATGGGTCCGTCCCTCTACCCTTCTCCACTTAAATACTGGAACCCATCGTGTATAACTAATACACATCAAATGATAAATATGAGGCAAATAATGATTAATAATATGTATTTTTGACCTCACATCAATAGACTTAATTAAACAAGGCTTACTGGTGGCACATATGGGATTGATGAAAGTAGTTTGAAATTCAAGAAAATAATAGTATTAGTCGATCGATGCACAGTTTTTAATAAGATATAGTACTATATGTATAGTTGTTTTCTAGGTACGTTTGTGAGTTTAAAGGGGCATGTGTGATGGAAGTTGGAACTTCACGTGAACTTTGCTTAAGTGCTTTCTACTCCCATCACTCCATTTATTGTTACTTGTCCATTATATACGAGTTGGTATGTATACCACTAAGTAATAAATCGAAAAATAATTTTACTATATCATAAATTTAATGTTTTGGAAAATACATTGGGGAAATGATTTTGGTTAATAATAAGTGTTAATTTGGAACTAAATGATAAATTATCTCTTGATTTTATCTAAATTGGACAAGTAAAACTGAACATCTATTTTCAGTATGGTGGATGGAGGAAATATTAAACATTTGTTTTATGTAAGTTATTTAGTGTTATTGTGTACATTTTGTAGTAAAGTAGCATGCAAACGTTTGGGGGAGGGGGGCTTGTTTGGGTTTAGGGGTAAAAAGTATTTGAAATTTAAATAAATAAGAAAATTTTAAAAAAATAATATTTTTAGATGGGAAGGGTCGGGTACGGAGTAAGGTAAGAAAAAATATTGAAGGATGAAACAAAGTTTTGTAAAATGTTTTTCTTAATTTTTGAAAGGAAGTCATTTTCTTAGAATTGAGGAAAATGAGTTCATTTGGAAAACATTTTCCAAAATATGTAAGTCAACCAAACATGGGGAAATTGAAAAACATTTTCTTATAAAAATTTAAAAATTATCCCATATTTTTATATTTTATAAAAACACCCAGCATTTATAGTTTTGGACTAAATTTCTCATTCCTGATTTGTTGTACAAAATTTATACAACATATTTTATACAATTTTTATTCGAACTTGTTCTCCAAAGTTACTTCCAATTGTAAGTAGTAATGGTAGTTTTTTTTGTTTGTATAAAGTCAATGGTATTTTCCTTTTATTTTCTTCCTTTTTTTTCAAATTCATATTAATTATGTTCATTGTTATGACTTTTCATTGAACATTTTCATTATAAAATAATAATACAAACATATGGTATTTTAAATAATTTTTAAAACTTGTAAATATAATTCATATCTTAAATTTTTCTTTTCTCAAAACCTATCGTCAAAATGCACATATTATAAACCCACTGTATAGTCATATACTCTCTGTGGCCTTACCTTCTTTTGAGATACTTTCTCCCCCACATCCAAATAAAATAGTTATGAAATTCTATTTGGCCAGAAGTATATTTTAAATAAACATATTTTAAAAATTTGATCAAACATACTCATTTTCCAACTAATAATTTCTTTTTTATAAAGCAAACTAAAAAGAAGTAAAAATGTTTTTAAGATGTACGTTATTTTATTCATTCAACTAATGAAAAAGCATAGATTCAAATTTAAACCGTTGGAGAATTATTAAACAAACTGAATATCCAAACTTTTAAAATTTCCTTTTCTCTAAAAGTAAAAATAAAAATAATTTTTCATTTCATTTTATTTTTTCAATCTAACCGTTGTATATTCTCTCGCTCTCGGATCTCCTCTGTCTCTTTCTCATCCTCACAAATCTCACCATTTAAAAAAATTCTCAGTAAATTTTTGTTTGATTTCAATGAATTTCTTCAGTAGATCTCTTTGATTAGCAGAGAAAAGAACTGTATTAGTTTCAATTTCAGATTCAGAATAAGAGGAAAAACCCTAGCTAAGTGATTTTGTGTGAGCAAGTGAAAATATGAATCAGTATCGTATATATGAAGCAGCCATGGAAAACACTCGGTAATTGTTTGTTTTTTCTCTGTTCTTCTTTTGTATGCGTTTTTAGGTTAACTGTGTTCTTTAAGTTTCTTGTTTTTTGATTTTTTTTTTGTCTTTTTGCAGACTGTATATAAAGGAAGAAAGAAGGAGACAATAGAGTATTTTGCGATTTTAAGTGTGGATAAATCTCACAAAAACAAGGTTCTTCATGAAGTAAGAAACCCCATGAAAAAAGTTTCTTTGTTTTTATATTTGAATTTTAATTGTTATTTGAGTTTGAGACTTAATTCATATAGAATTTACTAGGGAAGTGGAATTGGATTGTTGAAATTTCGAATTTGATTTCACCTACAACAACAACAACAACAACTACATACACAACATAATCTCATAAAGTGGGGTTTGGGAAGGGTAGAGTGTACACCGCCCTTATCCTTACCTTGGGAGGTTGAGAGATTAGACTGTTTTAGTTAGACCCTTAACTGTATATGCTTGCATGTGATTATAAAATTGTGGTAGTGCCTGATTTATCCTCTTGATAACAGTGGTATCTGGGCCACCGTGTATTTTAGTGCATAGTACTGTCTGTTTAACTATGCACATCAAGGTTTAGGTAGATGAGAAGATATCACCTAGTGTTGTCTATTGTGAAATTAACCTTAGTTCCCAAACTGCTACTTGATCTATTTGTTTGCTAGGCCACCCTATTGGGAAGATGAGAATTTAAGATTTAATTGGGAACCAAGCTGCGGAATTTATTTGCTACCTAGTAGCTCTCTTAGAAATTTGAGGACTTCATAATACTATTGATTTTTAGTTGTAGTCAACTTTTTTAGAGGAATAGACATAAAAGGAATAATGTTATGTAATAGGTATTTACAGGGTAATTATCTGTGAACCGTCCTCAGTTTGGACTTCAGAAAACGTCTGCTTACAACACGTTGTAGTGTTATTATATGCATTGACTTGTGGTAAAATTCTATTGGTGCCTGCTAATCTACAGTGCTAATGGATCGGCGTACTCAATTGTTTTAACATTATCTGTAGTTCTTACAAATCTGCAGAAGCAGCTGAACTACTTCAGAAGCTAAATGTATATGCTTTTAGAAAGGATAGTCTTAGAAGACAACTTGCCTCATCATATTTCTAGATGCTAAGGATTGTTGATGCTTGTGACTATCGTAGTTACGAGAATATTGGGAATTATATGAGTCATAACACAGTCTTTTTGTTCCGTGGCATAAATTCAGTCTCGTGAACAAATGATGAAGAACCCCGACCTCTTTTCGTAAAATCTATTTCCTTCAATTTCCTTTATGCATACTTATTCTTTTATTGGCTACATTTGCTGCAGGTCAAAATTCTTCATTCTCTAGATCATGCAAATGTATTGAAGTTTCACTCCAGGTGAGAGAGAAATATCTTTTTCCCGTCTTCCTTGTAACTCCCTTTTTTTTTCTTCAATTTCATTACTGCGGTGAAGGTCATTTTGGTGTTTAATAAGAAGATTTATCTGACTTATTTTCTAATTCAACCGATCCATAGGTATGAAACATATGCACACCTGTGGCTGGTTTTAGAATATTGTGTTGGAGGAAATCTCATGAGCTTGCTGCAGCAGGTAAGCACTGGCAGGTATGGTATTTTATAATTACATTTCATTGATCTAGTGGTATAATTGCTGTGTTGGCATATAGGATGCCTTATGCTGACATTATACATCAACATCCAAAATTTTTGACAACACCCTAATTCTTCTTGGTCTTTTTTTTTTTTTTTTTTAAGTAGAGGCGTGGGATATTGAGGTTTCATGGTAAATATGTTGCATGCCTACAAAGGGATTTCCCAAACAGGCACTAAAGACATATTGAACACTTAATTAGAGATGATTGTTTGTAGTCTCACAAAATACAAATATAGGTTCTCACTCTTTGGACGAACTTGTTTCTTGTGCCGGCAAAATGATGTGAAAGAAATAGGTTTCTTTTTTGATTTGTATATAAAGAGTAGTCAAAATGACACAGTTTACTGTAGTTGGTAATGTCACAACTTGCAGATGCATCATCTTACCTGTATTTTAGTTTAAACCACACCTGGGATATTTTTTAACATCATTTAATCTCAAAGTTGAAGGATGGTAAGCTTCCTGAAGATTCAATACATGATCTTGCTTGTGGCCTTGTTAGAGCTTTTTTGTAAGGAACTTTAGCCTTCATTGTTCTTTGTAACACTTGTTCTTTTGGGCATGAATTACTTTTTTGGTGTTTTTTCTACTATACCAGATACTTGCATTCAAAGGGTATTTACTGTGACTTAAAGCCATCAAACATCATGTTGGATAAAAATGGAATCACGAAGATATGGTGATCTTTATGTTGTGACTTTTCCACATCATGACGAGTGCTTTTGACCAATTATATGACGTTGAAGTTCCATTTGTTTCCTGGCAACTGTGTGATTTTGGATTAGCAAGAAAATTGAGTGATATATCAAAGACACCTTCCTTCCAGGTAGTTCACCTCTGTCTCCCCTTCTTTTTTCCCTAAAATAACAAAGGAAATTTGATTCGTTAGCGGTCAAAATGTTCAATGCTACTTGTCTTTTGAAAAGGAAGTAAGATTTTGAACCATTTTGACTGATTTGCAGGCCACGTGTGGTGAGTTATTAAATAATGCCTTGTGTTCAATTTTATCACCTAGCCGTTCCTGAATAGATGCATGAGGTTGCTTGATGATGGATTGCTTGACGGCTTTCTTAAGGGCAAGTTTGTCGTCTTTTTGGGAAGGTTTTGACTTGGTTGGTACTAAGAACATAGTCATGCATGTGAATAGTGTTGAGCATACCTCTCTGTTTTTAAAAGGTTGAGCATGTTATGAATGATTTTGTGACACTCTTACAACTCTTTTTGTGACTTTTGATTCGTTTGCAGTTAAATGTTCAATGCTACTTGTATTTTAAAAAGGAAGTAAGATTTTGAGCCATCTTGATTGGTTGCAGGCCATGTGTGGTGAGTTGTTGAATAATGCCTCGTGTTTGCTTTTTGTCACCTAGAACTTGCCCGGTTGGTCTTGAAATGTTTGTCTTGATTGAGTTTGGTTGGAGAAATGATCTTAGGCTTTCTTTGATGTTCTTGAAGTCCACTTGGCCTAAAAATCCCACCTTTGCACTAAATATATCCTTAGTTGCCTCCTTTGAGCCTAATCCTTTTTATTGGCAACCATATTACAGGCCTTATCCTTTTTGAAAAAGTAACCCTCTTTTGAACCCTTCCCTCCTTGAACTTGAGGTTGTGAAAGTTGAGGCTAAAAGCCTAAGTTGGGGGTGTTATGGGAAATTCATTGAAATAATGCTTACCACATGAGGGCTTGATATAAAAAAAGAAAAAAATAGAAAAGAGAAATTGAAGGATGGATCGAAAGTCTTAAAGAAAAATAAAAAACTTTGAAAAAGAATGAAAGAAAATGAATAAAATGAGATTTGAATCCTCCAAAAGTTGAAAATGGTTGCATGTGGGGCATCTAGAGTGGAAACAAGAAAAAAAAAAAGAAAAATAGTGTGGAATGTGCATGGGTTTGAAAAGTGAAGAAAAGTGGAGAAAGTTGGAAATGATGAGTTGTTGTGTAACATTCAAGGAGGGTGTAGTCACTTATACCTAAAGAATATCCTTACCTTCCCTAAGCCTACATTACAAGCTTAACAAAGTCCTTTGAGATTTCTAACCAAATGGAGTTGAGTCAATGTTGATTGAAAATATGGGCAAGCCTATGGTGTGACATTTGTGTGCATGAGATGATTCTTTGTGAGTGTGAGTGTTGCATCTTTGTCCCTCGTCTTGTTTATATGTGTGTGGGGTTTTGGGACACTTCTTTCTTGTGAGGGCCTGTAAGTTGAAAAAGTGGTGATTTTGAAAATTCCTAACTGAGTCAAGTGAGCATGTGCAAGAGTTGATGAATTGAGTCATTTCTTGAGTTTGAGTTGTTGTCACTTAAATGATTCTTGATTTTTAAAAATGTTTCATAAGAATGAGAGGATTTCTTTTGTAAAGTTTGCATGTGGAATATTTCTTAGTACCAACCAAAGCCATTACCTTTGTGCTTAATTGAGAGAGGGAAATTGATTTGTGGTATGTCTTGAAATAAGATTTTCTTTACTTTGAGGATAAACAAAGTTCTAAGTTGTTGGGGGTGATGATGGGTGGTGGATTTCACCTCATTTGAGGCTTTTTTCGTAGCTATTTTGGCTTGAATGGTGGATTTCACCTCATTTGAGGCTCTTTTCATAGTTATTTTGGCTTGCTTTAATTTTGAATTGATGCTTTTTATATGTTTTTTTTTCTTCATATTTGCATGAAAATGAAATGGAGAGTTGATTTAGGATATTTGAAGAAACCAAGTGAACTTGAGGCAAAAAGAGGTCGAGATTTCTGGCAGGGAATGGGAATAATTTACTGTGACTTAAAGCCAACTAACATCCTGTTGGATGAAAATGGAATCGCGAAGGTATTCTGATCTTTATGTTGTGACTTTTCCACATCATGACTTGTGCTTTTGACCAATTATATGACGTTGAAGTTCCATTTGTTTCCTGGCAGCTGTGTGATTTTGGATTAGCAAGAAAATTGAGTGATATATTAAATACACCTTCCTCCCAGGTAGTTCACCTATCTCTTCCCTCCTTTTTACCCTGAAATGAACAAGGATAAGTAAATTGGTGGCATAACTGTTTGGAAGTTCACTAAAGGTAAACTGTTTGGAAGTGCTTTTGACCAATTATATGACGTTGAAGTTTCAATCATGCTTCCCTTTTCCTCTTCCAGTTCTTATAAAAATAAGATTTCTCTGATATCTCAAAACCATCTATGAACCTTTCAGATATTCTTTGGCATCCATCTTATCTCTCAGTCAGATCTGTAATGCCTAGCAGAAAATCAGTTAAAGGTTCAGATGCAATTCCTTTACTTTCATTTGATGCACCTCAACTGTCTGATTTTGTCAAAACGTCAAAGGAGCAATTAGACTCTTTTAATAGTAGAATCATCAGTATTGTTAGTGGGAATACTCCCTCAGAGGGGAGAAGCAAAATGTGATCAGATACTTTGAGCAGCAATGCTGATGCAGCCAACATCTTGACCAATGGGTCTATTGTGTTGGTTCTAATCAAAATGCTTCATCACTCCAAGGTTTCTCTGTTGCGTGATCAACTTGCCTCACTTATTGGCTTGTTGATTCATCACTCTACTTTTATAGGGGATGAGTTGGCAATTCTGGAATATTAGGTGCACCAACTGATGGTCTAAGAGACGGGCAAAAGAATTTGAGAAGGTTTTCCATGGCTTCTTTGGGCGAATTACTATTTCATATATCTACTCAGAGTGAGCATGTTCGGGATAATAAACCAATGGAGTCTCCATCTAAAGACAGCCGACCCTCATCCTGTTGGCAGGTATCTTCGTTGCTGTAACTTCTTATTGCTGCAGCTTGTCAAGTTTATTACTCCCTCCATTTTTATTTTTGACTTGTTTTGACTTGGCGTGGAGTTTAAGTAAAGAAGACTTTTGAATATTGTGAACTTAAATTAAAGATATGTAGAATGTACCAAATGTTCTTAAATTGAAACCGAGGGAGTGTTATATTTGTTAAAATTCCTCTCCACGATATCTCACTAACCTACACCACAATGAGGTTTTAAGTATTAAGTGTTTGATGAGCAATCACTTAAAAGCATAGACGCTGTCAGAAACACAATTCAAGCACCAATTCAGCTCTTATGAGAAACAATGCAAGTTGTCACTAGGCTATAATTGGTATACTTATTAATAGGATAAAAACCATTTATCTTTTAATTAGTGATAATTATACAGTCACGTATACTCTCAGACATGCAAGTGTATATAAGGATTATCTTGTAGTAAATCATGTCCTAGAAATCTGCACGGGACAAATTTCTAACATGAAGAATAAGATGGATGACAAATGACAACTTGGCATAGACTTCAATTTTTCCGTGTTAGCTATCTGTCCCATATGATGAAATATTGTAGAATCTATTCATACAAGATTCTACAAATTTTTCTCTGTATATTACTGGATGAACTAATATAAGCTTGCAATTCCCTTGTAATGCAACACTGTATAGCAGTAAAATGAACAAGTGTATTAAGAGTAACGCTGTAACACTATCTTTACATATTGCAAAGCCTAACATTTTGTCTTAACATTCCTTTCTGAAAATGTTAATGTTGTAGGTTACAAGTCCAATAATTTCATTGGTTTCATCACTTTTACGAAACGGAGAGGATGATATTACTATACTTGATGCTCTGAGGACAATTGGAAATATCTCCAGTCAATTCACCAGCCAAGATGTCATTACTGACCTCTGCTACATATTTAGGGCTTCTGGAAAGCAGGAGAGTATGAGGCTGACAGCAGGGTCTTGCTTGGCTCATCTTGTTCGTTTTAGCCTTTCTAGTATTCAGCGAGTCATGGAAAAACTGTCATTCAAGGATGTGGTTTCAAGTCTGGTCAAGCATAATTCACGAGAGTAACAAATCTGCTTAAACATTCTGAACATGAACCTCCTTGAGAAAGTCATACACTTCCAAGTGTTGGAAGGTACCTTCTTGCCTTGGTCGAAGACAAGAATCTTGTTCTGAATCTGCTGACTTTAATTGAGCAGGGAAGTGAAGTTTTTAAGGGAAAGGAACTCATATTTGTGGCTCTACTTTGTATGAATGGGAAGAGGTGGCTGCCACTAGTTTTTCGCAATGCTAAATTGCTCTAGACCGTTGATAGGCTGGTTAAGGAGAAGAATGTCTTTGTGAAGCAGTGTTTAGATGCACTTGGGATGGTTGTCGCATCAACTGTACCAAGTTTGCTTGAGTGTATATCTGGGGAAATTCAGCAACTGAAGGGTGATAAATGTCGTGGGCAGATAATTAGCGTCACAAGTCAAAATTCTTCTAAGAATAGTATGCATTTATTTCCTGTTGTTCTCCATCTTCTTGGGTGCCCTTCACTGAAAAAGAAGGGTTGCTTGTAATCAGGTTCTTCAACAGTTTGCAAATCTGCTTAAACTGGTGGAGTTTCCTTTCCAGGTAATCTGATGATATCCTCATTACATTTTCTAATAGAAACATAATTTACCATGAAGTTTAAGAATTCTTTCTGTTGTTGTTGATAAAGTTAATTAAAGTTTATGAAATCAGTTTATTGACAAGTCTATATCTGAGAATCTTAGTTAGTTATGTATAACGTATTGAACGTAAATAATGTTTGATGCCTTGTTTCTCTTTGAACATGTCAAGTGTCCTTTTGATAATTTGCTTATAATTTTCCTACTTAACCAGCTTGGCGAAGGTGGTGTACTTCATACAAAATGTTGAAGGTGCAGGGTTAGCGTCATTCAATTGTTGACTTTGTTTGAGAGGAATCAAAACAATGGATCTTCACGTTGAAAAACAACAAGTTTAATTTTATTTGGTGGTGAAAATTTTTGTCCCACCACTCGTTCTAGAAACATATGTGCCATCTTGCACCTTCGATAACCTAATATTCTTGACCCTATAGATTTTCATGATTATGGCATGCATACTGCTGCATCATCATCTTTATATTCATAAAATTCTGGCACATCACAGTGTTCTAACTAAATTATTTCAATATCTTGCAGGAGAATGCACAAACAAATGCTGAATATTTATCTTCCCATCCACAAGTGAAGAAGGTCAATTATGCAGGTCTTGCTGACCATCCAGGGAGGTCTTTGCACTTCTCTAGGTATTCAAACAAGTGAATTTTTTGGGACTTTGAACTAAGGCGCTATGGTTGTCGGTATTCTGCCACCATGAAGCTCTTCCTTGAAACTTACTGTATAAATGTTGATCAGTTTGCAGGCTATGGGTGCAGGATCGGTGCTAAGTTTTCTAACAGGTTCTTTGGCAATGTTTAAGCATGTTGCTGAGGCTACCAAGTACTTAAAGCATTACACGCAGTTTTGTTTAGTTTCATCTGATGCTCAATTGCTATTTTGTAAGATCATTTTTTCCTATCAAACTACTTCCTAATATGCCTTCTCAATCTTTCCCTGTTGATTATAGTATACTTGCAACTATTCTTTTGCTTTGGTAAGACAAACCATATATATAGTGGACGAAAACAATGTTTCTTTTTGAATACCACATCTAATAGCTAACCTTAAGAGGGAGCAATGCCTAAAGAGATGGCAGCATAGGCAATCTACCTTAACACTAGCGTACTCAAGGATAGGGGAAAACTAAACTACCAATAAGAAATATTGGCAAAATACACATGGTGCCTCTTACTCTAAATCTAACAACTAGACGAGGAGATAGTGTGTTGGACTGTTTCATATCCAACTCAACTAAAGTATATTTGTGTCACGACCTGACTTCCTGAGTCATGATGGCACCTACTATAACCCACCAGTAGGTAAGCCAACCCGTACCCAGAGCGACAAGTAACATGGCACTCCTCTGCGAATGCGGAGGAGAGAGTGATGGCATTACCAAAACAGTAGCTTCGCACAGCTTAGCTCGGAGCCTCTTTTGATGATTTCTTTGGCTTAAATACTTCCTAATACATTGTTTTAAGCGTCCTCAAGAACATTTGTTGTGTTGGCTTCATTTGTAGGTGTTTTGAACTTTTGCAGCAGGTAAACTCAGGCAGGTCTGCTATATTATAAATACATTTAATGGTGATTTTTATGTTGACTGTTCCACATCATGGTGAGTGTTTTTGACCAATTATATGACGTTGAAGTTCAATTTATTTCCTGGCCGCTGTGTGATTTTGGATTAGCAAGTAAATTGAGTGATATATAATAGACACCTTCCTCCCAGGTAGTTCACCTCTCTCTACCCTCCTTTTTGTCCTTTTTACCCTAAAATGAACAAAGGAAAAGTTAAATTGGTGGCATAACTGTTTGGGAGTTCACTAAAGCTAAACTGTTTGGAAGTGCTTTTGACCAATTATATGACGTTGAAGTTCAATCATGCTTCCTTTTCCTCTTCCAGTTCTTATAAAAATAAGATTTCTCTGATATCTAATACCATCTACGAATCTTTCAGATATTCTTTGGCATCCATCTGATCTCTCAGTCCAGAAGGTCAATTATGCAGGTCTTGCTGACCATCCAGGGAGGTCTTTGCACTTCTCTAGGTTTTCAAACAAGTGAATTTTTTGGGACTTTGAACTAAGGCACTATGGTTGTCGGTATTCTGCCACCATGAAGCTCTTCCTTGAAACTTACTGTATAAATGTTGATCAGTTTGCAGGCTATGGGTGCAGGATCAGTGCTAAGTTTTCTAACAGGTTCTTTGGGCAATGTTTAAGCGTGTTGCTGAACAGGGCTACCAAGTACTTAGCATTACATGCAGTTTTGGTTAGTTTCATTTGATGCTCAATTGCTATTTTGTAAGATCATTTTTTCCTATCAAACTATTTCCTAATATGCCTTCTAAATCTTTCCCTGTTGATTATAGTATACTTGCAACTATTCTTTTGCTTTGGTAAGACAAACCATATATATAGTGGACGAAAACAATGTTTCTTTTTGAATACCACATCTAATAGCAAACCAATGCCTAAAGAGATGGCAGCATAGGCAATCTGCCTTAACACTAGCGTAATCAAGGACAGGGGAAAACTAAATTACCAATAAGAAATATTGGCAAAATACACATGGTGCCTCTTACTCTAAATCTAACAACTAGACGAGGAGATAGTGTGTTGGACTGTTTCATATCCAACTCAACGAAAGTATATTTGTGTCACGACCCGACTTCCCGAGTCAACTTTTCTTTAGGAGCTCAAAGGCCTGCAAACAATTTTCATCAAATGCAAATTTCTCCTCTTTTTTCAATAAACTGCACATAGGTCTCACAGTCTTAGAAAAATCCTTGATGAATCTTCTATGATGATTCTTCTATAAAACCCGGCATGTCCAAGAAAACTTTTGACTCCATTCACAGTGATGGACGGTGGCAACTTCTCAATGACCTCCACCTTACCTTTATCAACTTCCACCCCGTTTCTTGAGATTTTGTGCCCCAGTACAATTCCTTCTCGAACCAATAAGTGGCACTTCGCCCAATTCAACACCAAATTTGTCTCCTAACACCTTGCAAGGACCCTGTCAAGATTATGCAAACAGTGGTCAAATGACTCACCAAATACCGAGAAGTGACATAAACACCTCAAAAAAGTCCTCCACCATATCGTGGAAGATTGCCATCATGCATCTCTGAAATGTAGCTGATGCATTGCACAATCCAAATGGCATGTGTTTGAACGCATAGGTGGTATATGGACAAGTAAAGGTAGTCTTTTCCTGATTCTCTGGCGCAATAACTATCTAAGTAGCCATCCAAGAAACAGTAATATTCTTGTCCTGCCACAACTGATCAATGAACGACACAGGGTAATTAGGTTCTTGGTGGCCTCATTTAACTTTCGATAATCCATGCAGATACGCCATCAAGTTATAGGGATTAGTTCATTCTTCTCATAAGTCATCACCGTCATACCTCCCTTCTTGGGCACACATTATACAGGACTCACCCATTATGCTGCATCTAGCCACTTTATACCTCTTTCCTAACCACATCCTTAATGTGATTTGGTCTACGTTGGTGTTGTGCACTCGGCTTGTGACCTTCCTCCATGTAAATCTTGTGCATACACAACGTTGGACTTATCCTGTGAATGTCGGACATCTGCAAGCCTAAAGTTGCTTTTCTCTTCATCAATATACTCAATGCTGCTTCAACCTGCAGTTCAGACATATCTGCAGACAAAATCAGTAAGGTCTTATCTTCACCCAAAAATGCATACCTTAGGTGGGTTGACAATGATTTTAGCTCCAGTTTGGGTGCTTCTTCAATTGAAGGCTCGGGTGGAGGATCCAACACCCTATTCAATGGCTCCCAATGATCTCTTGATATGCCCACGCATGACACATCCTTGAACTGCACCAATTCTTGGTACTTCAACATCGCCATAAATATCATGCCCCACTAACACACGCTCCAGAGGGTCCGTGGATGCACTATAATGAGCTTCTGCTGCAAGATATATTGTTGTTGTGGCAGAAAGCTCTTCATACACGGCCGACAGTTTCAACGTCTTATATACATCAAACACTTCCACTTCGTCATGCGCCCGCATGGTCAATTGACCGACTGCTACATCTATCATAGCATGCCATGTGGCCAAGAATGATCTTCCAAGGTTGAAGGGAACCTCAAGATCTAGCTCAAAGTTCAGCACCACAAAATCTATCGGAAATATCAAGGATCCCACATGGACCAAGACATCCTCTACAACACCTTCTGGTCTAGCCACCGATCGATTTGCCAACTACAAGATAATGGTGGTGGGCTTAGGACTACCCAACCCCAATTTCTTGTACAATGATGTAGGCATCAGGTTTATACTCACCCCGAGGTCACACAATCCTCGCGCATGGATGCTCTGCCCTATGGTAATTTGAATCGTAAAGCTGATCGGATCTTTCAATTTGGTGGGCAACTTATCTTGGATTTTGGAGCTGCACTCTTCAGTAAGTGCAATTGTTTCATACTTTGTCAGTCTCCTCTTATTTGCCACAATCTCCTTCACATACTTGGCATACTTAGGTATATCCTGCAAAACATCTACTAGAGGCAACTTGTTTTAATAGAGAGAGAAACTTATCTAAACATTCGTCCTCATTTTGTTTTTTAAACTTCTGAGGAAATGGTGGAGGTGGTTTTGCTATTTGGTTGTACACTATCTTTTTGTGCAACAGTCTCACTATCCTTGGATTCACTCTGTTTAATTGCAGATTCAACACTTCTCTTCTTGGAGCCAACTCCTCCAATTGCAACCCATTACGCGTACCTACTGCATTCACCTGCCTGGGTTGGGATCAGTATTTCCCGGCAAACCCCCCTTGAGGACGTGAGTTTTGGGCACTAGCAAATTGCCCAAATTGCTTCTCCAAGTTCTGAGTCACTAACTGATTATTTCTCACATCATCGACGAATTGAGCTTGATTAACCATGATCTTCTTCAGCATCTCCTTAGTGCTCATGCTACTTTGTTGATTATTAGGCTGATCTTGTTGGCCTTGTTGTTGATAACCATGTGCATTCTTGTGGGGTTATATTGGTTCTGACCTTGCGTCCAAAAAAAAATGAGTAAATGGTCCAAAACCCCCCCAACCTATACCCGAAATCCCAACTACACACTCCAACTTTACGGATGTCCTATTACCCACCTGAACTTTAAATTTCCCTATTTTATACACACCTAAGTACTGACCTCAACACAAAACCAAATAATTGGGGCATGCGTGATTCCACTCGTTGGGTCCCGCCTCTTTAACTCCCATTTCTTCTTTTTTCTCCCATTTCCTAAAACATAAAAGAACAAAAAAAAAATCCTCCTTTTTCATTTTCAATCCTTCTCTATTAGCATTCACCAATCTTGGAAGGATAAAACTTGATCTTGGATCCACTTCTTCTTTGTCCTTTTTGATCTTGGATCCACTTATGAAAAACTTTTTTTTTATTCTTTTTCCTTTTTGATTTATTGTCTAGTTAAAGGTCACAATGCCAAAATTTATGGATGTATTTTGGATCTTCAAATTTGAAACTTGTTGATAACTTAGATGGTTGGTAATAATTTGAAGCTAAACATGATGAGTTTGACTGAGTTCATGGTTAAGATTTTTAGATTTAAAGAATAGCCGAAATTCCATGGAAATCGATGAGCTTCCATGTGAAATTATTGGATCTATATTCTTGATTTGGGAGCTGCTTTCGTTGATGGTTTTGTGGTGTATGATTGACGTAGTGTTGGCGATGATTTCAAAATGGTAATGAAATTTGATGCTTGCCATATATGTTGTATCAAGTTGCTATGAAGAAGAAAACAAATTAAAAGAGATAAAAACAATTAGGAAAAAAAGGTGGGGAAGAAATAATGGTAATTTTTCGTCAAAATTACCTTCTCACGCGCCTAGAGGAGGTGAGAACACCTCCCATGACATGTCAGCACTTAGGTGTGTATAAAATAGGAAAATTTAAAGTTCAGGTGGGTAATAGGACACCTGTAAAGTTGGAGTGTGTAGTTGGGATTTCGAGTATAGGTTGGGGGGGTTTTAGACCATTTACTCAAGAAAATTTTGGATGATTTCGCCAACTGGATTGAAGGAGTTACCATAATTTTGATAACCTCCTCCACGCTGTGCATTTCCTACAAAGTTGATAGAATCTAGGTTTGCTCCACATACCTCTGCATTGTGGTCTCCACCCCCACAGATCTCACACCATGTTTGTGGCTATTGCACCATATTTACCTGAGCTTGCTGTTGTCCTAGCGCTAGGTTGTTGAAGTGTGTATTCATCATGTTCTGCATCACAACAATTTGTGCAGTAAACGCTTTTACTGCATCTACTTCCAACATCCCAATAGTCTTTTTACACTATCGGTTTGGCTCCTCCTCCATTCCCCACTCGGTAATACCTTGTGAAATTCTATTTAGCAAGGTTAACAACTCAACATATGTCTTCTCCAAAGCCTGTCCACCTACAATCAAGTAAAATTTTGGTGTTGGGGTCCAACCCTTCAATGAAGGTGTGGACCAAAACCTCGTTAGCCTAATGATGGATGGTGCGGACAGCTCAACAACATAGATTTAAACCTGTCTTAAGCCTGGTAGAAGTTTTCTCCTTTTTGTTGGAAGCTCAATATGTCACTCTTCAACTTAGCTGTCTTCCCAGATGGGAAAAACCTTATCAAGCCGTGCAAGATCGCCCACAATGTCCTAGCAGAGAAAAGGGAAATAGGGTGAGCCTCACGTAATCGGAGTTCTCTCCAGTTGAAGTGTAAGTGTCACTAATTTCGAGAAAATTCTGGATATGAACTTGTGAATCCTCGTGCAATAAACCAGTGAACTATCCGTTTGAGTGCAATAGTTGCACCATGTTTTGCTTTAGTTCAAATTTTCCACCGGCTTTCGGTTTCTGAATGCATGAAGTAGCACTGGTGGTAATTGCCACGTGTCTTTTCCTTCTCCGATAATGAACAAATCTTTTCGGTTCAGCGAGAGGCTCTACCAAGTCCTGGTCATCTCCCAGTTTGAAGTTTCAACACAACCTGCAAATAAATAGCTAAGATCATTTGTCAACACTTGCTCACTAACTTCAAAAATTAGATAAATCAAATACTTTCTAATTCTAAAGTCCTCGACAGAGGCATTGCGCCCAATTGCACACTTAGGTGTACGGGTTGTGCAAGTATTAAAGTGACTCTTTTTAAGACCCGAGTATCGCACCCACAAGGACTCAAGATTAGATTAATTCAATTTTTCCAATACTTTAAATTTGAAATAAGAGTTATCAAGAATAGTGAATTGGATTTTTATATAATTTATATTCTAATTATAAGCGTTACTACTGCGATTCGATTTCAAAAGGGTTTGAACAATGACTAGGGAAATTCTAGGGCTGCAACTAATTTAAGGATTCATGCATATTATCTTGTAGAATGGATGATCACAGGGTTAATTATATGATTATGGTCTCTTGCCCTCTAATTGCCTATGATAATTGGCAGCCTAACTACATCGTTGAGTGGGAATAGGCTGAACCAATTACCGAGCATTATGATTTCGTCCTGTCTACTAACCGAGTAAGGTTCCTAGGTATATCCTATCCTAGATACAAATCAACTCTAAATATAAGAGTAAAGCATGCTCCTTTTGCCCCACATTCTATCCTCTTATCTCTCTCCCGAGTTCAATTCAAACAAGATATTTATTCTTGTGGTGATCAAGCACGAAATACTAAAACAAGAGCAAAAGATTGATTCATGTGATAATAAACTTCGATCCATTAAACTCAATAAAATACAATCATCCAGTAGCCACAACGCTAGAACTAGGGAAAATAGCTACTCATATCAAGATTCTCAATTACGCAATGTTTAAATAACATAAAGAGATTCAATTTGATTGATTTACTTGTATCTTAGTGAAATAATGGGTTTCTTTATAAGTCGATAAGATTTGAGGCTTTAAATTTACCACTCGGGGTTATCTTACATTCTATTTCGTGTTGAGTTTCCAAAATATTTTGGTCAAATGCAACAATGGTTTGTGTTTCCTCGCCTTAGCTTGTTTGCTGTTTTGTGGTTAATATAAAGGGCTTATTTTAGCTCAAAGTTAACACCACAACTGGATCAGATTCTTATTTTCTTATGCTTTCCAGCTTATTGCTTGTTGATTAAACATAATGATTGGGTGTTTTTTTAGTATTTCAGTTAAATTTCTTCCTGATTCTCTTATCTTATATAAATGAGTATGTTTAGTTGTATTCGCTGCTTGTCTATTTTGAATCATTCATACTTGTTTGGTTTGAATTCTCGTTTTTGTAATCGCAGTTTTCTCCCATCCTGAGTTCCCTTTCTTTTTGTTCAAAATATGTGAGGTCTTTAAATTATCGATGCTCCTATTCGGTTTGGGTTCATGAAAGTTTAGGCTTAAATGATAATTGAAGTAAGCTTTGGAAGAATAATGAATACATCAACTTTGTTACTTTAGAATCATTTACAGTGTTCAATCTAGCGAGTAATTTTTTTTTTCTCCTTAAAGGAAGCCTCATTTTTATAGTATTTCAAGCTCCCATTTATATAATACTACTACAGTCCGATTTCTCGAAGTCATTCAAATTCTTTTTCTTGTGTTGAAGTAATAATTCTCCTTCCCTATTTTTGTTTGATGCGTGTGAATTTGCCTTGAGTCCATTGGACTCCTCCTACAATCATGCAAGTCAAAAATAGATCCCTTCCGCCTTATGTTGTATACAAGAAGTCCTCTCTATGCAGCACCCTATAGACAGACCCTGCAATGCACAAATTTGTGCAATACTTTGCGACACTGAAATTCTTTTCCTGAATGCACTGGCTGCCCTATAATAGACCATGAAGTTTAAGAATTTTTTTTTTTTGTTGTTGTTGTTGATACTTGATAAATTTAAGTAAAGTTTAAGAAATCAGTTCATTGACAAGTCTATATCTGAAAATGTTTAGTTAGTTATGTATAGCCTATTGAACGTAAATGATGTCTAATGCCTTGTTTCTCTTTGAACATCTCAAGTGTCCTCCTGATATTTTGCTTATAAATTTTCCTATTTAACCAGCTTGTTGAAGGTGGTGTACTTCCTACAAAATGGTGAAGGTGTAGGGTTAGTGCCATTCAATTGTTGGCTTCGTTTGAGAGGAATCAAAACAATGTCTCTTTTGTAGAAAAACAAGAAGTTTAATTTTATTTGCTTTTTTCTTGGTGGTGAAATCAGTTGTCCCATCACTCGTTCTAGAAACATATATGCCTGCGTGTGCGTGTGCTTGCTGCATCTTCATCTCTATATTGTGCAGAGAAGTTAGGGTGATTCGTAAAATTCTTGCACATCACAGTGTTGTAAGTAAATAATTTATGTCTTGCAGGAGAATTCACAAAAAATTTCTGAATATTTATCGTCCTATCCACGAGTGAAGAAGGCCAATTATGCAGGTCTTACAAACCATCCAGGGAGGTCTTTGCACTTCGCTCGGGTATTCAAACAAGTAATTTTTCCTACCACCATAAAGCTCTCCCTTGAAATTTATGGTTTAAATGTTGAACAATTGCGGTGGTGCAGGATCGTTGCTGTGTTTCGTGATAGGTTCTTTGGCACTCTTTAGGCATGTTGCTGAGGCTACCAAGTACTTCAACATTACAATCAATTTTGGTTGGTTTCATCTATGTTCAATAAGTATTTTCT
This sequence comes from Solanum bulbocastanum, assembly GCA_037074985.1. Taxonomy (NCBI): domain Eukaryota; kingdom Viridiplantae; phylum Streptophyta; class Magnoliopsida; order Solanales; family Solanaceae; genus Solanum; species Solanum bulbocastanum. Next base: position 26,912,402 of record CM073606.1, on the reverse strand, counting down.
TAGATCGTTTTTTCCCATCAAACTACTTTCTAATGACATTTGCCTTCTCAATCTTTTCCCTATTGCTAATTGTTATATCATACTACTACTATTCTTTTTCTTTGGTATTCTCTTTTAATATTTGGATTGTGAGGACACAGTCTCATTTTCAGTTGGGGGTGCCTCCCTTGTACTCAATTTTTTGATTGTTTCTGCATAATGTGATTGTGCCCTTGTCGGGCGTACTTTTCTTTCTTTGTGATGGATTGGTGTGCCCTTGTCCAGCTTTGACATTGTGGATGTTTATGTTGTATTGTGTTGGATTGGTTAGTTTTTTGATTTGTAGTTTGTAGCTTCTTTGTTTTTGTTTTGATAATAAGATTTGGATTGACGATGCTCGATGATGAATAGAGAGTGATGACTTTCTTAAGGTTAAATCGTCGATTGCTTGTGAGTGTTTGATTGGCGTTGATTGTGGCGAAGTCTGAGTAGCCATACCTGAATAGATGCATGAGGTTGCCTGATGATGGATTGATTGACGACTTTCTTAAGGGCAAAGCCATCGTCTTTTTGGGAAGGTTTTGACTTGGTTGGTACTAAAAGCATAGTCATGCATGTGAATAGTGTTGAGCATATCATTTAAAATGTTCAATGCTACCTGTATTTTGAAAAGGAACTAAGATTATGAACCATGTTGCAATATTTGCAGGCTATGTGTGGTGAGTTATTAAATAATGCCTTGTATTTGCTTTTGTCATCTAGAACTGGCCCGGTTCGTTTTGAAATGTTGGTCTTGATTGAGTTTGGTTGGAGAAATGATCTTAGGCTTTCTTTGATGTTCTTGAAGTCCACTTGGCCTAAAAATCTCACCTTTGCACTAAATATATCCTTAGTAGTCCCCTTTGAGCCTAATCCTTTTTATTGACAACCACATTACAAGCCTTATCCTTTTCGAAAAAGTAACCCTAGCTTCGACATAGTCAAAAGAACTTTGTTCTTTTTTACTCTTCTTAAAGCTTTACTGCATTCGTATCTATATGTGGCTGATTACCAAGAAGAACTAACTCGAACTTGTTTCAAAACTAGTAACACCAATAATTCTAAAAGTATCTTAAAAAGTTCTTGGTGTTTTATTTAATACTTTAGGGTCCTTTAGAGTTGTGTTCTCTCATTAATGCAAACCTCACAAGTAACTGGAATTTGCAAATACTTTTTGTTTAGTTAACTTGAATACTTTCCAATAACATGCATCGGATGTTTGTTTACTTATCCATGGTTTTATAGAAATTGTGATGCATTCAGCTACTAAGTTCATATCTGGTCATAGTGATCTCATAGCTGGTGTACTTGCTGTTAGAGGAGAAAGGGTTTTCCTCTATTTCACATACATTTCATAATTTGATTTATTGTTATCTTATGGTTGTGTATTCTTAGTTTTCTTGGGTATTTTTTGGTGGCCTAAACCAATAATCACATTAGGAGTTCGACTGCAATGAACATAAGTTTGTAAGTAGACCCTTTATTGGTTTCTCTAACAATGAATCACTTACCCAACTTGTTGGCTGAAAGAGGGGATTTCCAAGAAGATATTCTTATCATCAAAGATATGACCTCTAAGATCTTAGGATAATTGTGGTAATCTAGAATATCATTACTCTGATTTTTCTCTTAATGTAAAATATATGATTCTGTATTATCCCATATTTCATGGGATTTAGGTGATTCTATTCCACAATCTCTTATGTATATATAAAGCCATGTATATGACATAGAAGCATATGAATGAAATTATTCAACAATCTTATTCCTGACCAATTTTATTCATCCTATCTTGAAAAATCTCATTTTGCTATCTTTATTTGCCCAAACCATGCCTGAAAATGGTATTGCCGCAAACATTCCAGTCTCTGAAAATGTTTCTGCAACCGTAGAGAATAAATCTACAGTTTCAACTGGAGATTTGCAACATTCAGCTTCAACAGATAGTTGTTCATTGGCCTTTATAGATATGTCTTACTCTTTTATTACTAATGTCTCAGACAAACTTTCTCCAACGTGGGTAGTTGATTCTGGTGCATCTCTTCATATCATATTTCCCTTGTCCTAGCTATAAAAAAATAACTATAGCTGATGGTTCATGCGAGAAATATTAAAAAGAAAATTATTGAATTGTTACATTGAGACCCTATTTATAGACAATACATTGGAATTCTTTTCCAACTAGGATTCCCCCTCAAGCTGGTGCATACAAATCATATGTACCTAGCTTGTTACAGATGTAATTAATATGAGGGCATGTGAGGGACTTGGTGAAGATATCTGCAAGCTGATCATTTGACTTCACAAATTTCGTAACAATATCTCCCGAGAGTATCTTTTCTCTGACAAAGTGACAGTCAATCTCAATGTGCTTAGTCCTTTCATGAAACACTCACTGGATTTGATGCGATATGAAGAGCCGCTTGATTATCACACACAAGTTCCATCTGATCAATTTTGCCAAATTTTAGTTCTCCCAGCAATTGTTTGATCCAAACTAGTTCACAAGTTGCTGTCGCCATTGCTCGATATTCTGATTTTGCACTAGATCGAGCAACCACATTCTGTTTCTTACTCTTCCACGACACCAAATTACCTCCTACTGAAACACAATATTCGGATGTTGAACATCTGTCAGAGGGTGATCCTGCCCAATCAGCGTCTGTATATCCAATGAAATGCTCATGGCTTTGATCCTCAAAGAGTAGTCAAAGACCAGGAGCTGACTTTATATATCGCAGAATACGAACAACTGCTTCCCAATGACTATCACAAGGGGAAGTCATAAACTGACTTACAACACTCACAGGAAAAGATATGTCAGGTCTAGTCACTGGGAGATAATTCAACTTTCCAACAAGCCGTCTATACCTTTCAGGATTACTAAGTGGCTCCCCCTGTCTTGGAGGGAGTTTAACATTCGAATCCATAGGAGTGTCAATAGTTCTACATCCCATCATTCCTGTCTCCTCAAGAATGTCTAAGGCATACTAGCGTTGAGAAATAACAATACCTGATCTAGACTAAGCAACCTCAATACTTAGAAAATACTTCAATCTGCCAAGGTCTTTAGTCTGGAAGTGCTTAAAGAGATGTTGCTTCAAATCGGTGATACCATCTTGATCATTACCGGTGATAACACTATCATCAACGTAAACAACCATTTATACATCGACTTGGTGCAGAATGCCGATAAAACACAGAGTGATCAGCTCCACTACGAGTCATGCCAAACTCCTGAATAACTGTGCTGAACTTCCCAAACCAAGCTCGAGGTGACTGTTTCAGACCATAGAGTGACCTATGCAATTGACATACAAGGCTACTAAACTCCCCCTGAGCAACAAAATCAAGTGGTTGCTCCATATAGACTTCTTCCGCAAAATCACCATGTAGAAAAACATTCTTAATGTCTAACTGATGAAGAGGCCAATGACGAACGGCAGCCATAGATAGAAAAAGATGAACAGATGCTATTTTAGCCACAGGAGCGAAAGTGTCACTATAATCTAGCCCAAATATCTGAGTATACCCTTTAGCAACAAGGCGAGCCTTAAGTCGATCAACCTGATCGTCTGGACCAATTTTGATTGCATAAACCCCACGACAACCAATAGTAGATTTACTTGCAGGAAGGGAGACAAGCTCCCAAGTACCACTCTTATGTAAAGCAGACATCTCATCAACCATAGCCTGCCTCTATCCAGAATGAGAAAGTGTTTCACCTGTTGTCTTAGGAATGGAAATAGAGGACAAAGACGACACAAAGGCATAATGGGGTGATGATAGACGATGATAACTTAAGAAGGTATAATATGGGTTAGTATTTCGAGTGGATTGTATACCTTTTTGAAGTGCAAGCGGTTGGCTAGGAGGAGGCAAGTCCGCAGTAGGAGTAGGGTCCGGCGCATGACATGAATCATCTGGAACTAAGGTTGGACGTGGACGGCGATGATAAGTTAGTAGTGGTGGCACTACAACTGGAGATGTAGAAGTAACCGTAGATTCTCAAAGGTTGGCACAGGTAAAACCTGAGGTATGGGTAAGACCATAGATACATCAGGATGATCAGAAGATGTATAGTACGGCTGAGACTCAAAAAATGTAACATCAGCAGACAAGACATAAGATATCAATGAAGATCATGTGAATAACAACGATACCCTTTTTGGACTCGAGAGTAACCAAGAAAGACACATTTGAGGGCACAAGGAGCTAATTGATCTTTTTCCTGGGGCTAAGTTATGAACAAAGCATGTGCTTCCAAAGACACGAGGGGGTATAGGATAAAGATGTGACTGAGAAACAGTATGGAATGTGGAGCCTAATTCTGAATAGAAGAAGAGGGCATTCTATTTATCAAATAACAAGACGTCAGAACTACATCTCCCCAAAAACACAGTGGAACATTGGATTCAAGGATAAGAGTACGAGCGGTCTCAATAAGATGCCGATTTTTTCTTTCAGCTACACTATTTTGTTGAGGGGTGTATGGATAAGTAGTCTGGTGAATAATGCCTTGGTGAGTCATATACTCCTGAATTAGGAGGATAAGTATTCTAAGGCATTATCACTACGAAAAGTACGAATAGAAACACCAAACTGATTTTGTATTTCAGCAAAGAAACTTTTGAAAATAGAAAATAACTAAGAACGATCTTTCATTAAGAAAACCCACGTACATCTTGAATAATCATTAATGAAACTAACAAAATAACGAAATCCTAAGGTGGAATTGACTTTACTAGGACCCCAAATATCAGAATGAACTAATGAAAAAATAGACTCTGAACTACCCTCAGTACTATGAGAAAACGTAGCACAAATGTGTTTCCTAAGTTGACACGACTCACAATCTAATGTGGATAAACTAGACAAAGTAGGCGTGATCTTTTGCAGTTTGGATAGACTCGGATGTCCCAAACGTTTGTGAATTAGATCTGGGGAATCTGTAACGGAGCATGCTGTTAAGGAATTTGAAGAGGTAAGATAGTAAAGGCCTTGTGATTCATGTCTTGGTCCAATCATTTGTCCCGTACTGCGGTCCCGCATGAGAAAAAAATCATCGAAAAAAGTTATGTTACAATGTAGGGCTTTCGTCAAACGACTAACAGATGCTAGATTAAAAGGAGAACCAGGGACATAAAGAACAGAGTCTAGGGTGATAGAATAATGGGTTTGGCTTTTCCAACCCTTTTTTGGTTTTGTTTGGATCCCATTGGCTAAAGTCATAGAAAAAAAAATAAATAACAAAATCAGATCCAACAGTCATTGAAAATTGACATAGATATACGGTGACTTGTTTGTTCTCACCAATGCTCTGATACCATGTGAGAAATATTAAAAATAATATTATTGAATTGTTACATTAAAACCCTATTTATAGACACTACATTGGAATCCTTTTCCAACTAGGATTCCGATTCCTATTCCTATTTTAAGTAGGAAATACTTATTTCTATTCTAACAGTTTAGTTATCACTATAGCTGGTCAAGGAGACATCCCACTTGGAAAATCCTTGATACTTAAAGATGTCCTTCATATCCCAAAGTTATCTGCAAATCTCATTTCTATCCAGAAACTCACCAAAGATTCTAAATGCCAAGTAACTTTCTTCCCTTCATATTGCTTATTTCAGGAAAAGAACACGAAGGACATGATTGGGCGTGCTAGTGAGAAAGGTGGTCTTTATTGTTTGGATTTTCCACAATGGTGAATATATATCTAAGAATTCCTTGTCTAGTTCATTCTTGTCTGAGTCTATCATGTCCAATAAAGAGAAAGTATGGCTTTATCATCGTCGGTTAGGTCACCCTTCCTTTTATGTAATCAAAAGGATGTTTCCATCTTTGTTCAAAGATTTGATTGTGGAGTCTTTTCATTGTGATGATTGTGAAATTGCAAAACACAAACGTATTTCCTTTCCAATAGTCACAAAAGATGTCAAACTCCATTCTCTCTTATTCATAGTGATATTTGGGGATCCTCTCCCATTGCTAATATTTCTAGTGCTAGATGGTTTGTGTCAGTCATTGATGATTGTACAAGAGTTACGTGGATTCTATTTGCTAAAGCAAAAATCTGATGTTAGTCAAATCCTTCCTACCTTTGATGTGCTAATTAAAAGATTCCGATCTGATTAAGTGTGTTTTCATAGGATATTCTCCTAATCAAAGAAATTCTTTGTTTCAACGGGTGTCACATTTGATGAGAGTGAATCCTTTTTTAATCATTCTTACAATTAGGGGGAGTCATTCAAGGGAGAGGAACCTTTAGACTTGTCACTATTTGAATTGTCCATTTCTAGTCGTGCCAAATTCTTGCCTGAGTCACCATTTCTTCGGTCACCTTAGTCTCTAAATCCAAATGAACCCATTGAGTCTCCTAATCCAAATATAGATAATGGAATTCTAGAAAATAATCTACCATTGCAGGTATATTCCAGAAGAAAGAGACAAATTGATCAAACTAGTCAGCTGCAATCATCTTCTCAGGTTACTACTCCTAATACCCATCCTGAACCTGTTGAAGCATCAGAAATAGCAAACCAAACTGATCATGAAGAAGAATTTAACCAACCTAATGACCTTGATATGTCATGGAAAGGCTCAAAGGGTGTGTGCAAGATCTGGTTCCTTTTCTGAGTGAATGGAAAGGTGTGTAGATTGAAGAAGGCACTTTATGGATTAAAGCAATCACCTCGTGCATGGTTTGGAAGATTTACCAAGGTTATGATCAAGCTAGGGTATCGACAAAGTCAAGGAGACCACACCTTGTTCATACGACACTAAAAAACATGAAAGGTGACGGCATTGTTGGTTTATGTGGATGACATCATAGTAACAGATGATGATTTAGAGGAGACAATTTGAAGAAAGTATTTTTCGGGAATCGAAGTGGCACACTCAAAACAAGGAATCTTTATTTTCCAACAAAAATATGTGCTTGATTTGCTGAAAGAAACAGGAAAATTAGGGGGTAAACCAATGGATACACCAATTGAATATAATCATAGATTGTAAAGGCTTGTAGGGAAATTGATTTACTTGTCCCATACAAGGCCGGACATTGCATTTGTTATAAGTGTTGTTAGCCAATTTATGCATGATCTTAGAGAAATGCATCTTCAGGTTGTCAATCGGATTCTACAATATCTTAAAGGAAGTCCAAGAAAAGGAATATTATTCAAAAGAGGAGGAGACATGGTTTTAGAGGCTTATACAGATGCGGACTATGCTGGTTCATTAGTGGATCGAAGGTCAAGTTCAGGATATTGCACTTTCTTAGGAGAAACTAGATAGCGGACTCATTTATACGCCATTTGTATCTACAAAAGATCAGGTGGCTGATGTTTTAACAAAAGGATTGCCAAACAATATGTTTCAAGATCTAATAAGCAAGCTAGGAATGGAAGATATCCATTCACCCGCTTGAGGGGGGGAGTGTTGGTTGATAGAGGGGATTTCCAAGAAGATATTCTTGTCATCAAAGATATGATCTCTAAGATCTTAGGATAATTGTGGTAATCTAGATTATCATTACTCTGGTTTTTCGCTTAATGTAAAATATATGATTCTGTATAATCCCAGATTTCATGGGATTTAGGTGATTCTATTCCACAATCTCTTACGTATCTATAAAGCCATGTATATGACATAGAAGCATATGAATGAAATTATTCAACAATCTTATTCCACACAACTTATAGCGAAACTCTAGAACTGGTCAACAATAGGTAGCAAATGCTGATATCATGCTTCCTTTTCCTCTTCCAGTTCCTTAAAAATAAGACTTTTATTTTCTTTGGACTAGATTAAAAGGATGTAAGGACGATAATCTCGCAAATTCCATAATTCTTTATTTTAAATAAGGGCCTTCGCTGAGGCTCGAGGATGAGCCTTCACACAATCTAAGTATACGTACTCAGGGTTGTTTGCAAGTTTTTGGATCCCTTCCATATGGCTTAAGGTGTGTACAAAAAGTCCTCTCTATCTAGCACCCTATAAACCCTGCAATACACAAATTTGTGCAATACTTCGTGACATTGAAATTCTTTTTCTGAATGCTCTGGTTGCCCTTATAATGGACCATTAAGTTTATGAAATCTTTTTGTTGTTGTTGATACTTGATAAAGTTTAAGTAAAGTTTAAGAAATCGATTCATTGACAAGTCTTAGTAAGTTATGTATAACGTATTGAACGTAAATGATGTGTCATCCCTTGTTTCTCTTTTAACATCTCAAGTATCCTTCTGATAATTTGCTTATAAATTTTCCTACTTTACTGGCTTGATGAAGGAGGTGTACTTCCTACAAAATGTTGAAGGTGCAGGGTTAGCGCCATTTGATTGTTGGTTTTGTTTGAGAGGAATCAAAACAATGGCTCTTCGCGTTGAAAAACAAGTTTAATTTTTTTTTTTTTTTTTTTTTTTTTTTTTTGTGGTGAAATTAGTTGTCCCACCACTCGTTCTAGAAACATATATGCATTCCTGCGCCTCTGTTAATCTATTATTCTTGACCCTAAATCTTCATGATTATGGCATGCATACTGCTGCATCTTCATCTTTATATTGTGCAGAGAAGTTAGGGTGGTTCGTAAAACTCTCGCACATGACAGTGTTCTGACTAAATAATTTAAATATCTTGCAGGAGAATGCACAAAAAGTTACTAAATATTTATCTTCCTATCCACGAGTGAAGAAGGTCCATTATGCAGGTCTAATTGGCCATCCGGGGAGGTCTTTGCACTTCTCTCAGGTATTCAAACAAGTAATTTTTTGGGAATTTGAACTAAGGCACTATGGTTGTTTGTATCCAGCTCTCCTGTGAAACTTACTGTTTAAATGCTGATCATTTTGCAGGCCTATGGGTGCAAGATAGATGCTGAGTTTTCTGACAGGTTCTTTGGCACTCTTTAAGCATGTTGCTGAGGCTAGCAAGTACTTCAACATTATATTCAGTTTTGGTTAGTTTCATCTCATGCTCAATTACAATTTTCTAAGATTTTTTTTCCTATCAAACTAGTCCTAATGGCATTTGCCTTCTCAATCTTTTCCCCATTGATTAAACGTGCAAATATTCTTTTGCTTTGGTAGTCCCTCGTATTCTCTTTTGATATTTGGACTGTGAGGATACAATCTCATTTTTAGTTGGGGGTGCCTCCCTTGTACTCATTTTGTTGATTGTTTCTGCATACTGTGATTGTGCCTTTGTCGGGCGTACTTTTCTTTCTTTGTTATGAATTGGTGTTCCCTTGTAGGGCTTTGATATTGTGGATGTTTCTATTGATATTGTATTGGATTGGTCTATTTTAGTTTTTGATTTGTAGTTTATAGCTTCTTAGTTTTTTTATAATAAGATTTGGATTGACGATGTCCAATAACGGATAGAGAGTGACGACTTTCTTAAGGTTAAATTGTTGATTGCTTGTGTCTGATTGGCGTTGATTGTGGTGAAGTCTGAGTAGTCGTTCCCGAATAAATGCATGAGGTTACCTGATGTTGGATTGATTGACGACTTTCTTAAGGGCCAAATCGTCGTCTTGTTGGGAAGATTTTGACTTGGTTGTTACTAAGAGCATAGTCATGCATGTGAATGGTGTTGAGTATACCTCTCCATTTTAAAAAGGTTGAGCATGTTAAGAATGATTTTGTGACAATTCTTACAACTCTGTTTGTGACTTTTGATTCGTTAGCAGTTAAAATGTTCAATGCTACTTGTATTTTGAAATGGAAGTAAGATTTTGAACCATCTTCATTGATTTGCAAGCCGTGTGTGGTGAGTTGTTGAACATACCTTGTGTTCGCTTTTGTTACCTAGATCTTGCCCGGTTGTTCCTGAAATATTGGTGTTGATTGAGTTTGGTTGGAGAAATGATCTTAGGATTTCTTTGATGTTTTTGAAGTCCCCTTGGCCTAAAAATCCCACCTTTGCACTAAATATATCATTAGTTGTCCCATTTGAGCCTAATCCTTTTTATTGGCAACCAAATTACAAGTCTTATCATTTTTGAAAAAGTAACCCTTTTTTGAACCCTTTCGTCCTTGAACTTGATTGAGGTTGTTAAAGTTGAGGCAAAAAGCCTAAGTTGGGGGTGTTATGTGAAATTCATTGAAGGGATGCTACCACATGAGGGCTTGATATAAAAGAAAAAGAAAAAAAAATGTAGAGAGAAATTGAGGGATGGATAGGAAGTCTTAAAGAAAGAAAAATCTTTGAAAAAGAAAGGAAGAAAATGAATAAATGAGACTTGAATTCTCTAAAAGTTGAAAATGGTTGCATGTGGGGCATCTAAAGTGGAAATAAAAAAATAAAAATGAAAAGTAGTGTGGAATGTGCATGTGTTTGAAAAGTGGAGAAAGTCGGAAATGATGAGTTGTTGTGTAAAGTTCAAGGAGGGTGTAGTCACTTATAACTCAATGATATCCTAACCTTCCCTATGCCTACATTACAAGTTTAACAAAGTCCTTTGAGATTTCTAACCAAATGGAGTTGAGTCAATGTTGATTGAAAATATGGGCAAGCCTATTGTGTCAATTTGTGTGCATGAGATAATTCTTTGTGAGTGTGAGTGTTGCATCAAGGTGCCTTGTCTTGTTTATATGTGTGTGGGGTTTTGAGACACTTCTTTCTTGTGAGGGCCTGTAAGTTGAAAAAGTGGTGATTTTGAAAATTCCTAACTGTGTCAAGTGAGCATGTGCAAGAGTTAATGAATTGAGTCATTTCTTGAGTTTGAGTTGTTGTCACTTAAATTATTCTTGATTTTAAAAATGTTTCATAAGAATGAGAGGATTTCTTTTGTGAAAAGTTTGCATGTGGAATATTTCTTAGTACCAACCAAAGCCATTACCTTTGTGCTTAATTGAGAGAGGGAAATTGATTTGTGGTGTGTCTTGAAATAAGAGACTCTTGTGTTTTTGATTTTCTTTACTTGAGAATGTTTCTAAGTTGGGGGTGTTGATGAGTGGTGGATTTCCACTCATTTGAGGCTCTTTCCGAAGTTATTTTGGCCCGCTTTAGTTTAGAATCGGTGCTTTTAATGTGTTTTTTTTTCCCATATTTGCACGAAAATGAAATGGAGAATTGATTTTAGGAGATATTTGAAGAAACCAAGTAAACTTGATGCAAAAAGAGGTCAAGAGCTGAAAATGCAATTTCTGACAGGGAAAGTACCCTTCATGAACGCGCTTGAATAAACCAAGTAAACTTTATCTGCCTACTTGAATGTCTTCGTTTAGGGGAAGAAGTTTGCTAAGCCTGAACTCAAATCATGCATTGAGGAATTTGAAGAAAAGTTTAATAAATTCGACATTGAGAGGAAGGAACAAGAACTTACGGCCAAAAATGCTCAAAGCCATCAACAAAAAATGGAGAGCTTGGAGCGCATCATTGTGACTGCAAAAGAAGAAGAGGAAATTGGTGAATCTGAAATCACTGAAGGTAGTTTTCTCCAAGTCTACTGTCTGTTCATTCAGTTATTACTATTTCATGTTTTATTAAGAAGGTTCTCATTTTGAAAAAAATTGTGGCGGAGGGAACTAAAGGTTCATGCTTGTCTCTTTAATTTATACAGGTCATTTATGCTTTTATTCAGCCAAAGAATTTTAAAACAACGTAGAGAAGGTAGTAGCTATTAACAAGACATTATGTGGTAGTAACTTATATAAATAGTTGATCCTTCACTACAACTTTTCCTTAAAAAATTCATATAAAATTTTAATGGTGGGTTTTTTCAGAATTGTACATGTAAGAGTAGATCTTGATAAAAAAAGGGTCTAAAGTTTTTTTGGCGAGAGAGCTCGAGATATATAAGGCTAGTGGTGAAATGGATTGATAAAACTTTCAAAGTCAATGTGTAAACTGTATAGACAAAATGAGTGAAGCTAACATTATGTAGGATTGTTGTATCTTTTCCGTTTCATATGATCTATAATGGAAAGGAGGGGGCTTAGTGCCTGATTTAGTTATCTTGAATTTTCTGTTACTTCATTTTCTTAGTCATGTAACAGATTCTGAAGTCACTGATCCATTAATGGAAGTGCAAGCAGAATGTTCACCTTTAGAACCAAGATGTGCTGAGTTGATAGCAAATTCTCATGCTTCCAGTGAGGTGAGTGATTCAGCAATTGATGAAAATGAAGTTCAATCCCCTATAAATCGCACCAGAGGTTCCTTACAATACATCCTATATCCTTTGCAACTTGTTTCTCTAATAGGGTGAACAAACACGAACACTTGTACATTTGCAGATTCCACTAGATCCAGAGCCAACAACAGCAGTAAAAGTGATCAAAATTTTGATACTTCCAATTCCACTACATCCAGAGCTAAGAACATCAGCAAAAGTGATAAATGTTCAGGCTAAGGTCCTATATCACCCTTTTAGAATTAAACATTTCCTTGCATTTTCAATTCCATCGGGGCAGTTGACTTTCCTGTCAACTGCATTGTATGCTACCTTTTTTTTATGGTAAATGGTCCACTGAGCCTAATCATGCTGTGGATCATTTTCTTGAAAAATGGAATATTCAGTTCATGATTGAGTTCCAGTACATTCTGAGGCAATTTGTTGATCATATGGGATTCAATTCTCCATATTTTAAGAACTTTTGTTCCACATTTGATTTTGGTCTTTCTACAAAGTTATTTTTGTGAATCCAACTTGTTTGATATTGAGACATTGTAGTTGTTATTGTTCTGATCCTCTATCCAAGTCCCTTTAAAAGAAATAACAAGCCTAGCAATAGTCTACACATTATTTTCTATGCCAAGATCATGCTGCATTGCTAGGTTAAAAGTTGCTACAAGGGCTTGCCTCCCATTGACGAAGATCAGAGCATTTTGTGCCTAGGTTTTGGCAATTAAATATTTAATTTTGTGCCTTTCCTCTTCATCTTCCCGCTCTCATACACCACATTTCCCATTTCAAACTCTACTGCCCACACCGTCCCCACCCCAGCTTTCTTCTGTATCGCTTTATGGTTTGCTCCTCAGTAGCATCTACACTATGATGTTGAATTATATAGGGGATTGTCAATATGAAGTAGCTTTTTTTAACTGGTAACTAAAAGCTGTTTTGTTTTGCTTTTCTAGAATTTTAAATCTGTAGTCTGTCTGATGAAAGAGGCATTTTTAAGCATGTTGAGAAGGAAGCTCCGAGATCTTGTGTAAAAGCTCTGAACTTCTGTGCTTCTGAGAGTTGTGGGGAGTAAGAAGGGTTCCAAACCATTGAAACAGAAAGCACTAAAGACTGCTATAAAAGAAGTTGTGGTATGCCTTAACAAATTGAAGGGGAGTATGTGTTTTTTTATCCATTTTGGTCAAATGTGCAATTTTTATTGTTGCAGGATGGTGATGATGAATATCCACTGCTTGTTAACTTGAAAAGGTCGTATGAACTTCAATTGTCAAGGCAAATTTCCATTTGAAAGCTTGCATAAAGATCTTGGAAAGACTCTCAAAATCTTCGGAAGTATTAATGGCGAGGTGGGTATACTGTAGTTTGAATAATGCACAATTGCTTTAGCTTATTGTTCAGGTTATTGTATTTCTGCTTCCTAACATGCATCTGCATGTTTGCTGGATCCTACACTCTATCATTAACTCTGGCACAGTCTTGGAACAATCTATATCTTCCTTAATCTCCAAGCATAGTGCCTTGTTTGTTTACTTGAGTCCTTCTCTTGACTACTAAATCTCCTGAAGGTCTTCGTGTAAGTCAACGTTCATGTAGGGTAAGCATTATTCCTAACATGTATGTCAGCTATCTCCTGTTAGTGCCTTCTATTTTCTGTTTTGGTTAATTGAGTTTGTTGTTTTTTTTTTTTGGTCTAGGTTTGTGTTATTTTTTCAGAACAGTGGTGGATGTTAACAGTGGTGGCTGTTCAGGAAAACAACCTTTGCATCCACACAGCTAGAAGCTTAGGGGTACTCTCCAGATGAATCCATTCTTGCCGCTGGTAATGTTAGCTTTGTATAATCAGAGCAACAATTGATTTCAATATGTTTTGTTAATGAGGTCTTATTAAACATTTTGACCTAATAAAGCACATCTGCAGGTATGAAAACAAGACAAAGCAATTTATGAAGCTGTTGGGACTGCTTTCATTACAATAATCTCTTGAATCTTACTATCGATTCAAATATTGGAGATCTTGCTTCACTGGAGTTCCTAATTGGAGCCTTAATGTCCAAGGGCGACTTAATGATTAGCACAATATGTAATCTATAAAATCATTCCAATTGTTTATCTTCTAATTTCTAAATAAGAAATCTAGTGAGGCGTGACTTCAGAAGTTATAAATTTTGTTTTGAAGCATGGTGGAATGGTTGCACTTATATTTTTGAGGAGCTCGTGGTGGAGAGAACATGAAACGAATATTAGATGTTTATTTTGGTATGGGTGACGTGTACTGATTTAGTAGCCTTAGAGATTGTTGTTAAGCATGAGCTACAGCTCGTTAAGTGTTACAGTGTCCTCACTGTTTTTGGAGGGGAGTGGAAGTTGAAATTGGAGATAGTATACCTTCTATTCACAACCCTTTTTGACCCTCTAAGACCTTCAAAAATACAGTAGTTCATTCAAAGAAATACACCTTTAGGGGAAGAAGTTCCCCAAAATAGCTTTGGCAAGATCTTATTAAGGAATCCAAAGTATTTTTTCAGTTTTTGAATTGGAAGGCTTCTCTGGAAGAGCTGTAGTCGTTGCGGTGGAAGTTGCCTCGTTGTTAAGCTTTGTGTCCCGGAGCGCTACTCCACAAAAGGTAAAATCTTCCCTATTCTCCAATTTTGTTTGGTGAATTATTTGGGTACATTCTTATTTCTAGATGTTGATGTGGTGTTCCAAAACACATGATTTAGTCTTCTATAATTTTCCCTTAATGAATATGTTTTGTCTTCATAGTGACATGCTGATTTTGCATATTTTGTTTATGTCTCTACCTCTAGCTCTTTTTCCTTAATTATATGGAAATGTTAAGATTCCATTCACTTCTTTTCTTAGGTTTGAAGTAGGTTGAGTATATTTTCTTCTTTGGGTGTGTTGATGATGTGCTAAAATGTTTGATCTTAACTTAAATTGTTCTATTAATAATGAAGGTTTAAGTTTTGAACAAGAGCTTCAGAGCATAATTTAGACTCCTTTGATTTGTGCATTTCTAACATAGGTTCACATTGATTTAGTATTGAAACTTATCAAAAACTTGTGCTCACATGTAAGTTTTTTTAATTCCAGGTCTATTGTTCCTTCGCCATATGTGCTAGTATGGATATGCCAGCTAAAAAAGAGGAAGAGTGGTTTGGCCTCAATCACTAGTTGTATATTTTTTATGCTAATTTACTATAATTGGTGAAAAAAGTATTCTTTGAGGTTTTGAAGAGGAAATTTCAATGTTGTATGAGTCTGTGAAGAGATTGTGATGCACATACCCATTCGCTGTAGATATGTAACTTATATCCCTTAGCCTAGCTTATTGAACTTATCATGTCTTCCCTCATGACTGAATTTATGAATTTGAGACAAGGTTCTATGTCAGTCCAAGAGTACGGGCTTAAGTTCACCTAGCTCTCCAGGTATGTCCCTCATATGGTTGCTGATTCCAGGGCACAAATAAGTAAGTTCCTATTTGGTGTATCTGATTTGGTGAAGACAGAGTGCAGAAATGCGATGCTGTTAGATGATATGAATTTCTCTAGGCTCATGACTCATGCTCAAGCAGGTCGGAGATAAGCTTAGGGAACATGCTAAGGACAACAAGAAGGCTAGGACAGGCAAGGAAAGATGTTTTGGCTGTGGTCAAATTGGTCATAGGTTGAGGGATTGCCCTTCTTCTAAATAGGGACAAGGAGGTAACAATAGTAGGGCTCAGTCTACAACTCCAATAGCACCAACAGGTCGCCTAACTCAGTAGAGTGTTTCATCTCGTATAGGTGGTGGTCAACGCCAGAACAGGTTGTATGCTCTCTAAGCTCGCCGGAATCAGGTGAATATGTGGTCACTGGTACGTTACAAGTCTTTCACTTAGATGTTTATGTTTTGCTACATCCAGGTGCTACTCTTTCCTTTGTAACTCCATATATAGCAGTAAACTTTGGTGTCAATCCAGAAACTCTTTCAGAACCCTTCTTAGCCTCTACCCATTTGGTGACCCAATTATAGCTAGATGGGTATACAGAAATTGCCACATCACAATCTCTCAGAAAGTCACCTCATAAGATTTTGTAGTGTTAGAAATGGTAGACTTTGATATCATTCTAGGCATGGATTGGTTACATTCTTGTTATGCCTCAGTCGATTGTAGAACAAGGATCGTTTGTTTTCAATTTCCAAGCGAACCACTCTTATAATGGAAGGGTAGTAGCTCAGTGTCTATGAGTCGTTCATTTCCAACCTTAAGGCCAGAAAGATGATTTCCAAGGGGTACATCTATCATCTCATTATGGTTAAGGATTCAAGCTCTAACACCCTAGCTTTTGAGTCGGTTCCAATAGTAAATGAATTTTCAGAAGTGTTTCTAGAAGATCTTCCCGAAATTCCTCCCGAAAGGGAAATCGACTTCGAAATTGATATCCTTCCAGATACTCAACCTATTTTCTATTTCTCCTTATAGAACTCCAGCTAAACTTAAGGAATTAAAAGAGCAGTTGAAAGACCTTTTAAATAAGGGCTTCATCAGACCTAGTATTTCCTTATGGGGTGCTCCAGTGCTGTTTGTGAAAAAGAAAGATGGTTCTCTCAGAATATGAATTGATTATTGGCAGTTGAACAAAGTCACAATCAAGAATAAGTACCCTATCCCAGGATTTATGACTTGTTCAACCAACTTCAAGGTGCTAGTCATTTTTCGAAAATAGACCTCAGATGCGGTTATCATCAGCTCAGAGTAAGAGATAGTGACATCCCGAAAACAACCTTCAGAACTCAGCATGGTCATTATGAATTTTTAGTTATGTCATTTGGAGTAACCAATGCTCCTGTGACTTTCATGGATTTAATGAACATGGTTTTCAAGTAGTATTTGGACTTGTTCGTTATCGTCCTTGTCCTTATTGATGATATCCTCATTTACTCTAGGAATGAGGAAGAACATGCAACTCCTGCAAACTCTCAAAGATCGCCAGTTATTCGTTAAGTTTTAGCAAATATGAGTTTTGGTTACAATCAATTTGCTTTCCTTGGGCATATAGTAAGCGAAAGGTTTTGAGTGGATTCTCAGAAAATAGAGGCAGTGAAGCAATGGCGGACCCACCTCTCCTACAAATATCAAAAGTTTCTTGAGTTTAGCTGACTATTATTGTCACGCCTCGAAGCTACCCCCAGGACGAGGACATGGGACCTAGGAGCACAAGTGACCCCAAGCCCTAGCATATCATAAGCACACTTAAAAATAAATTGAAACAAAAAATATTGTGCGGAGGCTTAAAACATCATGTAAGCTGAAAGGATGGAGAATACCCATTATTATCTGAATAAATAGTTTGTGAGTTTAATGACAACTGAAATATCAAACTTCAAAGCTAAAACTGAATCTAACTATGTTTGAAATAAAGCCTCTAACTAACTAGAAATGCTGGGATATGCCCTAGCTAGATCTAGCAAAATCTGAACCTAACGATTGAAAATATAAAGATAACATGTCACTCGTCCTTAAAGAATGATGACTCACCATTGATGATGCTGAATTGGAGATCAGGAACCCGATCTATGCGTGATCTGTATGCATCTGTACTTGAAAGGTACTGAGCATGGAAGATAGAATAAAGCTGAACAATATACATAGTTGAATGCGATGACCAATTTATAACATGCTGAAACTGAATACTGAACTATAACTGATAATCGATCAATGCACTAGAATCTGACTGTGGGAGCTACTAATACATGAGCTAATATGGAGTCCGATGTATACGCTCCATCGAGAGGACCCAATATATCGTGCTAGAGGTGTATGAATGGCATGATCACTAAACTGATGCCCACAAAGGGGACTTATAGCCTACGAGGGCACGTAGTTCTAGGACTTGAGGGTGATTGTACTTGAAAGGTACTGAGCATGGAAGATAGAATAAAGCTGAACAATATACATAACTGAATGCGATGACCAATTTATAACATGCTGAAACTGAATACTGAACTATTTCAGCATTCAGTTACTAATAACATGACCGATTATAACATGATAATCGGTCAATAGAATCTGACTGTAGGAGCTACTAATAATCGACATAGAACCACATGAGCTAATATGGAGTCCGATGTATATGCTCCATCGAGAGGACCCAATATATCGTGCTAGAGGTATATGACTGGCATGATCACTAAACTGATGCCCACAAAGGGGACTTATAACCTATGAGGGCACGTAGTTCTAGGACTTGAGGGTGACTGACCCAAGTCTAACTCAGTGTAAAGCCACCCAATTGAATATGTCAAATTAATAACATACTGAAGTAAACTGGGTTGTTCAATAATCTGACATGTAAATCTAAAAATGCAACATGTATATGTGATAGTGAAACATTCAAAAACTGAGGCATGTATCTGTCCTAGTTAATGTAATTCATGAACTAAAAGAACTACCTAACTAGGGTTCTGAGTTTATGCATGAATCTTGGCAAAAACGATACTACTAATGATACACTAGTGAAATTGCACATACCTGGTGACGAATTCCACGGAAAATTTTTTTGATCTCGAAGTAGAAACTGATGAAAACCTGCTACGTTCTTGGATAGGGCAAGGGTCGACTCTTTCTCCTTCTTTTCATTCAACTTGATGATTTTTTGGAGAATGAGTTAAGTAGGGTAAGTTCTAATTAAGTTACTAGACTAAAACTGACCAAAACTACGTAATTTGGGGGTTAAACGACGTAGTTTAGGGGTTCAACGCATAGGGAAAAGACTAAATGACCCTGACTTAAAAGTTGTCAGGCCAATCGATTGACTAGACCGACGGATCGTGGATGGACTGACAATCTGTTCTAGTCGGTCGTCAATCGTTACTGGAAGTTAAAGACTGAGGGTTTGACCTACGGCTCTGGACCATGGACCGTGGTCTGACCTACAATTCGTAGGTCATTCGTAGGTCCTGTCGTAGGTTGACCCTTTGCCAAATTTCCTCGACTTTTTGGGGAAGGATGCAAGTGGCCAACCACGGACCACCACCTACGGTCCGTGGGTCACCCTACAGTGCGTGGGTGGTGCCCGTCAGTGGCACACTCAACTTTTGATTTCTGCAATTTGGTCTATCTAGGATATAAGGTGTTACATTATCTCCCCTTTGGGACCATTCATCCTCGAATGAAGACTAAACTAGCTGAATATGAAGGGAAAGAGCTGCAACCCTATCACTAAATACTGGAAACCAATTTATGACTAAACTAAGTTCCAAGAACATGCAAATACGCTGAAAATGCAAGTACAAACTGACGGAACATGATACTAAGACTGAAGCCACGCATGAATGAATGAAAAACTTGAGAGGAACTATTACCTCAAGCTGGAATGGAATCGAAAGGAAAGAGATGAGGATACTTGGCCTTTATGGCTGCTTCTACTTCCTAAGTAGCTCCCTCTACAGACTGACTCCTCCACAAAACCTTCACTGAAGCGAGTTTTTTGTTTCTCAACCTTAGAACCTGTCGATCAAGAATCTCAACTGAAACATCCTCATAAGTGAGACTATCCTTCACGGCCACACTTTCTAAAGTAACTATAGATGTTGGATCACCCACACACTTCTTCAGCAACGAAATGTGGAAAACTGAATGAACTGCTGTTAGTTATGCTGGCAATTTTAACTCATAAGCCACTTTACCAACTCTTTTCAAGATCTTGTAAGGGACTACATATCTAGGATTGAGCTTCACTTTCTTGCCAAAAATCTCATCACTCCCTTTATAGGTGTCACTTTCAGGAAAACACAATCATCAATTTAGAACTCCAAGTCTCTTCTCCTTACGATACGCATAGGATTTCTGGCGACTCAGGATTGTCTTAAGTCTATCTCTAGTGAGTTGAACTTTATCCATAGCCTCATGAACCGAATCTGGTCCTATTCAAAGTTGCTTCCCCTATTTTGATAAGGATTCCAATTGGGGATGAAACCAATTGAAATCAATTGCGGAATTAAACAACACAAAAGTAAGATAGATGAGAAATAAGAGATGAGAAGAGAAGAGAAGAAAGGCTAATTGATTAAACAAACAACCAAGGAAGAAGAGAAACTTGAATGCGAAAAGAAACAACTCAAATTGAAAACCACAAATGACTAATCTCAAGTGAACTCAAGACTAAGAAGTCCTAAATCAACAATGGGAATCCACCCATCACTAATCTAGATTAAGCTACACTAAGCTAGGCTATGTTAAAGGGATCCCACCCTTAAACTACACTCTTGAAAGAGTATGTTCATTTAACATTCAAAAATCCATACAGTCTAAGTCTTCCAAAATAAAAGAGACTACTATTTATACTAGTAAAATAAAGTAGACACTTCTTTGACAATTTTATCCTTAATGAGGTAAGGGCCTTGTTTGGTTGTCTTCTTTTGTGAATTCAAAATAAAATAAAGAAGACACTTCTTTGACAATTTTACCCTTAATTAGGTAAGGGCCTTGTTTGGTTGTCTTCTTTTGTGAATTCTTGAAATTATGAGATAACCATTTGCACAAAAAACCTCTTTCTTCTTTCTCTTCACTTAGATGGACCTTCCACACATTGTACTTCTTGATTTTGTGTCCATTAAGCTCCTCTAATGCTTTTATGCGATCCATGCTATCCATGTTGTTGTCATACTTCAAACCAACCAACTGGTGACCTACATCTACGCCCATACAATGCTTCATAAGGGGCCATCTGAATGCTAGAATGATAGCTATTATTGTAGGCGAACTTTATAAGAGGAAGGTGATCATCCCAACTACCCTTGAAATTGATCACGCAAGCTCTCAACATGTCCTCTTAAGGTCTGAATGGTACGCTCTGTCTGACCATCCGTCTGTGGATGAAATGACTTCCAGAAATGAGAGGTAAATTGAGGACCTCTTTCTGAGATGATAGACAAAGGAACCCCATGCAACCTGACTATCTCATTAATGTAAAGCTTGGCGTAGTCCTCCATTGAGTCTATAGTCTTAACAACCAAAAACACACAAACTTAGTAACTCTGTCAACTATCACCCAAATGGAGTCATGTTGTCTGTGAGTACAAGGTAAACCTTTAATAAAGTCCATGTTGATCACTTCCCACTTCCAAGTAGGAATGTTGATCTTTTGAGTCATACCTCCTAGTCTCTGAGGTTCTACCTTCACTTACTGACAATTAGGGTACTTAGCCACAAAATCCGCTATATCCCTTTTCATACCATCCCACCAAAAAAGACTTCCCGCAGATCACGGTACTTCTTAGTGGCAAATAGAATACCTGGAGTTATGGGCTTATGCAAGAATTTGTTGTCTTAACTCACCCATCTTAAGAACATATAATTGACCCTGATAGCGAAGCACACCATCTCCTCATTGGGAGAAAACCTCAAGTCTCTCCTGATGAACTACACCCTTTAGTTGAAGCAATATCAGATCACTGTCTTGCTTATGTTTAACCTCCGCTACCAATGAAGATTCTAACCCATTCTGAACTGCTACACAACCATTTGATATGCTCATAAGGCAAACTCCCAAGCATGCAAGCCTGTAACAACTTTTGCTAGTTCCTTTCTTTCTTCCTCAACATGTGTTACACTACCCATAGAGTCTACTAAGGGCATCTACTACTACATTGGCCTTACCAGGATGGTAAAACACATTCATATCATAATCTTTGAGGAACTCACAGGCCATCTCCTCTGGCAAAGATTCAACTCTTTCTGGCTGAACATATACTGAAGACTCTTATGGCTTGTGAACACCATATAAGTAATGTCTCCAAATCTTAAGTGCAAACACCACTATTGCAAGCTTGAGGTCATGAGTTGGATAGCATAAGCTACCTTACCTCGTTGTATCAGCACACACAACCTAGGCCAACTCTGGATGCATCACAATAGATCACATAACCGTCTGAACCTTCTGGTAGAGTCAAAACAGGACTTGTAGTCAACCTAGTTTTCAGTTCCTGCAAAGCTTTTCTCACAATCATTTGACCACTGAAGCTTAACCTTTTTCTGAGTCACCTTAGTCAGTTGAGAGGCTATGGATGAAAATCCTTCCACGAACCTTCTATAATAACTAGCCAAACCCAAGAAACTTCTGATATTTGTAGGAGAGGTAGGTTTGGGCCATTGTTTCACTGCTTCTATTTTCTGAGAATCCATTCAAATCCCTTCGCTAGACACATACCCAAGAAAAGCAACTGATTGCAACTAAAACTCACATTTGCTAAACTTAGCGAATAACTGGTGATCTTTGGGAGTTTGCAGGACAACCCTCAAAAGAGTCACATATTCTTCCTCATTCCTAGAGTAAATGAGGATATCATCAATAAAGACGATAACGAACAATTCCAAATATTGCTTGAACACTCTGTTCATCAAATCCTTGAAAGCTGTAGGAGCATTGGTTAGTTCAAATGACATAACTACAAATTCATAATAACCATATCTAGATCTGAAGGATGTTTCCGAAATGTCACTATCTTTAACTCTAAGATGATGATAGCCGGATACTTCGAGAAATGACTAGCACCCTGAAGTTGGTCGAACAAGTCATCAATCCTGGGGATAGGGTACTTATTCTTGATTGTGACTTTGTTCAACTTCCTATAGTCAATGCATATCCTGAGAGAACCATCCTTCTTTTTCACGAACAACACTCGTGCACCCCATGGGAAAATATTAGGTCTGATGAAGCTCTTATCTAGAAGGTCTTTCAACTGCTCTTTCAATTCCTTAAGCTCAGCTGGAGCCACTCTATAAGGAGGAATAGAAATAGGCTGGGTATCTGGAAGGAGACCAATGATCAATTCCGAAGTTGAGTTCCCTTTCGGGAGAAATTCCAGGAAGATCTTCTAGAAACACTTCTGAAAACTCATTAAATACTGGAACTGACTCAAGTGTTGGGGTTTCGGTGCTTGAATCCTTAACTCAAACTAGATGATAGAGATAACCCTTAGATATCATCTTTCTGGCTTTAATGTAAGAAATGATTTGACCCATAGGCGCTAAGCTACTACTCTTTCATTCTAAGATTGGCTCGTCTGGAAACTGAAAACGAATGATCCTAGTTCTACAATCAACTGAGGCATTAAAGGAGCGTAACCAATACATGCCTAGGATGATATCAAAGCCTACCATTTCTAACTAACTCTACATGATCTGTTGAGGTGACTTTCTGAGAGATTGTGATACAATAATTTTTGTATACTTGTCTAGCTATAACTGGGTCACCAACTGGAGTAGCGACTGAGTTTCAAGCAAAGAAGGCGGGGACCTCGGGCGTTTGCAAAATCAACGGTCTCACCGAGAACTAGACAAGCACCTAGATGTAAATTCTTAGAACCTAGCCCGAAATTCTTACTTCATTCATCACAGTTCCAGGCCCGTAGGAAAAGAAAAGAATGGGCGCAACACTTTATTCTCTTCTATTTCTCTTTGTTTACTTCTGGCCTTCCCGAACTCCTACACGGGAGGAGTCAGATCTTGGAGTTTACTGCACCAGGCCCCTGCAGCAAAAAGGCTTTATCCCAGCGAATAGAAGATACTCAGCTCCGCTTCTCCAACATCTTACTGAGTTTCCCCCTCATCTTTTTGCAAAAAGCCGCTCCACGGTGGTAAAGTCTCATCTTGTTTGTTGGCCGAAGTTACAATAGTAACATTGGACCCTCGAATATGTTTGAAGATCTCGAAATGATCTTCCAGTTTTTCGTTTCCATCGAGAATTGAATTGGCCAGCTAGATAACTTAGCATAAAATCTCTGCCCCCATTTAGGGCGTAAAGGTTCCATACAACATAATAATGTGAATGAGTCTATTCTGTTCTAGAGACTGAGAAGGGTTCTGAAAGAGTTTATGGACTAACATTGAAGTTGACTGTTATATCTCTTTACAAAGGAAAGAGTATCCCCTGGATCTAACAAATCATAAAAATCTAAGTTAAAGACTCGTAACGTACCAGTGACCATATTAGGCGAATCTTCCTTATCAGCAAGCCTAAAGAGAATACAACCTTTTTTGGCGTTGTCCGCCACCTGTACTAGATTAGTTACCCAGTTGAGTTGGGCGACCTACTGGTGCTGCTGAAGTTGTAGACTGTGCCCTACTATTATTGCCTCTTTGACCCTGTTTAGATAAAGACCGTAAAACATAGAAATGCAGTGGTGGCTGTCTAGCTGCAATCTTTGGTTTAGTCTAGCCTTGACGGTCATCTGGGGTACGTATGCTTTATTTATCACCAGGTAGTGATGAATCTTATATGGTAGCGGTAGAAGGATAATCTCTCAACTTGTGACTAGACTGACCACACCCAAAGCATCCTTTTTTCCCTGCAAGACACTCGCTCGAATGGTTCTTACCACACTTTCTGATTCTGTTGAAACCTGAAAGATGGAACACTAGCTGACGAAGGTGCTGGAGCTGAAGATTTCAACTAAAACTGCGAGCGATTTCCACCACCCAACTTCTGCTGAGAATACTCATAGTTACTAGTCCTAGCCTTCTTATTATCCTTAGCATGTTCCCTAAGTTTGCCTCCCTCAACCTACTGAGCATGAATCGAGAGCCTATAGATGTTTATATTTTCTAGCAACATAACATTTCTACACTCTATTTTCACTAAGTCGGATACCCCAAATAGTAACTTGTTCATTTGAGCCATGGAATCGGCAACCATGTGAGGAGCATACCTGGAGGTTGGGTGAACTTGAGTCCCTACTCTTGGACTGACATGCTACCTTGCCTCAAATTCATGAACTCCTGAGCTCTTGCCTTTCTCAACTCTCTTGTGAAGAATCTGTCAAGAAAAGTCTCACTAAAGCACTCCCAAGTGATTTCTTTCCATTGAGTAAACCAGATGTGAGCGATGCTAACTTTACCCTATCATTTCCAGTTACTTGCATCACTCTAAAGATATTCTTATAACCTCATCGATGAAATTTTGTGGGTCTACACCAACTTGCGACCCTAGAAACTCAGGTGGATTCATCCTAATGAAATCTCGAACTCTAGCTGCCACTGATCCACCATTTATATTAGTAGGAGCTGATCATTGTTCTGATTGATTACACTCTAAGCCAAAAGCTGAATGGCATTTCGAAACTCTGCATTCAAAACCTCTTAATCTGGGACTGGAGGAGCTGCGTTAGCATTGCGGAATTTGCATTCCTTCCGTAAGCTCAACCAGGAGGCATGATCTGAAACACATAACGTCGAGTTAGAAATGAGGAATTAGATCATACCTTGCGCACGATATGAGTAATAAGAAAATGGAGTTTTCTTTAAACACTTCGTAGCCTCCCTCTCATTAGAGGTGGTGCACTTCACACCTATGAAAATGACTCTATTTAGTGCGGCTTTACATACATTCTAGGACTCTTAAACCTAGTGCTCTGATACCAAGTTTGTCACGCCCTGAAACTATCTCTATGACGCGGATACAGGACCTAGGATCATGAGTGGCCCCAAGCTAACCCTGCTGGCATATCATAAGCATACACAAAGATAAACTAAAACAAGAAATACTTTGCGGAAGCTTAAACATTATGTAAACTGAATGGATGGGGAATACCCATTACTATTTAAAAAAATAGTCAGTGAGTTTAATGACAACTGAAATATCAAAATCCAAAGCTAAAAATGAATCTAATTATGTCTAAAATAAAGTCTCTAACTAACTAGAAATGTTGGGACATGCCCCAGCTAGATCTAGCAAAAATTGAAACTAAAGACTGAAAATAGAAAGATAACATGTCACTCATCCTTGAAGAATGAGGACTCACCACTGACGATACTGAACTGGAGATCAGGAATCAATCTATGTGTGATTTGAAAGCTGACGACCTGAACCTACATCATGAGAAGATGTAGTGCAGAGTATGCGTCAGTACTTGAAAGCAACTGAGAATGCAAGATAGAATAAAGTTGAACAATATACATAATTAAACAAAGCATATAGCTGAGCAATGATATAAGATGAGCATGATACTATATTGAAAATACTGAACATGAACTAACTGAATACAACGACCAAGTTTATAAAATGTTGAAACTGAATACTGAATTGTAACTGATAACCTAGTCAATGCACTAGAATTTGACTGTGGGAGTTACTAATAACCGACATAAAACCACATAAGTTAAATGTGGAGTCCAATGTATAGGCCCCATCGAGAGGATCCAATATACCCTGCCAGAGGTATAGAGGCATGACTTATGATGCCCACAAAGGGGACTTATAACCTACGGGGGCACATAGTTTTGGGACTTAAGGGTGACTGAACCTAGTACAGCACGGTATAAAGCTTACTCCCAACTAAATATGTGAAATTCATAACATACGAAAGTAAATTAGATAGCTCGATAATCTGACATGCAAATTTGAAAATGCAACATGTATATCTGATAATGAAACATTCGAAAACTGAGGCATGTATATCTGCTTTTCTATCCTAATTAATGTAATTCATGAACTAAAAGAGCTACATAACTAGGGTTCTGAGTTTATGCATAAATCTGGGCAAAAACAATACTACTACATGATAATTTGATTAGGAACATTAAAATAACTAATTCATAATAATATGCTAAAATTCTAACACCCTTCTAGATAATATGGAGGGAATCAAGAACCTGACTGAATTCTAGGGACCTAATGGATGAAAGGAACCTACTAGTGAAATTCAACATACCTGGTGCGTATTCCATAGAGAAATCTTTCGATTTCGGGGCTGAAACTAAAGAAAACCTAATGTGTTCTTTGACTAGGGCTTGGGCGATTCTTTCTCCTTCTTTTCGTTCAACTTGATGAATTTTTGGAGAATGAGTTGACTAGGGCAAGTTCAGATTAAGTTCCTAGGCTAAAACTGACCAAAACTACGAAGTTTGGGGGTAAACAACGTAGTTTAGGGTAGAACGCATAAGGAAAAGACTAAAGACCCCTAACTTAAAAGCTGCGGGCCAACTAACAGACTAGACCGACGAACCGTAGATGGACTGACGGTCCGTTCTAGTCGGCCATTGATTATTACTGGAGGTTGAAGACTATGAGTCTGACCTATGGCCCTGGACCACGGACCGTGGTCTGACCTACGATTCCTAGGTCTTGGCGGAGGTTGACCCCTAGACAAATTTCCTGGACTTTCAAGGGAGGGCGGTAGGTGGTCAACCACAGACCACCACCTACGGTCCATGGGTCACCCTACGGTTCGTGGGTGGTTCTTGTCGATGGCACCTGCAACTTTTGATTTCTGCAATCTAGTTTGTCTAGGATACATATACAAGGAGTTACAATTACAAATGGTTCGTGGAGGGATTTTCATCCATAGCTTCTCTATTGACTAAGTTGACTTAGGAAAAGGTTAAGTTTCAGTTATTAGATGAGTATGAGAGGAGCTTCTCAGAACTGAAAACTAGGTTGACTACAACTCCTATTTTGACTCTACCAGAAGGTTCAGATGGTTATGTGATCTATTTGTGATGCATCCAGAGTCAGCCTAGGTTGTGTGTTGATGCAGCGAGGTAAAGTTATAGCTTATGCTTCCAGACAACTTAAGGTTCATGAGAAGAACTATCCAACTCATGACCTCGAGCTTATAGCCGTAGTAGTTGCCCAAAAGATTTGGAGACATTACTTGTATGGTGTTCACATAGATGTGTTCATAGACCATAAGAGCCTTCAGTATGTGTTCACCCAGAAAGAATTGAATCTTCGCCAGAGGAGCTGGCTTGAATTCCTCAAGGACTATAACATGAATGTGCTTTACCATCCTGGAAAGGCCAATGTAGTAGCTGATGCTCTAAGCAGACTATCTATGGGTAGTGTAGTGCATGCTGAGCAAGAAAGGAAGGAATTAGCAAAAGATGTTCACCGATTTGCTCTCTTTGGAGTTTGCCTTATGAACTTATCAGATGATGGTGTGACAGTTCAGAATGGGTCAGAATCTTCATTGGTAGCGGAGATTAAGGAAAAACAAGATAGTAATCCTATATTGCTTTAATTGAAGGGTGTAATTCATCAGCAGAAAGTTGAGGTTTTCCCCCCCAAGGGAGATGGAGTGCTTTGCTACCAAGGTCGTTTATGTGTTACTAAGGTGGGTGAGTTGAGACAATAAATCCTTACAGAAGCCCATAACTTTAGGTAATTCATCCAAGTGCCACTTAAGATGTACCGTGATCTGCGGGAAGTCTTTTTGGTGAAATGGCATGAAAAGGGATATAGCAGATTTTGTGGCTAAGTGCCCTAATTGTAGGTAGAACATCAGAAACAAGGAGGTAGCGCTAATATTAACATTCTACATGGAAGTGAGAAGTGATAAACATGGACTTTTTTACTGGTTTACCTCGTACTCACAAACAACATGACTCCATTTGGGTAATAGTAGACAGAGTTACTAAGTCCGCTCACTTTTTGGTTATTTAGACGAAAAATTCGGTGCAAGACTAGCCAAGCTTTACATTAATGAGATAGTCAGGTTGCATGGGGTTCCTTTGTCTATCATCTCAGATAGAGGCCCTCAGTTTACATCTTCAGAAAGGTCTTGGTACTCAGGTAAATCTTAGCACAACATTTCATCCACAGACGGATGGTTAGGCAGAGCGTACCCTTCAGACTTTTGAGGACATGCGGAGAGCCTGCGTGGTCGATTTTAAGAGAATTTGGGATGATAAGCTACCTCTCATGGAGTATGCCTACAACAATAACTATCATTCCATTATTCAAATAACCCTTTATGAGGCATTATATGGGCGTAGGTGCAGAACTCCAGTTGGTTGGTTTGAAGTAGGTGAAGCAGCCTTGATAGGGCCAAATTCGGTTCATGATGTTATGGAAAAAGTGCTCATCAAAGATAGATTTAAGACAATGCAGAGTCGTCAAAAGTCCTATGCAGATGTAAGGAGAAGCGACTTAGAATTTGAGATTGATGATTGGGTTTTCCTGAAAGTGTCACCTATGAAGGGGGTGATGAGATTTGGCAAGAAAGGGAAGTTCAGTCCTAGATATGTAGGCCCTTACAGGATCTTGAAAAGGGTTGATAAAGTGACCTATGAGTTAGAGTTGCCAGCAAAACTAGTAGCAATCCATCCAGTCTTTCACATTTCCTTATTGAAGAAGTGTGTGGATGATCCAACATCTATAGTACCATTAGAAATTGTTGTTGTGAAGGATAGTATCACTTATGAAGACATGTCAGTTGAAATTGTTGATCGTCAGTTCGAAGGTTGAGAAACAAATAAGTCGCTTCGGTTAAGGTGTTGTGGAGGAGTCAGTCTATAGAGGGAGCTACTTGGGAAGTAGAGGTAGCCATGAAGGCCAAGTATCCTCATCTCTTTCCTTCCGATTCCATTCCAGCTTGAGGTAATTGTTCCTCTCCATTCTTTCCGTTCCTCTCCATTCTTTCTGTTCCTCTTGCATAAATTCAGTCTTAGTATCATGTTCCTTGAGCGTTCCTGCATTTTCAACTATTTTCATGTTCTTGGAACTTAGTCTTGTCAGATTTTAAGTTTCTAGTACCTAGTAGTAGGTAGTAGGGATTGCAGCTCTTTTCCTCCATATTCAGCTAGTTTAGTCCTCATTCGAGGACGAATGTTCCAAGGGGGAGATAATATAACACCCCAGATTCAGAAAGGACAAAATTTCAGATTTCCAGAAGTGCAGATGCCACTGATGGAGGCCACCTACAGATCGTAGATTGACCCATAGACCATGGGTGGGGTCCGCGGTTGGCCACCTGCAACTCCCTCCCAAGTACCCTAGAAAAATCCAGCTAAGGCACGACCCACGGCCGAACCCACGGACGGTAGGTCGGACTATAGGCTGTGGTCCAAGTCCGTGTATCGTGACCCTGAGACCCATTCTCTGAAGTTAAATGACGACTGACCAAGATGGATTGTAGGTCCATCCATGGTCCG
Source organism: Solanum bulbocastanum (assembly GCA_037074985.1). Lineage (NCBI taxonomy): Eukaryota > Viridiplantae > Streptophyta > Magnoliopsida > Solanales > Solanaceae > Solanum > Solanum bulbocastanum. The sequence continues at coordinate 26,882,329 of CM073606.1, read as the reverse complement.
TCAGTCAAGCCCATCGTTGTCCCCAATATATTTTAAGTCAGGGGTCGTTTTGTCTTTTCCCCTATGTGTTGGACACCTAAACTACGTCATTCAATCCCTAAACTACGTCGTTTTGATCAGTTTATGCCTAGTAATTAGATCAGAACTTACCTTAGTCAATTCTTTCCCCAAAAATTGATCAAACCAGAGCAAAAGGAAAAGACACAGTCGACCAAAACCCTTCCAAGAACACAACAAGGTTTCTCCAATTCCAGCCCTGAAATCGAAAGATTTCTCTATAAATATTGTCACCAGGTAAGTGGGATTTCATTGGTGGATTCCTTTCATCCACTAGGTCCCCCTATATAATTCATTCAGAATCTTGATTCCCTAAACATTGCGGAGACTTATGATTTCTAGAACTTCAGATAATTGTTATGAATTAGTTGTTGTAACATTTTCAATCAAATTATCATAAGGTAACACTTTTTCTTAGTTCCTTTCATGAAACTCAGAACCCTAGTTGTGTAGTTCTTTAGTTCATGAATTACACTAGCTAAGACAGATAAACAAATATACATGCCTTAGTTTTCAAATGTTTCATTATAAGTACTTTAATGTTGCATTTCCAGTTAGCATGTCAGAATATTGAGCTATCTAGTATATTTCAGTTATATTGTATTGTACACATTTCCAGTTTGGAGTAGGCTTAACACCGAGTTGGACTAGGGTCAGTCACCCTCACAGTCCCAGAACTACGTGCCCCAGTAGGTTTATAAGTCCCCTCTATTGGGCATATCTTTAGTGATCACGCCAGTCATGCATCCATACCCCTGGCAAGGTATATTGGGTCCTCTTGATGGGGTGTATACATCGGACTCCACGTTTAGCTCACGTGGTATTTTGTCTGTTAACGATAGCTCCCGCAGTCAGACTCTAGTGTATTTGACTAGATTACCAGTAATATTTCAGTATTCAGTTTTGGCATGTTATGGACTTGATCATTGCATTCAATTTAGTTTGTATGAAGTATATCTCAGTATCTTTATCATGTTTAGATTATATCATGGTTCAGTATACTTCATTCACTCATATATATTATTCAACTTTATCCTATCCTGCATGCTCAGTACCATTCAAGTACTGACGCATACTATGCCCTACATCTTTTCATATGTAGGTTCTCAGATCACGTGTAGATCGATTCCCAATTTGTAATTCAATAGTACTAGTGGTGAGTCATCATTCTTCGAAGACAACATACAAGTTCTTTTACATTCAGTCTTTCATTTTAGTTTCAGTTTTTGCTACAATTAGCTTGGGGCATGTCCTAGCATCTTTAGTCAGTTAGAGGCTTATTTCAGACAAAGTATTAGTGTAACTACCCGTATTATTGAATATGCTTGTTCTATTCTTGTGATGCTTGACATAGCCTTATAGTATCGGTGAGGGACCATGTTTCTTATATGATTAGTGTTGGTTTAAGCTATCTCGGAAGGTGATGTGATGCCTTGCACGTTTCCGCATGTGTACTGCAAGTTAACCTCAAACTCGAGAAAGTAAGGTGGTAATTAAGCTTAAAGTTGAAAGTTAAGTGCTAAGTTAAAGAAAAAGGGATTAATATTTAGAAAATGGAATAGAATAAGTGAGTTGTTTGCTTAACTAAGCTTGTAGGTGACAAGTGGGTGCATTACCTACTTTGACTTATTGACCAATCCAAAGGACCAAGTAGGACCTACTTGAGTTATATGGATCTAGTTAAAAAGGTCAAGGTTAATGGATTAGATTTAGGGTTATATTAATGGGCTCACTTAAGGCCCAAACTAAGTTACGAAAATAAAAATGGAAGAAAAACCCAGCAGTCAAATTTGTCAAGGCCCAATGTAGTTAGCCCAAGTAAAGGCTAGTAGGTGCATCACCTAGTTTGACATTTTTAGTTGGTTGATGTACATAACCAGGTGCATAACCTACTTGACAAATTAGTGACTGAAAATGGAGAAAAAAAAAAGAGGTTCTAGAGGACTTTTTTAATGGTCAGGAAGGCTCCATATAAATCTAATATGAGCTGATCTTTTCACTCATTTTTAACACACAAAATTGAGAATTAACTCCAGCTCTCTCTCTCTCTCTCTCTCTCTCTCTCTCTCTCTTCTCTTAAAGATTAAAACAGCAGCCTTAAAGTTCTTCTAGGGTTATTGAAGATACTCTCATCTCTGGAAGACAAGGTAAGTCAAAGCACTTATGGATTTAGCTTAATTCTCCCATGGATGAATAGGAAAACATGTTATTCATGCTCAAGAATAAGTACAAAGGCAGAATGTTTCTAGAAGCTACTGCTCATTTCCTTGGTTATTAAGATACTTTGCTCTTGTTCTTTGGTTTAAGTGTGAAGGGAAGTTGAAGTTCTTAAAGATTCGAAGTTAAAAGGGAAAGTTGCATGCTCTTTTTCCCCCCTCCTTATGCATGAGTTTGGATAAAGAATTACATGTGTGTTGTTATTAAGAACTCAAGGGGTGATGAGTTCAATATTTTGTTACTATGATACAGAACATTCTAGTTGTTTTATGTGTATATGTGGGGACTGTATGATTGATGTTGGGGAAAGGTGTTAAAATTTTATATGGAAATATATGAAGGATGTTGATACACCACCAAACTGAAGGTTGCGTAGGCTTATTACTCACTCCACTTTGGTATGTGGATGTAATTCGAGGAGTAGTAATTGAACAACGCCGTTGATATGATAAATTATGGGCCCGTTGCCAAGCTATCATTTTTGTGAGATTAAGTAGTCAGATATGTTGATTAGCTACTAATACTAGTTTTACTTATTTTGTTGTAGATTAAATAATCTGAAAGGAAGAAGGTTAATTCCTTATAAATTCTGAGTTATACAGCAAGGCATGTAAGGGTATTCGATTCAACATTCTTTGGCATGAAATCTGATACTTGCGATTAATATCAATGACGTGAATTTTCTAAGTTCTATTTATAGTAAAGTAAACATAGTGGTTGTGTATGATCTCCAAAATAACTAACAATATCCCCCCCCCCCCCCCCTCTTTAGTGTGTAGAATTGCTTCATTAAATGTTCATTACTCCACATTGGTATAATTATCCTCCTATGTGCTAATAGTTTTCGCAACAACAAGCTTGATAAATTATCCTCTTAGTCAGTTGAAGTCAATTGTGTCATTTAAGCTCACAACTAATTCATTTATGTTACATAGCTCCTTATGTAATTGTTAATGCCTTCAAGTATTATTTTCATATCTTCTACTACTACTGGTCCGTAGTTCCAAATATCAAGAATGATTATGACCACCAAAACAACAATATCAAAGATTAAAGAAGCCCTTTACGAGGCGTGAAGTTGGGTGTGGAAGTGACTTGGTGTCAAGGCTCTAAGGCCTTGCATCCATGAGTCTAAGGCTAGACCATGACTAGTGGTCTTGACCACGGATTGTGAGAGGTCCCGTGGTTATGCCTTGGCCTCATGAAGGCTTGGCAAGTGAAAAGGAGCTACAGCCTAGAGGACCATGGGCGTCACCATGGGCCGTGGTCCCCCTTCACAGACCGTCCAAGTGGTCGTGGTTCCTGGACAGGGCTATCAAGTGAGGGTCTTTTTGGTAAATTAATGTTTAAGTTGTAATGATGTGGGGTCATTTTAAATAGTCATATGTCATACATATCTATAGTTTTAAGTCTTTTAACACCTATTTTACTCCTTTATTCAGAACCCCCAAATCAAAACCCCAAAGTTCTTCTCCCTCCCAAAAATTCTCTTTCTAATCTCAAGGAAGAAGAAGGGAGCCATTGAAGCTAGGGTTTGTGGATTCAAGGTGTTTCTTCCTCAATTTTCATGGGGGAATCAATAGCAAGGTATGGTAGTCTTCATCCTTGTTTAATTTTTCATTGAAGGAGCCAATTCCAAGGTGATTTCAAGTTATCAAAAACCTAGGATTTTACTCAATCTCATGGGTGCTTTCACCAAACATTTTCAAATGGTTATTAATTATATATTATGATTGTATTATTTTTTAATTGATGATTTATGATTAAAATACTCTATGAACCCATGAATTCTCTCAATTCCTAAATTGTGCTTTTATGAAATGGGTTTGATGATTATGAAAGCTTATGAATGGAATATGTCTGAATTGCTTTGGGTGATAGAATTGTATCATTATCTGTGCCTTAATTATGGTGAATTGTTGGTGTGTTGGTGATTTGAGATTAATGTCCTTGAATGGCAAATTATGATCAAATTACATATTGAAGTAGAATTGTGCTTGATCTATTGATCCACTTGAAAGGTGGAGGTGTTTACTTACTTTGTATATTGTGGTATTGAATTGATGGATATCTTCCTTGTACCTCTATATATGAAGGATCCGTATGATCATGTTGTAAAGTATATGTGTGTGATGTCAATGAAGGTATAATGATCATGTTTAGAATGCAATTGTGTTATGATTGAAAGTTTATTCTTAATTAACACTCATGAATGATGATGAGGGAATGTGAAGGGTTTTCTTCTATGAATTGTATATCTTGAATTGGTAGGCTTAGGCATCCTTTCTTGTATAATGAATGTATCTTGACTTAATGTCTTAATGTCTTGGATTGATAGACCTAATGGTGGTGGCCCTTCATGAGGAATCTAGGAACTAATGAAATGTTAAAACTTTGAAGCGGTAGATCTAATGTCGGTGGCCCTTTCATGTGTGAAATGATGAACCTTATATCAGTGACCTAATGTTTCTGACCGTCCGTGAAGGGCTGCGACAATTCAGTCCTACTTCGAGTAGGACTCTTTTTAGATTGATTATTTGAATTAATTAGGCCACATTTTGTTTTTATCTCGTCATATCTGGAACGAGCGACTAGTTTCTAAATATTCTTGACTTTGGCTTTTATCGATTAATATTGAATCGATCTTTGGAGTTGGATTTTGGTTTTCTGAATATCAATTGTTCGTTGAATTTGCAAACTTTTGTAAGTGATTCCTTTTAATGTTTTCATTACAAACCTCTTCTTGTTCAATTGAAACCATGAGTGGCTAACCACCACAACTGGGGTTGTGGGATCTATGATGGAAATCTAAGTGTGAATTCGTAAAACGAGTAGAAGGTGATTTATATTTGCAATGCATAATTCAACTTTCGTTATTCATGTATTTAAATGAGTGCACGCATTAGAGTTAGCATGTATCTGTCAATTGTTCGAGAGAAAAGTGATAATTGGGAAAAAATTGAGTTAATCTAATGAAATGGAGTCAAAGTTTGAGTTTGAGAGAACAGAACTTTAACACCATTATAAGCAAGAGTAAAATATGTTTACACCCTAGGACTGAAAGGACTTGGGCGAAAGTTATCTAACTAGACTGACAAGTGTTAATCTGAGAGAATGAATTTATTGAAACTCATTTACGGACAAACACTAGGTGTAGTGTTATGGGCAACACAACCCTTGTTTCATTCATTTATCAATACAACCCTGAAATCAATACTCTGTTAATTGTTAATTCGGGTCTTGTTTACCAACATTTGGTTACTTGAATCTTGTAACAAAACTCAATTTACATTCTGTAATTGTTTTCTCTAGAAAATAATAAAGACATTTGATGTGTAACAAAGCCCATGCAATTGTTGTTTTGATGTTCATAACTCTTTTGAGATTGTTCTTTTAATGATCATAACTCTTTTGAAATTGTTGTTTTGGTGGTCATAATCATTGTTGAGATTTGGAACTATGGACCAATAGTAGAAGACATATGAATATAGACTTACGATAATAACAATCACATGGGAAGTAAATGTGACATGAACGTGAAATACTTAGGAGCTTATTTGACTCAGTAAGCATTTTAACCTCTCAAATTGAAGCACATACCAAGTGAAGACATTTAACATTCAACCAAGAGATTTGAACTCTATATGATTGCCAAATACTCACTAACTCTATTCAAATACAAGGTATACATGAATGTGGAACCAAGGGAGAATGTGGGCAGATTCAACTTAAGGACAGATACATATTCCAAGTAAGTACATATAAAATGTACAATAGAGCAACTAGGGATCTTGTAAGGTAACATTATAGTCTAACACAATGGGAGTAATAATCAATAAAGGGAACATATGATCATGTGAAAAGATGACATATATATGATGGAATAGACAATTGAAGCGAGTTGGCAAGATACGAGCAGATCATATATCCAACATATAAACATATGTACCATGTGTAATCTAGGATCATTTTGATTTGTATAAGGGGAATACGTGCCAACGGTACTTTGACGATGAAACAAGTTTAAAACCTGCATGCTAATACTTGGCAGAGTAAGTACATACATTTAGTAATAAACTCATATTAGAGTACTCACTTTGATGCTCTAGGGAGTAGGAATTGCAACTATGGTTCAATTACTACCAAAGGCACTTAGAAAGCTTACTTTGTAATACAAGTGTTGGATTCATGCCAAAGAAATAGAAAATCAAATATCCTTACATACCTCCATTCCTAATTTTTATAGCTTACGAAGTGTCAACATGTCCTTTAACTTCATAGTCTTCATCTACAACAACCAATCATTAAGGCTAGTATTAGCAGCATACCAACCAACTCGGGATATTTCAACTCATCAAAATAGTAGCCAGGCAGCCAACCCATATTCCTTCTAATTAATTGTTTTCTTTAACAAATTATGCCTGTTATAGTTATTTACACGAAACAACCTTCCCATGGAACAGGTAATGAGCTAACCAAAACTTTAATTTAATGGTGCATCACCATAGCTTATAAATCTGCCCCCTACAGCTTTCCACAATCACTCTCTAAGTCCATCCATGACCTCCCATAAACAAATCAATACAATAGTAGTCGTCAACACTCAAAAATAATCAAAAGACTTGAATTTATGGTTTTTAATCACCATCCCACGAGTTGCAATAAACAAGTCTAGAATTCTCAAATAAACTAGTAAGTAGAGGTTGTGGTAGCACCCTTACCTTGGTTATCTAAATATGTTATTCTCCTTCAATTATTGTGGTAGAACCTTGGATGCCAACACATATAGCTATCTCCACTTCACTCCCCTTGAAGAATTGTCCAATATACTTGAAACAATAGAAGAGAGAGGTGATCTTGTGGCTGTTTTGGAAGAAACAAGATGAAAAATAGTTAGAACCCTAGTGGGAATGTTGGGTGGCTGCTTTATCTTGAGAGAGAGAAATATATGAACTTAAGAGCTTGAAATTTGGATAAAAGGAAAATGAGATATTGGTATTAGATTTTCGGGCTTAATAGGTTCTCTTTTGCCACCTTTCTTGTACTTCATTTGCAGCCAACATGTGTCTTTAATAAGCCACACATTCTACGTAGTTGATGCACGTACTTTTCCATTCAAATTATTTCTTGTGGGCTTGGAAATTTGTTCATTATCCCCTTATTCTTCTATTCAACTTGGGCCAGATTAATGCAAGTATGTGTAGTGTACTTGGCCCAATAACATGGTGAAAAGGGTCTTAGTAGGTCATGCACCTACTTGGTCCTTTGGGTTGATCAATAAGTCAAAGTAGGTGATACACCTGCTTGGTGCTTTGGCTGGTCAATAAGTCAAAGTAGGTGATGCACCTACTTGTCACCTATTACCTTAGTTAATTCAAGCAAGCACCTCAAAATTTTATTCCATTTCTAGATCTTAATACCTTTAACTTAACTTAAAACTTATATACACTATGTCACTTTAAACTTTAGACTCAAATACCACCTTATGATCTCAAATTTAAATAGTTGCATCGACGTCAACATAATCGGGTTGCATCAAAATCCGCAGACAATTCACTTTAAACCTATTCTATTGTCACTAGTCGCATAGGAAATTGAGTCCATAACTATACCACAAGGCAATTTATAGGCTTTATCTAAATAGAACTAATAAACATAGAATACGGGTGTTACATCTCCCCCCCTCCCCCTGGCCCCTTATGATCATTCGTCCTCGAATGATAGGTTAGGTTGATAGTTTGGTTAACCTTGAAATTTCATTTGGAGATTTGTGAGAGTTTCCTTTGTAAATAAGACTATCCAAAATATATAGATTAACCTAAAACACGTATAGACAACCCTTCTATTTTATCTTATGATGATAATTAAAGGTGAGTCTTATAAGAATGCATAGCTATTAATATAAACTCTAAAGTTTTATGCCACACCTTTGGATAAGGCATTATGCTAGTTATTTATCTATGATTGTGATAAAATTTACATAAATGCCCAATCTTTTCTGGTCAAAATCTTCACTACATAATGATACAAGGAAATCTTATCCCAAAATGTTCGAAACTCAAGTCAATAAACACAGAGGGGCATAGTATACAAATAAATAAGTCATTTTACGTAGGTGATGCACTTACTTTTCCATTCAAATTATTTCTTGTGGGCTTGGAAAGATTGGGCCCTGGCTGTCCATTTTCCCCTTATTCTTCTATTCAACTTAGGCCAGATAAATGCAAGTAGGTATAGTGTACTTGGCCCAATAACATGGTCAAAAGAGTCTTAGTCGGTGATGCACCTACTTGGTCCTTTGGGCTGATCAATAAGTTAAAGTAGGTGATGCACTTACTTGGTCCTTTGGCTGGTCAATAAGTCAAAGTAGGTGATGCACTTACTTGTCACCTACTACCTTAGTTAATTCAACCAAGCACCTCAATATTTTATTCCATTTCTAGATCTTAATACCTTTAACTTAACTTAAAACTTATATACACTATGTCACTTTAAACTTTAGACTCAAATACCATCTTATGATCTCAAGTTTAAATAGTTGCATCGATGTCAACTTAATCGGGTCGCATCAAAATCAATAGACAATTATGTTTAAACCTATTCTATTGTCACTAAATGCATAGGAAATCAAGTCCATAACTATACCACTAGGCAATTTATAAGCATCATATAAATAGAACTAATACACATAGAATACGGGGTGTTACATCACCCCCCCCCCCCCCACTTATGATCATTCGTCCTCGAATGATAGGTTAGCTGAAAGTTTTGTTAACCTTGAAATTTCATTTGGAGATTTGCGAGCGTTTCCTTTGTAAATAGGACTATCCAAAATATATAAACTAACCTAAAACATGTATAGACAAATCTCTCATGACGTCTTAATAGATATGGTTCATGAAATAAGAATATGACAAAGCAAACCCCATTCTTGACCATATAATTTCCTGAGGATACACAAGTAGAACTCATACAAATAAGAAATTTAATATTCCTAAACACAAGACATGCAAATGACATATCAAATGAACAAATGCTAGTAGGACTTATGATCATATAAGGGGACCACATGATCTCAGATCCTTATGTTGATGTTTAGAATGAGGATGGGTATTTAGGATCTCTACCATCTTCTATTCCCAAATATCTTATGTTATAGTCTAGTCCTTCCACAATACTTATATGGAGATTACACCTTTTCTTCTTATCTTCCAGGCCTTAACAATCAAGAATTACTATAGTATCTCCCAATTTTTTATATGGAATTGACTTATAAAATCATAGGCCGAATCTATCGGGGCTCTACTTTCCCTTCTCTTTTATCTTATGATGCTTATCAAAGGTGAGTCTTATAAGAATGCATAATTGTTAATATAAACTCTAAAGTTTTATGCCACACCTTTGGATAAGGCATTATGCTAGGTTATTTATCTATGATTGTGATAAAATTTACATCAATGTCCAACCTTTTCTGGTCAAAATCTTCACTACGTAATGATACAAGGAAATGTCTTCCCAAAATGTTCAAAACTCAAGTCAATAAACATAGAGGGGCATAGTATAGAAATAAAGAAGTCATTTTACGTAGGTGATGCACCTACTTTTCCATTCAAATTATTTCTTGTGGGCTTAGAAAGATTGGGACTTGGCTATCCATTTTCCCCTTATTCTTATATTCAATTTGGGAAGATTAATGCAAGTTGGTGTAGTGTACTTGGCCCAATAACATTGTCAAAAGAGTCTTAGTAGGTGATGGACCTACTTGGACCTTTGGGTTGATCAATAAGTCAAAGTAGGTGATGCACCTACTTGGTCCTTTGGCTGGTCAATAAGTCAAAGTAGGTAATGCACCTACTTGACACCTACTACCTTAGTTAATTCAAGCAAGCACCTCAATATTTTATTCCATTTCTTGATGTAATACCTTTAACTTAACTTAAAACTTATATACACTATGTCACTTTAAACTTTAGACTCAAATACCACCTTATAATCTCAAGTTTAAATAGTTGCATCGACGTCAACTTAATCGGGTCGTATCAAAATCCACAGACAATTCACTTTAAACCTATTCTATTGTCACTAGTCGCATAGGAAACCGAGTCCATAATTATAGCACAAGGAAATTTATAAGCATAATATAAATAGAACTAATACACGTAGAATACGGGGTGTTACATCTTCCCCCCCTATGATTATTCGTCCTCGAATGATAGTTTAAGTTTATTATTTGGTTGACCTTGAAATTTCATTTGGAGATTTGCGAGAGTTTCCTTTGTAAATAGGACTATCCAAAATATATAAACTAACCTAAATCACGCATAGACAAATCTCACATGACGTCTCAATAGATATGGTTCATGAAATAAGAATATGACAAAGAAAACCTTATTCTTGACCATGTAATTCACTGAGGATACACAAGTAGAACTCATACAAATAAGAAATTTAATATTCCTAAACACAAGACATGCAAATGACATATCAAATGAACAAATTCTAGTAGGACTTATGATCATATAAGGGGACCACATGATCTCAGATCCTTAGGTTGATGTTTAGAATGAGGAGGGGTATTTAGGATCTCTACCATCTTCTATTCCCTAGTATCTTATGTTATACTCTAGTCCTTCCACAATACTTATATGGAGATTACACCTTTTGTTCTTAGATTCTGGTCTTTAACAATCAAGAACTACTATAGTATCTCCCAATTTTTTTATATGGAACTGACTCATAAAATCATAGGTCGAATCTATCGGGGCTCTACTTTCCCTTCTCTTTTATCTTATGATGATAATTATAGGTGAGTCTTATAAGAACGCATAGCTATTAATATAAACTCTAAAGTTTTATGCCACACCTTTGGATAAGGCATTATGCTAGGTTATTTATCTATGATTGTCATAAAATTTACATAAATGCCCAACCTTTTCTGGTTAAAATCTTCACTACATAATGGTACTAGGAAATCTTATCCCAAAATGTTCGAAACTCAAGTCAATAAACACAGAGGGGCTTAGTATACAAATAAATAAGTCACAAACACATAGGTAAATTAGCACAAAAGGGAGTGCATAATATACGGGCATTAAGATATAGAAATATATGGTTCATTGGGTAGAGTGTTAATGAATGAACTATAAGAAATGTAGGAAATGGACTAAATGAGCACATGATGCATGTGTACTAAAGCTACAAAATATATAATACGTACGCAAGTATACTATATGAAAATTAGACATATAAAAAAATGAACTACGAAACACAAATCACATTATGCAAGTGCGGTATATCACATGGATAGGTGGACTAACAAGTCAATAAGTACACTTATGAAATATGAGCAAGTGAGCATGACACATGGCTAGAAAAGCTATGAGGCATGTAATGTTTAAGAAAGTAGGCTACGAGGCATGTAAATTTATAGAAATGGTCATATGATCAATTAGCCTGCAATACCCACACAGTATGGACAAATGACATGAGGAAAGTAACCAATGCAATAAATAACATGTAGGGAAAGGGTCCTACGAAAATATATGGCAATAAACAAGGGTGCTCCAAAGCAGATAACACTTACATGCAAGCATTCTATGACATTAGGTAACCTGTGAGAAGGTAATCCACCAAGGGCAAATGGCATACAAATAGATAAGTTATAGAACATGCAACATGTATAATTATATAACAAACCGTCCTTGGAAATTAGGAGATATCATATAGAGCCACTCTACCATAATAAGGGCAAACACACTGTCTTAAACTTTAAGTCATGGGTGGGATAGTTATGCTCATATTCCTTACTCACCTCAAAGCACATACAATTGATTTCCCCATCTACTCTCTTCAATCTCCTTAGAATTCTTATAGGTGTTATGCTATTAGGACTTGGCTTTCATCTAGGTTAATATAAATACTACAGTTAAGATAGAAAAAGAAAATTCTTAATAGTTCATCTTTTAGAGTAGGAGGCCGAGATCAATTTTGCCTTCATTACTAGCTTGTGTTATATCACACTTAATGCATGGTGCCCTTTGAAGGTCGAAATAGAAAATAAATAGTGAAGCTCCATAAAACATGAACTCTAATAACATGTAAATGTCAGGTACCTATAAAGTTATATCATGACTCTAACGTCTTAGAGTTAGCCATTTTGAGCTTAACTAGATTGGTCTAGCCTTACTAATAGATTTTCTCTTTTTTTTTTTATAACAAGTGAGGGTTCTCCGACTCTTTTCCCATGCAAGATAGCAAATAAGAACAACTAACATATGATCAATTTTTCATCTCCCTTAATTGAACTATGACTGATGAATTACTGCAGGCATATATTAAATGAACCTTGTAGTAGCTCTATTCAATTTGATGAAAGTCTATACATATGTATAATGCTGTACTTTTCTTTTGTACTAATGATGTGGATGAACTAGGCCCATCTATCTAGGTAACCTTTCTATTCACCTCTTTTTCTTTGTTATTATCAAGACCAAATATCAAGACTTGAATCAATACTAAATTGACTTCTTTGTCTAACAAAGGTTCACAAAGTTGTTCCCAGCTGCACCATTATAACTCGTTAAGGTTGAAGAGTTAATACCATTTTCTTGCCTCATACACTTAGCAATCACTCTTTCATAACTACCTATATCACTTCTCTATAGCATCCTCATATTACCCCTACTCCTATGTTTAGGGAATTTGACATATCCCACCTCTTTCTAACGAGAAGCTCTACATACATATTCGACTCGTGTCATTCAAGCTTCATTCTCACATGATTCCTATCTAATAATCAAAACTAGTAGATTCATGTACTCTAATCCCACTATGTACAACCGACTAATCACAACTTAGGTCTAACCAATCAATTTTCCTTTCGTTAACCTTACCCTTTAGTTACATACTAATCCTCTATAGCCAACACATAGATCATAATAGGAACTACCATACATATATCATTTGCAGCAATTGGCACACTTATCCCTAAGTTTTATAACCATAAAAAGAATACAACTGTTATTAGTACTTATTCGGGGTGGTTGGAACATACCATATAAAAATCCAACTATTAATATATTCGGGATGATATATGGTGAGAATTTAGGCCTTGTCAGCCAATTAGGGGTATCTCTAGTAACACTATTGCACCAATACATTCAGCTATTAGATTGTGCCACTGCCTTCTTCCAACTAAAAGAAACTGGTTCAACAACATCAATTTTGAGTATATGTGTAATGCCAAAAATTCTATGTATAGCACAGACTAAGAACGAGTGTCCTCTATAGGAATATATCCTATAAATATGGAGGAAATATAGAACTCAAGAGTTGGTTACATCCTCCTAAGAAGATGTGCTTGAAAATGCAGCAGCTCATATATGTAACTAGGTACCCCATCATTTTTTTAAGCATATGGAAACCATACAATATCTTTCTCAGTTGAACCAACGTGATACAAATGGTACAAATGCAACTCAAAATGCAAATAACATAAGTCTTTACATACCACGTGGAATGGGACGGTCAAATAAAATGAGCTCAATCTAGTCTAAATTTTGATAACTTTAGATCCTTTTCTGTAGGCTGCATGTTGAAATTTTAGCTACCACTAACCTTAACCATCATAAGCATAATATAAACAACATGATCAGGTACAAGTGGCAATTTAATTCTTAACTTCGCTCTATCACACGATCTGGATTACGAAGGAAGGTAATATTTCCTAAATGTCCAAGTAGCCCCCCTAATTATAAATGTGGCGCGCAACACATTCATAAGTAAGGCTACTATATATGGCTTTGTAGACTCCTTAGGACAAACTGCTCTGATACCACTTTTGTCACACCCCAACCATAAGTGAGGCAGACAAGTACCATATGAACATATGTTTTACAAGTGGCCTATGATGAGAAAGTAAACTGATATGTAGATAGATTTACTGATGAGAAGCTTAAATACAACACATGTTGACTAGCTGAAACAATACATGTGACAAGTGAAACTATGAATTCAAATGATAGCTTTACAGTGTCTACAAAGCCTCTATTGGAATCCATGATTGTACCACTATGAAAATGCGCATAGTAAAGACTCGACAAAGCCCCAAATCAACCTGGAGCTCACCAACAACTGCTGAGTATCATGTGCTTCTATTGGGGGGATCTACTAGTACGAAAGAATGTACTGAATATGTAAGACATAATACAACCATATGTAAAATGAGAGCTCAAGTGAAACCAAATACCAATAATAAAGATTAGAGACCACCTCTACTTATACATGTGAAATCGTGTATGTTACATTCTTTTCTTTTCTTTTCTGTGCATTATAATATTTATAAGACATATGATACAAATTACCAACTGATATGTGGTAGAACAAGATTACCCATGATAGGCATTTTAACCCTTGGGATGCTATCCTCATAATTCCAAAAATTGGGATCGGCCCATGCTAGGTTTTCACCCCTGAGCTGCCACCCTTTTATACCAATTGGGATCGACCATGCTAGGCATTTGCCCGTGGGCTGCCAACCATAATTGTACAGTTTGCTTCACTTAGATTCTTAAATCTTTGAGATTGTTGTTTTGATGGTCATAACTCTTTTAAGATTGTTCTTTTGATGATCTTTTTACGCATATAGTAATAAAGAATTTATTTCAAACTTCAAATTGTGACATGTCGTGAAACAAAGCGAACGTCCTTTATTTGATGTCTTTTTTCTGTCGGATGATTTTATTAACCATATACTCTTCAAATCACTTGAGATCTTCTAGCAATGACAACCTTAGAAACTGTCCCAGTTTTTGGTGAAAGGGATATGTTATCCTTTGGTCCCGGTGATACTGAACCTTCTATAGGTTGCACACTATTCTATCAAGGGCATCAAGCCAAACATAACCTAAGATACAATTGAAATTGCAATAAATAGATCGAACCCTCCTCGGGTTGCCTATGTATCCAAATGGAATCAGGCCATACGTAGTTCGCTACATACAAATCAAAAAGAGGATTGAAAATTTTCTAATAAAGTGACCGAAGCCAAGATAGGCCGCCTACGTATCCCGCCAAGGGTATCAGGCCAAGCGTAGTTCATATTACACGGAAAAGAAATTTTGCAAAACCTACTAAGAGACCAAATTTGATATGGATTTCCTACGTATCCCGCCATGGGAATCAGGTCAAGACGTAGTTCTAATACATGACAAAAGATTACATGAACATGAAATAGAAACTTCTAGATGTAGTATCTCTTAACCACATCTACATTGATAGCTTTTGGCCATGTCTTACCATCTATTTCTGCTAAAAATCAGATCTCCTCCGGTCAGTACTCAGTGAACCATGTAAGGTCCTTGCCAATTAGGTGCAAACTTTCCCTTAGCTTCATCTTGGTGCAGGAATATTCGCTTCAACACCAATTGTCCTGGTTCAAAATGTCTCAATCTTACTTTCTTGTTGAAAGCTCTGGCCATCCTCTGTTGATAAAGTTGCCCGTGACAAAATTGCATTCATTATCTTTTCATCAATGAGCATCAACTCTTCTTACCGATTTTGAGTCCACTTGGCATCACTCAACTCAGCTTCTTGGATGATCCTCAGAGATGGTATCTCAACTTCCATATAGGTAATATTGCTTCTGTTCCATAAACCAAAAGATAAGGCATTGCCCCAGTCGAAGTCCTAGTTGTGGTGCGATAGCCAAGAAGGGCAAATGACAAATTCTCATGCCAATGCTTGTAGTTATCAATCATTTTACGCAATATCCTCTTGATATTTTTGTTGACTGCCTCAACTACTCCATTCATATGAGGCTGATAAGGAGTTGAATTGCGGTGAATAATTTTGAACTTCTCACATATCTCATGCATCAAGCCGCTATTGAGATTAGCTCCATTATCTGTGATAATTGACTCAGGGATCCCAAATTTACATATGATGTTGTTGTGGAAAAATTCTGTCACCACCTTCTTTGTCACAGACTTGTATGAAAATGCTTCTACCCAGTTTGTGAAGTAATCAATAGCTACCAGAATAAACTTGTGTCCATTTGAGGTTGCTGGCTCAATAGGGCCAATGACATCCATGCCCCAAGCTGCAAACGGCCAAGGAGAACTCGTCACATTTAGCTCATTCGGTGGAACCCGAATCAAATCACCATGAATCTGACATTGATGGCACTTTCTCATGAAACGGATACAGTCTGTTTCTATGGTCATCCAGAAATATCCAGCTCATAGAATCTTCTTTGCCAAAGTAAAACCATTCATGTGTGGCCCACATATACCCCCATGTATTTCTTCAATCAACTTGCTCACCTCTTGAGAGCTAACATACCTTAATAATCCCAAATCTGGAGTCCTCCTATAAAGAATTTCTCCACTTAGGAAGAAATGACTTGCGAGTCTCCGAAGTGTCGTCTTTTGAGCATTGTTTTCGCCTTCCTAATAGTCTCCATCCTCGAGATACCTCTTAATGTCATAGTACCAAGGTTCTCCGTCCGGTTCTTCATCTACATGGAAACAATAGGCTGGCTGATCCTGTACGTTGACCTTGATTAGATCTATATAGTTCTTATATGGATGTTGAATCATAGAAGCCAAGGTTGCCAAAGCATCTGCAAACTCGTTCTGAGCTTGAGGAATATGCTTGAATTCTATCTTGACAAATTTGTTGCATAATTCTTTCATGCACAACAGATATGGGGAGTATCTTCAAATTCTTGGTGCTCCATTCGCCTTGAACCTAGTGAATCAACAAGTGTGAATTGCCTATGACCAACAATTCTTGTATATCAACAACCATTCTTAGTCTAAGAACACAACCCTCATATTCTGTCATCTTATTGATGCATAAGAATCTAAACTGTGTTGAGATAGGATAATGTTGACCTAATTCTGAAATTAACACTGCTCCAACACCAACTGCTTTGGAATTCGTAGCACCATAAAAAATTATTCTCCACCCGAGATATTCTTCTAAAATATCCTCTCCAATAAATAAAACCTCTTTATCTGAGAAATAAGTTTTAAGAGGCTTGTACTCTTCATCCACGAGATTTTTAGCAAGATGATCAACTAGCGCTTGTCCCTTGATGGCCTTTTGAGTGACATAAACAATGTCAAATTCACATAGAAAAATTTTCCACTTCGCCATCCTCCCAGTAGGCATAGGCTTCTGAAAGATGTACTTGAGGGGATCCATCCTTGAGATAAGAAAAGTGGTATACAGACATAAGTAATGTCTTAACTTTTGTGCAATCCAAGTCAAGGCACAACATGTGCGCACCAATAAAGTATACCAAGCTTCATAAGGAGTGAAATTCTTGCTCAAGTAATATATAGCTTGCTTCTTCTTTCCAGTTTCATTAGGTTGCCTCAGCACACATCCAAATGCATTGTTAGACACCGACAAATACAGCAACAATGGTCTTCCAAATTCTGGGGGCACTAAGGCTAGTGGACTAGATAAATACTCTTTGATTTTGTCAAAAGTTTTATGACAATCTTCCGTCCATTTGGTAGCAGCATCTTTCCTCAACAACTTGAAGATTGTCTCGCAAATTACAGTAGATTATACAATAAATCAAATAATGTAATTGAGACAACCAAGAAAACTCATTACATCCTTTCGACTCTTTGGAGGAGGCAAGTCTTGAATAGCCTTTATCTTTGAAGGATCCAACTCTATCCCCTTCCTACTCACGATGAAACCCAACAGCTTCCCGGCAGGGACACAAAATGAACACTTTGTGGGATTTAGCTTCAGATTGTACCGCCTTAATTTGTCAAAGAACTTCTTCAAATCAGTTATATGATCTGAGCTCTTTCGTGAGTTGATGATGACATCATCCACATAGACTTCAATCTCCTTATGGATCATATCATGAAATATGATAGTCATAGCTCTC
This sequence comes from Solanum bulbocastanum, assembly GCA_037074985.1. NCBI lineage: Eukaryota > Viridiplantae > Streptophyta > Magnoliopsida > Solanales > Solanaceae > Solanum > Solanum bulbocastanum. Next base: position 26,864,142 of record CM073606.1, on the reverse strand, counting down.
ACATATGTTGCCCTTGCACTCTTGAGTCCAAAAGGCATTACCCAATAACAATATACTCCCCAAGGTATGATGAATGATGTTTTCTCTCCATCCTCTTCATCCATTAGAATTGATGATATCCTGCAAATCAATCAACAAATGACTGCATTTCATGCTTTGCACAATTATCAATAAGTATGTGAATGTTAGGGAGAGGAAAATCATCCTTCGGGCTAGCCTTGTTGAGATCTCGATAATCTATACATACTCTGATTTTTTAGTCCTTCTTTGGCACTGGTACTGTGTTGGCCAACCATGTGGGATACTTGGTGACCCGGATGACATTGGCATCAAATTGTTTGGAGACTTCTTCCTTAACTTTTAAACACTAATCAGGCTTGATCTTTCTCTGCTTTTTCTTTACTTGGGGAAAGAGGGATCAATTGGCAACCTATGTGAAACAATGTCTCTGCTTAGACCTGACATATCATCATAAGACCATGCAAACACATCCATATATTGTTTCAAAAGATCAACAAGTTCTTTTCTTTGGGATGGAGTCAAATGGACACTAATTCTTCTTTCCCTCACTAATTCTGAATCTCCTAAATTTATCGTCTCAGTTTCATCCAAATTTGGCTTTTCTTTATTCTCAAAATGTTCAAACTCAGTCAATTGTTTAAGTTGCATATCTTTTTCCTATTCTGCAAAATTTTGTTCACTGTTTGGGATTTGTTCACTCGTTTCATTACATGACACATTCTCTGTATTGACAGATTTTTTAGTTTGCTTGTTGTAAGAGAGAAAAAATAAATAAATAATTAAGGACAAAATTGAAATTCAAAGCAGAAAACATAACTTAGATTCGGCATTTAAGCTTTCAAAAGATGGAGGCAAAACACAGCAAGTTCAAAAACATGATTCAGGCCTCAATTTGAATCATGTTGTTTTGTTAATTCTAATACAATCATCTACGAAGATTCCCGGAGAACCAGGGATGGGTTACAAGTCCAATTGTTCAAAGCATCTCCAGGAATAGCATCCCATATGGTCGGGGTCTCGGTGCAGTCCTTTAAAATCATATTGCATTCAGCTTCTTCAATGAACAAATTTTTGAGTCCTTCTGTGAGGTTGTCTTCAACAACTTCTTCTAATCCTTATGCAACAAATGCTTTGGAAAATGACTGATTAAAAGTTGGGATAGGTTATGGAAAGGGAATTTCACTTTTCCTTTTGAGATTAGCCAATGAGACCTCTTCAGGAGTAGGCTCATAATCCAAGACTAAAGGTGTATTTCTGACCGGATAATTGAATTGGTTCCACTATTCCATCCAATTTCGCTCCAAGACCTTGACCGAGGATAAAACCATTCTTCAACTTCTCACAAGACACCATCATAAGCACACTTGGCAAATTTGCCTTTTTAGCTTGATTAGCACACATAATTTCCCTAATATGGAATACAAACCCATCCAACTCTTCCATACTTCAAATAACAGGGACTGAATTTTTAGGATATATCGAATTGTTGCCTTCTCCATGAACAACAATTTCCTGATAGTTCCAAACAAATTTCAAAGTCTGGTGCAGAGTAGAAGGGACCGCACCATCCATGTGAATCCATGGCCTTCTAAGTAATAAATTATAACTAGAAGATATATCCAACACCTGAAATTCCACAATGAACTCTATGGGTCTGATTTGCAATAGCAGATCAATTTCTCCGATGACTCCCTCTATGTCCCATCAAAAGCCCTAACCCTTACATGACTTTGACAAATCTTTCCAATGTCAATTCCTAAAGATTGAAGGGTAGTGAAAGGACATATGTTAATAGCTGAACCGTTATTAATCAAAACTCTATAGATAAACTTATCCCTGCATCTGACGATAATGTTTAACGCTTTGTTGTGTCCCAAACCTTCAAGCAACAATTCATCTTCATGAAAAGTGACTTTGTTGGCTTCCAAAACTTGTCCTACCATTGCAGAAAAATTCTTACTAGTGGTCTCAGTCGGATCATAATCTTCACTTAAAACCTTCATCAGAGCATTCCAATGAGTCACAGAATTCATGAGTAAGGACATTAAGGAAATTTGTGCAAAAGTTTTCTTCAGTTGTTCAACAACAGAATATTCCTTAGTTGGCATCTTTCTCTAGAAGTCTTCCACTTTAGCCTCTGTCACAACCCTTTTTTGGTTGTTTTCCTTGTTTAGTCCTCCTCGTACAACTTCTTCTGGGGCATAACAATGCCCCAATCTTTCCATTCTTACAGCAACGACTTCTATAACTATCTTTTCTTTTCCTTTGTCCCTTGCATCAGTCGAGTAATCCCAAGGAACTTCTGTAGTGTCAAAAGGAGATGGTTGAGCGACAAGGGCCATGATCTTAGGCTTGGGGAAAAAAGCTTCCACTTCAATTGGCACTCGTGCTTGGACTGTGATTATGGGTGCAATAAAGGCCGATCTCTCAACACTCTTCCCTACCTTGACTGGTACTATGGTCCCTTCCAAGTTGCAATCTTCATTGATGGTGATCATGTTAACATTGCCATGATTTGGCAGCGGGTTGTTGTTTACATTGGGGGCAACTCATTCTTTGAGTAATGACTCAATCTTGTCTTTGAGAGTAAGGAAACTTTCAGTATCCTGTCCAGTAGCTCTAGAGTGATATGCACAGTTCTTGGTCTCATCATACCATCCAGGAAAGTGATTGGGAATTCGTCCTTGAATTGGTTTGAGAACTCATGCGGTTCTCAACCTTTCATATAGTTGGGCTAAAGGTTCAGCTAGAGGTGCATAGGTTTTGGATGGTCTTTTTTCAACGTTTGGGCGAGGTCTTATGCATTTGATGGACAGTTTTGTGATTGGTAGTTTGATTGGGATGGATATGTTGGTCGGTATCGGGATGGATTTAAATAGGTAGGTGCTCTAGGTGGACAATATGTCGGTTGGGTGGTGTAAACTAGGTAAGGGAAAGGTGAAGGTTGGTAATAGGGTTGAGCAATTTGGGTATACTGACTATAGTGGAAGGTTGAGGTAATCGGTTTTGGTATGTTAACATCTAGTGCGGCCTACGTTCCTGGATGGTCATGACACCAGACACCCTGTCCTTCTTCTTCTTAAGGGCTCCTCCAATCGAATCCGACTGAATTGCCTTACTTCTTGCTTGCAAGGATGCCAAATTAGTGATTCTCCCAGTTTTAATACCTTCTTCAATGAATTCTCCCATCCTGACAACCTCAAAGAACTTTTTTTCTACCACACTTATCATCTATTCATAGTATGTTACATCTTTTTGCGATTGTATAAAAAGAGAGGTCATCTCACTTTATGCCATTGGAAGTTGAACTTTTGCGGCATCTACTCTCCACCGCATCGCATACTCCCTGAATGACTCTGTTGACTTCTTTTCCAACTTCATCAAGTAGTTACTGTCCGGAGTAGCATCAGTGTTAAACCTGAACCGATCCATGAACTCTTTCGCCATTGCACCCTAACTATTCTAGTTCTGTGGGCCCCGACTTGTGTACCAATCAAGGGCCTCTCCTGTCAAACTCCTTATAATCAATTTCATTCTAATGGCTTCATTTTTTCCTACTCCAACCACCTGTCACAATACGACCTTAAATGAGCTAGAGGATTTCCCCTTCCATCAAATACATCAAACTTTGGTACCTTATGCCCCATGGGTAATTCAACATCTGGATGAACACATAAATCCTCATATTCAAGACCTTCAACCCCACCCCCACCCCCCACCTTATGGGCTTGGATACTATTGAAAGCTTCCTTCGAATTACAAATCTCCCTTGCTACATTATCATCTGTCTTTGACCTTGCTTCTTTCTCCAAGACTTTATATGGATTGACTTCTGGCATGGTTGGCATTGGAGTAACGAAAGGTTGAGCTTTCTCTACTGTCACACCCCAAACTCAAGGGGCGCAACTGGCTCCTAATGCTAAAACTCAAGCTCGAGCCGACCCTGTTGAAATATTTGCTACTAGCGCATGGTAGCCACTGTAATCAAGAAAATAAACAATTATATCTCTTCTTAAAACTAAGACATTGACCGAAAAAACCCCTGTCAACTAATCTATAAAAGAAAAAACTACTCCTAGGAAATCATATAAATAAATATCCAACTAGAACAGAAGTCTTGATTGGGCCATCGATGCCACCATGATATATATACCAAAACTGAAATCAGGTATATATCAAGACAATACATCAAATAGGTCACAAGATTCAGCAAACCAAGAAACTAGGCCAGTATGGCTATAATGTAATTATACACCCTACATACTTATCTGTAAGCCTCTAAGAGTAGTAAATATTGGCGAGAAAGGGCCCCAGCCTACCCATAAAGATATACCTCCCAACTCTGGCAATTCCAGAGGAAAGGGTCAAATAGAAGTCAATCCTGCTACTGAGGAGGTCTCATCGATTTTCTGTCGGGGGGTGCATGCATGAATGCAACGCCCCTAAGGTAACAGGGCGTTAGTACAAAATAATGTACAGAGTATGAAAGGCATAGACTAACTGAGCAAGTATCATAATATACCAAAAACAATCACGTAAGGAAATCAAAATTTTTGATAAGCATGCTACTCCGCTACTGAATCTAAAAAAATACAAAAATGATCAAACATCAACCTAAAAAAGCCCCCATAAGCTCGGCGGTACAAACAACATACCACCTACCTAGGCCCCCATAAACCTAGAAGGTGCCAAATCAATCTGCATACCCTTATCGATAGTCCCTTGTCTTTGTAAGAAGTCACATAGCCCTTTTGGCAATGATATAGCCCCGTAGGCAGCACATAGCCCTCTTAGGCAACATTATAGCTCTGTGGGTTGTACATAGCCCTCTTTTGCATCAATATAGCCCTGTAGGAAACACATAGCCCTCTTTGGTGTCAAAATAACCCTATATGCAACACATAACACTCTTTGGCGTCAATATAGCCCCGCGGGTAACACATTGCCCTCTTTGGAAATAACATAGTCCTATTAGACAACGTAATAGCCCCCATAGGCAGTTCATAGCTCAAAAACTAACCGCAATAGCCCCAAGGGCGACAACAAACAATTGAATAGGCTAATGGCAAGCAATTTAGCTATAAACAATATATATGAATAATCTCTAAGTCGTTCCTAACTTAGAGTCATTCTTAACAGATTATGCATCCCTAAAATGAGGGTTTATAACTACTCAATCAGTCATCTACTCACAATTAAATCTACAAGATCACCAACATTAACTAACTCTAAGGAAACATGTCAAACGAAGGGAATAGCCCTAACATACCTTTTCAATGAACACTCGAAAGACCGTAGTTCCTTCACGAAAGTTGTTCTTTATATCCTAAGCTTTACAAACACTACATATACATAGCTAGTACGCACCTATAAACAATTCATAATTAATCTTAAATCGGCATATTTGTCATATTGCCCCAACATGTCGAAACGTCCGTAGAAATTTAGAAAAACAATCATAAAAGAGTCCCGAGATGATTAGCTTAGTTAACCAAGTTTAAACCTTGAAGAAATGCCAATAACTACAAATTTATATCTTCAAAAACCAGCTCCAAATGTAGCTAATAAAAGGTAAAAACGATTGCCACGTGTAGAGATCATGTTTCTAGGCACGGGGACAACGTTTAATGGTAGAAATAGTCAAAAACTAACCTTCATCATGCAATAAATCCATAGGAACCCTCTCTTAAGCTTTCTCTCTGGTTTGGAAGTGAAAATAAATGTTTTCATGGCTTAAAACATTGAGTAAGCCGACATACCACATTTTTTACCAGTCCTAGATTCTGCCCCGACAGTCCGTAGTAAAACCCTCATAGCTTTTTACGGGTTTTTGTGCATTGCAAACTATACTCGTAGGCCTTCAATTTAATGGGTGATAGGCCTTCTAACTCTTTATATATTGGGAGACAACATACAAGATGACATTTGACCCAAATTTCATAGAAATCTTTAAAAAGGAAATTACGATAACTTTCGCCAACTTTTATTTTGCCACTTACCTAACTTCAAAACTTGAGATACAACCCTTGAACACTAAAAATATGACATACCACATCATTCTTAATTTATTACCCACCCTCCTTGTCTTTCCATGAAGATACGAGTTAATTTAGACGTTTTGAAAAGTCGGGGTGTTACATCCTTCCCTCCTTAGAAACATTCTTCCTCGAATGAAAAAAATCTGAGTCACGCGGTTAATTCCTTAGGTGTTTCAAAAGTTTAGGCATAATGTCCTTTGTAAATGTGATTATGCAGGAACATGAAATGTAGAAATTCTAACCTAGGCGTCTCACAGGATGACATAAATAGCTAAGCACTATAGCTCCACAATAACAGTGCGAGCAAATATACAACGACAACAAAAATAATAATAAGCAACAGTATAAAAAAAAATTAGTATCTAACTTAACTGCACTAATATAAATTGATATGCCATCACCCTGGGGTATGAAAAAAGTGAGGATATTTGGACCTCATGCCATCTTCAGCTTCCCAGGTCACCTCTTCTCTATTATTGTTTCTCCACAATACTTTAACCGAAGCCACCTCTTTGGTCCTCAATATACGGACCTATCAAATTAATATGGAAATTGGAGTTTCCTCGTAGGACAACTCCTCTGTGATATGAGCTTCCTCAATCGGGACAACTCGAGAAGGGTCTCTTATGCACTTCTGTAGCATCGATACATGAAAAATTGGATGAACAAATCCTAGCCCCGAAGGCAATTTTAACTCATACGCTACATGTCCTACCCTCCGAAGGATCCAGTATGGCCCAATGAATCTTGGACTAAGCTTTTCTTTTTTGCCAAATCTCATAATACCCTTCATAGGTGAGACTTTTAAGAATACCCAGTCATCAACATAAAACTCTAAGCCCCTTCGTCGCACATAGGAGTAAGACTTCTGTTAAGCTTTGAGTTGTTCGCAACCTCTCCCAAATGAGCTTAACTTGCTCCACTGTCTGTTGTACTAAGTCGGGTCCAATCAACTCTGACTCATCTACCTCGAACCATCCAATAGGGGACCTATATTTTCACCCATACAAAGCCTCATAAGGTGCCATCCCGATGTTGGAATTATAATTATTATTGTATGCGAAATCAATAAGAGGTAAGTGGTCATCCCAACTTCCCTTGAAGTCTAGCGCACATGACCGTAGCATATCCTCGAGTGTTAATTGTGCGCTCAGCCTGGCCATCTATTTGAGGGTGAAAGGCTATACTAAGATTAACCTGTGTCCCAGTCTTTTTTGGAAGGACTTCCAAAAGTTGGCGGTAAATTGTGCTTCTTTATCAGAGATAATAGATATTGGGACACCGTGTACCCTAACAATTCTATAATATAGAGCCCTGCATAGTTTTCGGCCGTAGAAGTAGCCCTAACTGGTAAGAAGTGGGCTGATTTTGTTAGTCTATCAACAATTACCCAAATAGAGTCAAACTTGCGACGCAATCGAGTTAACCTTCTAATAAAATCATATTAATTACTTCCCACTTCCATAAAGGAATGACTATCTCTTGAACTAGCCTAGCAGGTTTTTGGTGCTCAACCTTCACCTGTTGGCAGTTAGGACACTGTGTACAAACTCAACAACATCCTTCTTCATCCTGAGCCACCAATAAATCTTCTTAATATCATGGTACATCTTAGTTGAACCAGGGTGAATAGAATAACGAGAATGATGTGCCTTTTCCATAATTCAATGTCAAAGCCCTACAACATTTGGAACACACAATCGACCGCTATATCTAAGAACTCCATCTCCTGCTATATCAAATGCTAAATATTGTTGATCCTGAGCCTTGGCTCTGAGCTGCTCTAAGCTAGGATCCTATTGTTGCCGTGATTTTACTTCTACAACTAGAGATGATACGGCTGTGTCCTGAATTGTTATCCCACTATCTTCTACCTCTAATAATTTGACTCCCAAGCTATCTAACTAATGAATCTCTCGCTCTAGCTCACGCTTGGCAACACCTAAATAGGATAAACTACCCATAGATCTTCGACTGAGGGCATCGGCTACCATATTCGCCTTTCCTGGATGATATAAAATATCCATGTCGTAGTCTTTCAGTAACTCAAGCAATCGACGTTGTCACATATTTAACTTCTCTAAAGATATATTGAAGGCTTTTATGATCTGTAAAGATGTCAACATGAACGCCATACAAATAATGTCTTCAGATAATTAACACATGCACAACTGCAGCTAACTCTAAATCGTGGGTTGGATAGTTCTTCTTATTCTTTCTCAACTGCCCTGAAGCATATCCGATAACCTTACTATGTTGCATTAGAACACATCCCAACCCAACACTAGAAGCATCACAATACACCGCATAGCCTTCTGTACCTTTTGGCAATGCTAGAACTGGTGCTGATGTCAATCTATCCTTCAGCTACTGGAAACTATGCTTGCAAGTCTCAGTCCACTGGAACTTAGCTACTTTTTAAGTCAGGTTCGTTAATGGGGCTGAAAGTGAAGAAAACCCCCTACAAACCTTCTATGGTAGCCAGCTAACCCTAAGAAACTATGAACCTCAGTCGGAGTCATGGGTCTGGGCCAGGTCTTTACAACCTCAATCTTTTGTGTATCAACCGCAAAGCATCTCATACAATATGGCCTAAGAAAGCTACAGAGTCCAACCAGAACTCACACTTAGAAAACTTTGCATAAATTTCTCGGTCTCAAAGAACCTGAAGGACTGCTCGCAGATGATTTGCATGCTCATATTTTGAATGTGAATACACCAAAATATCATCAATAAATATAATCACAAAAAGTCTAGATACGACCTGAATATACTATTCATCAGGTCCATGAACATTGTTGGGGCATTAGTTAATCCAAAAGACATTACCAAGAACTCAAAGTGTCCATGTTTGGTTCTAAAATCTATCTTTGGAATGTTTTTCTCCCGAACTCGTATCTGGTGGTACCCTGATCTTAAATCAATCTTTGAGAAACACTTAGCACCTTGTAACTGATCAAACAAGTCATTGATCCTCATAAGGGGATATCAATACACATTTTTAGTGAGCTATCTTTCTTCCTTATGAATAACACTAGCGCACCACATGGTGAAGCAGTAGGCCTAATAAAGCCTTTATCCAGCAAGTCTTTCTGATGATACTTCAACTTTAGCTTAACGTGAGTCATTCTATAAGGATGGATAGATATGGGTTGTGTACCTGGTAGCATATCGATAACAAAATCAATTTCCCATTCTGGAGGGATACCATGGAGCTCGTTTGGAAATACATCTAGAAACTCATTAACTACCAAAATAGACTGAAGAGTCGGTGGTTCTACATCTATATCATGAACATGAACAAGATGATAAATACAATCCCTAGTAATCATCCTCCTCACCTTAGGATAGGAAATAAACCTACTTTTCGGCATTGTTGTATCGTCTTTCCATTCCTGAACTGCCTTTCCTGGAAAGTGGAATCTAACAATCTTTGTCCGGCACTAAACATTAGCATAACAAGATGCTAACCAATCTATACCCATAATGACATCAAAATCAACCATCTCTAACTCTATGAGATCGACAGAGGTCTGACAATCGATAGAGTAGATCTAGGATCTATCAAAGCATAAACACAGTGGGAGCAAACAATCAATGTACCTATCACAACATATGGTGATGACTTTGAGTCCTGTCGGCCGGCTAGTGAATATGTACGGTTCTGTCCACTAGATCCTCCCTCTCTGCCTCTGCTTCTACCTCTACCTCTACCTACTGAAGTTTGGGGTCCACGCCCTGTAGACTGTGCTAATGAGGAGGAACCTACTACTGACTTGGTCGACTGACCTATACCACCCTGACCTGTGGTCGGGAAGTTTATCCACCCATGCCCCTCCTATCCACAAGAATAACAACTTGTGGAACCCTGTCTGCACCTCAAAATACATCATACCTCAATTAGCGCAACGCGACGGGGCTGTCCTAGCCTAGCCTGAATCGTTCTGCTGGTGTGTTCCTGATGATCGTGAACCCTCACCTGGGCCTGAATGTACCTGACGATCAAATCTACTACCCTGGAACTGTTCTGGTGGAGGTCTAGGTGGCCTAATAGAATATCAGGGTCTGGGACCACCCGGAAAATCTCCATGTGAACCAGCTGGCCTATCCCTCTTTTGTCTCTCTTTCTCGACCCTTTCACTCATATACTATAAATGACGGCAATCCTTTGTGCCTTATGCAAAAGCCTAAATTCGTGAGATATCCATATTATCAATTAGTGCAGCAATAGCACAAGTGTTGATATAGTCTGAGTCTAGCCCTCCCACAAATCTACGCACCCTATCATTCATTGTATCAACAAATGCTGGTGCATATTTAGTCAATGATGATAGAACAAGTGCATATCAGCCCGTACTCTCGGACACTCATGCTGTCCTGTCAGAGGTTCAGAAACTGGTCCACTCGGCCATCCCTAATTTCTCGAGGCAAATAGTGATCTATGAAAGCTTCTGTAAAGATATCCCAAGTGGTTAGAGATGCATCTTTTCCCCTAGATCTCTTCCAACTCTCGTACCATAATACTACAACATCGCACAATCAACATGCTGCTAACTCAACTAACTCAGTCGCTGAGGCATGCATGACTCTAAAGATCCTATGAAGCTGATCAACAAAGTACTGAGGGTCCTCTCTGCGATCTGTCCCTGTAAACTATGGAGGATTCAAGGTAAGAAATTCATGAACCCTCGAACTTCTGGGCCTTTCAGAAGGTCTGGCAACATCTGGCGCAACTGGTTGGCACTATGCAGCTACTAACTGTGCTAACATATATACTGCACTCTTGAAATCCTGATCAGATGGAATAAGATGAACTAGAGGTCGTACTACTGGTGGAGCCGAAAATCCTGTAGCTCTCGAAAGCTCCTGAAGCGATGGTACTGCTAGTGGAGCTGGAATCCTGTAGCCCTTGGAGGCACCTAAAGCGGTCTCCCCTTGGGTATCACAATGGGCTACCTCCACCTGTGGTACTTTGTTGGTACCCTCACTTGCAGCTGTATCTAGTCCCTGGCTAGCTGTGGTATGTTGTATGTCTGATGTCAGCCATATCTATCTGCATATAAGTATCAATTATAAGCCAGAAACCTCAACCCTTAACACACCGCTCTATAGCACGAGGTGAGCAAAAGAAAGATAGTCATTCTAACATGCCCGGTAGAAGAGCTTATCGAATGTGGTGCACAATACATTTATAAACAAGACTCTACTATACATGGCTTGTGGACTCCCTAGGATACGACATTGCTCTGATACCAAGTTTGTCACACCAAAAACTCAAGGGGTGCAATTGACTCCCAATGCCAAAACTCAGGCCTGAGCCAACCCTGCTGAACCATTTGCTACTAGCGCATGGCAGCCACACGCAATCAAGAAACTAAACAAGTATAACTCGACTTAAAACTAAGCCCTCGCCCAGCAAGGTCCCTATCAATTGATCTATAAAAGAAATAGCTACTCCCAAGAAATCATATAAATAAATAGTCAACTAGCACAAAAATCTTGATTGGGCCGTCGAGGCCACCATGATATCTATATCAAAGCTGAAAGTAGGTATACATCAAGACAATACATCAAACAACTCGCAAGCTTCAGCAAACCAACAAACTAGGCCAGTATGGCCATAATGTAGCTATACACCCTACACACTGACGCAAGCCACTAAGAGTAATAAAGATTGGCAGGACAGGGCCCCAGCCTACCTATAAAGATATACAGCCAACATCTTGACCGATGGGTCTATTGTGTTGGTTCTAGTCAAAATGCTTCGTCACTCCAAGGTTTCTCTATTGTGTGCTCAACTTGCTTCACTTAATTGCTTGTTGATTTGTAACTGTACTTTTATCGGGGATGAGGTGGCACATTCTGGAATATTAGGTGCACTAACTGATGCTTGTGACTATTGTAGTTATGTATAGAAATGTTGTTTCGAAGTATCACAAAACTAACCATGAAAGATAGTTAAATGTTGGGCCCTTGCTAGAATGGACCATTCTCGTCTAGTGTTGAAAATAATTGATGAATCAACAAGTTTATGTCAAAATCAGTTTTTACCGATAACCGAAGGATCTTAAATATGCATTTTACATCAAAATCCTTGTTCAAATCGATAAAACCCTAATTTCCCACAAGAATTACACGGATAAGGAAAGAAATCAGATGAAGAAATCATGAGAAAATATTGAAATGAGGATTGAATATAAGAATTACTTCATTTCAAGCTCTAGAACTCCCAATATGCTAAAAATATCAAATGAACACGGTCTAAAAATTTAAATAGTTGAACAAAAGTAGTTGCACTAGCAAACCTGTCTTTCATTTCACTAAAAAGCCCATAAATTCCTCATACGATAGCGAAATGACCCGATTCATTTTTCTAAATGTCTTAAATAATGATATGGACGTGCTCGTCCAATCAAAATTCAATTTCGTACTCATTTGCCTAGTTAAATATCATTCATGCTTGGAAAATAATTATTTCTTAATCGCGATAAAAGTCCAATCTCGACTTAGCAAAAATAAACCAACTTTACTGATCTTGTTTTAAAAAATTCTTTTGGGACTCGCCCTAGGCAGAACTCTAGCAAAACGCCCTGAAACTCAACTGTGGGACTTGGTTCTTTAAGACTTATGCCCTAAGCGCCCGATTGTAAGCCCTCAGCACGTCCAACGCCCAACGTTCAGGGCTTGCCTAATAGATCTTACACAAATTATTTGTTAAAATCTTTAGTTAACATTGCTGACTCTCATAATTTTTGTAATTGAATGATACTTAATAATTTTTCAATCTATAGAGATAAGAAGATTGAGTAACTCAAATAACAAGTTGTAGTATCGTATATTTACTATTTGGTAACATTGTGCATGTAATTATTTAATACGTAATATTTCTTTTAAAAATACATAGTGAAATTTTACTTTTTCACTTATCATTGGTCTTCATAGAGTTGTCATATGTCTCAAAATTATCACATTTTATTTAGCTATTTGAAACTAATTTGATGTTTTCATTATAATAGTAGTTAGTTTTATTGATTATTTTATTTTAGGGGACTAAATTGTATCGTATAATAAAAAAAATAGAAATAATGATTCTGTTATTATTAGAAAGTTAGGATATTAGATTGTTTATACTAGTATAATCATGTTAGAAGTTTTATTTTCTATGAGTTTCCTTAATTATGTTTGTAATTTTATCTCAACTATTGATGTCTTTTTATAATTTTGTATTATATTATTATACTATATTGTAAATTAAAAATTTAAAGATTCGTACGGCTTATACCGCACATCTCGAGGCTTACGACTCGCTCTATACTAAGTAAAACACCTCGCACGCCCCCGCCTTTTAAAACACTGATTTCTATAATTCATTCACAAACTTTCAAAAGTTTCAAAATGATTTTGCAATCGTTAAAATTAAATAATGAACCTTTTAATAGACACAAATTGCTGAAACAACGCCAAAACACCCAAAAAGCTTAAAAACTCACTCAAACCTCATTCGGAACCTCCCGAACACAAACCACATATGCTACTAACTTGAAAATGATATTTCGAAGTCAATGGACTCATCAACACACCCAAGCAAGGTCACCTTAACCCGATGTTGACCAAAGTCAACTTTAACTTAAGAATCTCCAAATTTCCTAGTAAGGACATGAAACTCATTCAAAAGTTTCGAGAACTGAACCAAACCTTCAACTGGACCAAATATCACCATTTGTACCTAGTGAAATCATCGAAACTAAAAATGACCTTTCTAACCTCAAGTGTTGACTAAAGTCAAACTTTAGCCTAACTTTCTCAACATCTCGTCTAATGACTCAAAATCAAACCAAAAGCCTTGGGACCCAAGCCAATTATCTTACTAACCCAAATGTCTTGATCCGAAGCTGATGGAACTGACGGAATTCCATTTCGAGACTCGTAGCTTCGATTGTTATCAAAAACCACTTTTAACAACTTTAACTCTAGAAACTCTATAACTTCCAAAAATCAAAACTTTACAATCAAATTTCAAAACCAACTTTATAAACTTATCAAATAAGATTCAGGATAACTATCAGCAGTGGTAAAATAGTAATTTTCTAAAAATTAACTTTGGGGTCATTACAATAACTTACCCGACAAAGAATCTTTTCTTATATCTTCCAAATATTAGTACTGTAATAAAATGATAAATTCACAGTCACATAATTCGTAATATCATGTCTGTCAAAATATCATTAATAAATATATAATATATAATACCTTTGACTTTTTTTGGGAAAAATTACAAATTTAAAATAATTTGCTATCTTGATTTTGATTTTGTGATAATAGATATTATTATAAAATATTTTGATAGGAAAAATTAAAAACAAGAAAAGAGTTGTGGTAATAAAATCACAGTAGGCAAGGGTTTTTTCAACTCTTTCCCCACACACCACGCCACCCTACCCACCCCACCCTTTCTCTCTTTCAACCCCACCTACCCTAATCTCTCTCTCTGTCTGAACTCTTTCTTGAATTTTCATGGTGCTCTCTCCATAGTCATCCTTAAGCTTTTCTTCCTTTTGCCCCTTTTCAGACTTCCCTTCTTTGTCTCAATGCCTCACTTTTAACACTTAACTCACGTTCTCAAACCAATGACTCTCTCTCTCAATCTCTCTCTTTACTCCTTCTAGTACTTGTGTTTTGGCTCAATGGGTCAGAAGATGAAGTTCCATCACTTATGGAGTTCAAAAAGGGGGGTATAAAAAATGACCCATTCAGTAAAATCTTTAGTTCATGGAGTCAAACGGGTCTTTCAGATCCATCAGCATATCTAAAGTCGTTTCATGGTGTCGCTTGTGATGAAAACTCCGGTTCTGTTTTCTCCTTGGGCTTGTGGGTGACTTGAAGTTCTCAACTTTTAGTGGGTTGAAGCAGCTCAAAATTCTTAGTCTTTCTGGTAACTCTTTTACGGGTAGGGTTGTTCCTGCTTTAGGTTCTATGTTAACTCTTCAGCATTTCAATAACAAATTGGGTTCGGTTGTGTGATCAAGATGGTAGGGGAATGGATTGTATCACATGAGGGGAAGAACATAGCTAGCAGATCCCTTTTGACGTTAAACAACTTCTCAACTTCTTTCTCCTGAAGAACACAACTATTGAGTTCTTGTTGACTTATGCACCAGAGGAAATCCTAAGGTTCTTTGATTTCATCTCTTTATTTCATATTTTTATTGAAAATTGTGGAGTTGGAACAGTTCAGGAAATCTTAATACTGTTCTTTAGTCATTTGTTAAATTGGTGAGGAAGTTGAACCAAACATGATTTTGATTTTTTTAGGATTGAGGGAAATTAAGGAAGGATATAAAACTGGTTTAATTGTTGGTACATCTTGAGTTCTTTTCTGGATTTTTTTTGTTGATAAAAGTTCTGCTTCTTGATTTTCTTTCCTCAATTTTAATAGTAAGTCTTGGATAGAGTTTATCTGAAGCAAAATCTCCAGAAAACTATCATCAAAACTTAGTAGCTTCTTATGCTAAGGTGTCATTTCCACTTGGTTGATAAGTACTTCTCAACATTATGAATATGACTAGATGGAGGTAAGGCTGGGCACCGGACCGGGTTGGACCAGTACCATTCTAGTTCGGTCCGATCGGATAGTCTTCAGAACGGAACGGAACAATGTGAACCGGTACACGGCACGAAACGGTATCATGATTTGATACCAGGATATTCCAATTTCGGTCCGGTCTGGTTCAGTTCCGATCCGATTTCGATTAATTAATTTTTATTAAATAATTTATATTTTATATTATAATTTATATATATAAAAAAAAAATCTACTTTGTTTTTCAAATCTCCTATTAATTCAAAATTCAAAATGACTACAAGTCTACAATGAAAGTTGAAACTTGAAATTTCTTGAAACAATGCAACGGTAGGCCCTTAGGCCTTTGAGCCTTTCCCAACTCCCAAGCCCAAGCAACAGCTTTTCTGAAAAGCTGCTGCCGCCCCCTGCCCCGCCCCTGCCCCCTGTCCCCTGCCCCCTGTCCCCTGCCCCAAGACCCCAAGTCCCCAACGGAAATAATTCAACGACTCTAAATTTCCAATTCCTAAATCCTAACACATAATCACAAATTCACAATTTCTAAAAACTATATATACTCCTCTCTTTATATTTTCAATTACAATTCACATATTTATAATATTTAACAATTAGCAATCATCAATTTCTCTCAATTCTCAATCTTTCTCAAAGTTTCAGACTTTCAATATTCAAGTTCCAAATTTCAATTTTGACATCAATTGAAATTTTCGGTTATAATCATTTGTTATTTATACAAACGTTTGGTAACTTCGTTCCACTCTTTAATCTTATATTTATTTTTTGTGTTTATTATTTATAAGTTGTTCTTGTTATATTTTATATGTTCTTGTTAAATTTCATATTTTATAATTTATAATTTTATATCATGGAGTCTTCTAAAAAAAGTAGAGGTAAAAAAGGTATTGTACACGGAGTAAAAAAAATGTTTACAAAAAATAAGAACGATTCTAGTTCTTCTAAATCTAAATTTCCTCTTGTTAGAATGAATACTGATGAATTTACTCATGTGAATGAAACTAGTTTATCTCGTCCTACTCATATAGAAATTAATTCGGATACTCCTATAATTCCCGAAGAGGTTTATGAAAGACATTATGGTAATTATCAAGAAAATGAAGAAGTAGAAATTAATGAAGAAGATTTAGATGATACACCAACTAGTCCCGACCTCAATAGTACTGAAGTTCCACCTCAGGAGGACAATCCTCCGGTTAAAACTAGTCGTCCCCCTATTGTTCCAACTAGAGGTAAGACCAAGGTACAACGTACTTTAAAATCAAATGTGTGGAAATTTTGTTATTTGAATGAAGAAAAAACTTTTAGTATATGTAATCTTTGTAAACAATATTTTAAATATACATCTGGTGGGAGTGGAGGTTCAACGAGGGGATTAAAAAAGCATTTGATGCAAAAACATAGTAAAGAGTGGTTTGCATATTTATCTTCTCTTAATGTTTGTGAAGGTTCTAGTATTGAAGCATCAGCTAGAGGGTCAAATATGGTTCAAGGTGAATTAAATACTTCGAAACCAAGTGGTCCTCTTACACATCGAACCTATAATAAGGATCGTGATCGTGAAAACTTTGCAAAAATGGTTGTTGTTTGTGGTTTACCTTTTAGTTTTGGAGAACATCCGGGTTTTATTGCATATATTCGTGATACATATAATCCTAGTTTTAAAGGTTTATCAAGAAGCATGGTAAAAAGAGATATTTTTGAATTTCAAGAAAAAGATTGTCAATTTTTGCGTGCCTATTTTGAAATAATGGATTGTAGAGTTGCTATTACCACTGATATGGGTCGTAGTCCTAATGGTTTTGATTATTTAACTGTTACTGCGCATTGGATTGATTATAATTGGAATTTACAAAAAAAAATTATCTGTTATAAAATTTGTCAACAGAAAAAAATTGGAATGTATATTTCTATTATTGTGTTGGAAATTTTACATTTTTTTGGTCTTTGTGATAAAGTCATTAGTATTACTTTAGATAATGCTTCTGCTAATTTAAATGCGATTAATATGCTAAAACCTAGAATTTGTCCTATTAGTAAATATGATTTTCATGTTAGATGTGCTGCGCATGTATTAAATTTGGTTGTTAGTGACGGTGTGAAATTATTTGAAGATAGTTGTGATAAAGTTGATAATGCTTGTTTTTATATTTTTCATATGAATAGTAGTAGTAGAATTAACCAATTTAAAGAGCTTTGTAATGCATGTAAACTTCCGTTTAGAAAAGTTCCGAAACATGTAAAAACTAGATGGAATTCCTTTTATGATATGCTTGAAGTTGCTTATACATATAGAGAACCTATTACTATGCAATTTAATAGTCATAATGCTTATCCTGAATTAAAACTTAATGATAGTGATTGGAATGAAGTAAATGAACTTAGAATATTTTTGAAATCATTTTATGATGCTACTAAATTTTTTCTGGAATGTATTATCCTACTATTTCCAAAATTTTAATACATATATGTGAGATTTCATCTCTCTTTTTTGAATATAAAACAAATGAATTATTTACTAGTGCTATTGAAGTTATGATTACAAAATTTAAGAAATATTTTTTTCCTATCCCTCAAATTTATTTAACTGCAATTCTTTTCAATCCTGAATATAAAGAATATGGTGCAAAAGCTTTAGTTGAATGCATTTATCAAAATTTAGATATTAAACCAGAAGAACAACCTGATTTGGTAACATGTCAAAATAGTATAAAATTACTTGCTAAAGAAATGTATGATAAATATTGTTCCTTAGATAATATTGAAAATCCTCAAATGTCTATGCCTCAAGTAGGTGCCCATGGTAGAGTGAAACATAAACTTGGTCTTGACTCTTCTAATAAATGTGAATTTGTTAAATATCTTGAACAGGGTTCAGATAATATTACAAACGAGGAAGGTATACCACAACTACTGAACTGGTGGAGGGCTCGTGGAACTCAATTTCCAAAACTTAGTAGGATGGTGAAGGATGTGCTTGCAATTCAAGGATCATCAGTAGCTTCAGAGGCAGCTTTCAGTGCGGCAAGATTTCAAATTGGAGACCATCTATTCATTAGCAGAAGTCAGTTTGGAGATATCGGTGCTTTTTAGATATTGGATAAATGCTGAGCGTAGAAATCAAGGACTTCCAAAGTTAGATAGTCAATATGAAACTTTCATAGATTCAGCCATTGGATAATGGTAGTGACGATGGCATGGAACTTCAAGATCATCAATGAGCTTTACCAAGACCAGTAGTTGATTACGGTCAATCTATATCTGAGTTAGAGAAAGGCTTTATGGGACTATACAACTATTAACATTACATTTGAGGCTTAGTTGAAACAGAACCCTTCCTAGAAGGTGGTTGCGTAAAGTATGCACTCTACTAATAGTTGTAAATTGTAATTGTAATTTGTAATACAAATTTAAAATTTTAAATAAATTGGATTGATATTTCTTAAAGATCAGTTGATGGAAGTTCCTATGTGTAGTAAATCCTGAAAAAGAACAAACGAAGATCTTGATTTGATCAAGTATAGTTGAGGGTTGGTGTTCAGTGTGGGCAGTCTCCTCTATCAAAATAGTAAGAGAAAAAGAAGGACTTATCTCAGATCTTTACGTTTCACATTTGAATTTATCCTAATTTGAATTCCTCTCCAATGTTATCAAAACCCGTTGCCTTTTTACTTTACTGGAATTTTCTGCGATAGTTTTTTCCACTATTTTAGCGATTATGATTGAGATAAAGCTCTTTAGATGGTCTTTTCTATTGTATAATTTTCTATTGTCCGAGTTGGAGTTGTGTCATTGTTTTATCCTTATTTTTATTTATTTTTTTAAAATTACAAACTTAAGTTATTTAAATTACAAGTTATAAATATAACTTATAAGTTATAACTTATAACATATTAATAAATAATAACTTATAAACTTCAAAAGATTCAAATCTAAGCTAAAAAACTTTTTAAAAAAACTTTATTAAACTTAACTTGTAAACTTAATAAGTAAATGTTAAAAAAAAAAAAATCTTTAAAATAAACTCAAGTAAAAAACTACATTATAAAATTCAAAACTATTAATTTAAAGTTTAAACTTAGAAAGATAAAAAAAAAAAAATTCATATTTTCGTAATTCAAAAAATCAAAATAACTAAATTTTTTTAATCATTTTTTGAAATATATAGATGTGTCGTCTCGTTTATCCCATCCCGTTCCATTCTGGTCCATTCCGGTTCCATCCCGGTATATAGTGGGACAAGACGGAACTGAGTATCTATCCCGGTAATTCCAGTCCGGTTCATCCCGGTACCGGTCAACAAATCGGTCAAACCGTCCCGTTCCGGTTCGAAAATGGTTCGTTCCGGTCCGGTGATTTCGGTCAGGTCCGTTGCGTAGTCTTGGATGGAGGTTTCTTGTGCGTGCACAGGCCTAATATTTTCATGTGCACAATATTTTTGTACGAGTTTAGTGGAATGCAAATTTAGAAGTCTTGGAGACTTATTTAATAGGTAGGATGGCATACCATTGAGCGGTTTACACGGACATTATTTATATAAATACTACCTATGTAAGCATACTGTTTTGAATTGCTGGTATGTATATACGTACATTCACAGTGTAATGAATACATAGGTACACTATTTACATATATACAGAAGTTAGTATTGAAATGAGAAAGGCAAAATAGTAACGCAGCCAACTGCTATAGGGTTAGGCCTAACGTTTAGGGTTTAGCGTTTAGGCCCTAAAACTTAGAGTTTATGATTCATATTTTAGTCCCTAAGATTCAGGTTTTGGGTTTAGGCCCCAAGATATAGGGTTTAGGCCCTAAGTTTTAGGCCCCAAGATATAGGGTTTAGGCCCTAAGTTTTAGGCTTTAGGATTTAGGCCCTAAATTTCGGGCTTGGGATTTAGGGATTAAGTCCTAAGTTTTAGGGTTTAATATTTATGATTTAGGGTTTAGATTCTAAGGTTTATGGTTTATGGTTTATGATTTAGGTTTTAGAGTTTAGGTACTAAGATTTAGAGTTTTTGTTTTATGGTTAATGGTTTAGGACTTATGGTTAAAGGTTTATGTCCTAAGGTTTAGGGTGGTCTAGGATTTAGGGGGCTTAGGGTTTATGGTTTATGTTGTAGGGTTTACGCCCCAAGGTTTAGGGTTTAGGATTTAGCCTTAATTTAAGGTTTAAGGTTTAAGGTTTAGGATTTAGGCCTTAAGGTTTAGGGTTAGGCCCAAAGGTTTTGGTTTATGATTTAGGCCCAAAAGTTTACGGTTTATGACTTAAGATTTTTTTTAATAACCCTTGAGGTGGGTCAGGGGCTTAGCAACACCCCAAGCCTTACCATTAATAAAACAAAAACAAGGGAAATACAAGGAGGGGACAAAAACCTTACCTCCGATCCTATGGTGGTTCATAAGTCGGCTATCCTACTAAGGACGACCAACACATCCCTATAGTCCTATACTAGAAAAGAAACCTAGATCAAATGTGCACCTAGAAGAGAGGACTCTTCTCAATACAACTAATATAGGAAAGCGATAATTGAGGTAGACTTCCCTTTACAAAGTAAGAAGAAAAAAACAAAAAGCAAAAAAAAAAAAAGGGCATCTTCACATGAACCATATGGAAAGCTGTCGGGTCAAGGTGGTTCTCTGATCTTCATCTTTCTTCTTCTAAAATTTGGCATCTCACTCTTGTCCAGCATATAGTATCCTCTAGCTTCTTTTGGTAGCTGGTGTTGGAAGTAATGTTGAGGGACTTTGTTGTTATGGCTAGTCTTAGATAAAATATCAGCCACAAAGTTAGTCTCTCTAAAGGTGAGATTACAGGAAAAGGATTGGAATTGATCACATGTTCTCTTAAGGTTAGCTACATCATGCTATAATTTCGGGTTAATATCTTAAAAGGTCACTCAAGTTTGAAAATTTATCTTGTAAAGTCATTAAAATTTGTTTTGTATCAATAAATCACTCAATTTATGCATTTATATCAATAAAATAAATCTAATAATTATTTTTTTAACATGTAAACATAGACCCCACAAATAAATAAAATTTTAAGAACTAAAAGTGATTACGAACAAACTTAATTAGTTAACCAAAATACTCTTAAGATATTACAATAAACAAATATACACTAAAACTCAATCAAATTCACGATGAAAACTCGAAGCACACAAAATGCAACTTCATTCTCCCACTTCTGTCTACGAGTTTTTCTTTTTTTGTTTTCAGAAAGTTGTGAGGGTTTGTAAAAAAATAAATTATGCTCTGTTTTCGGCTAATTTCATATTGGAATTGCATTGGTGAGTATATCCAAAAAAATGAGTATTGAACTTTTATCTCGTTCCGCTTTTAATGCTTTTTCAATGAAAACATTTGTGAAACCCTTTAATTTCGTGGAATATGATACGTACTTTAACTTTTTTTTTGCTAGAAATAATAATCGTAGAGCAGGAAATTTCATATGATATGTTTGTATATTTATTTAGTAATGCCATAAGAGTATTTATTTCATTAATTAATTTTGGCCGTAAAATTTCCTAACGAGTTTCTTTAATTTTATTTACTTATATTTATGTTTCATGGTATAAAAAAATAATTTATAATCTTTCCAAGCTTAGTTGATTGATTTTATTGAAACAAATGCATAAATTGAGTGATTTGATTGATATAAATGCAAAAGTTCAGTGATTTTATTGATATAAAACAAACTTTAATGACTTTGCTAGATAAATTCTCAAAATTCAGTGACCTTTTAGATATTAACAGTACAAATTCCAAGGTGGAGCAACTTCTTGTTTTATCTAGTGAACCACTAATCAGAGTCTACTTCCAAAATCACCTAGTTAAAACCATTATTTAGACACCAAGATAGACCCCATTAAGCAGCTTCAATCTCTGCTTGGTTGTTGGTACCATGGCCTAGTAGAGCAGCATAAGCATAGATTAAATCACCTTGGGCATCTCTAACAATACCACCAACCCCTATCTTTCCTGGTTTGTCTGATGCACTACCATTAAAGTTGATATTTACCAAATTTGTAGGTGGCTTAAACCAACTTACCTTTGTAATTTTGTGATGTAAAATGGATTACATCAAGGCAATTTACGAGAAGCCAGGCTCAAGACCTTCAAAGGATGCAAGGGCTATTTATGAAGATAGAGGTGCTTGAGATGGTATTGACAACAAACAAGGGATTCCATGCCTTGAAAGTTGCAGTTGGACATTTTGGCGAACCAGAACCAATCGGCGGATCTCCCTAGCTCACCCTTTTGATTTAGAATGTGGTTAAGCTGAACAACCTTGCAGGGAAACTCGCCAACCAGGTCGGCGCATCACCCAAGCCATTAGGCGAGCTCGACCTGGCTCGCCCTTTGCTAATTTCTGTCACTTTTGGGCTATCTTATCCTAAAACAATAAATAGCCAGTTTGGGTTCCTTCTAGACTTAGATTATTTTGAATGTTGAAAACTGAAAACTCATGGAATAGTGATGAGAGCTTGGTTAAGCTTTTGTTGCATTTTGTAAGAAACATTGGTTGCTTGGGATATCGATTCCCTTGAGGTCATCGTAAGAGATTCGGTGCTTGATTGTGGATTAATCGATTGAGGTTTTAGGTTTAATATACCTTTAGGTTGCTTGTGATTTCCTTTTCTTGTGTCAATCTATTTATCTTTACTTTGTGTCTTTGATTTTCACATTTTCGTGTGTTTCCCTTATAGGAATTACATCATTTGGTATCAGAGCCAAGCCTAGCTTCATTCCTATGAATCTAGTCTTGAGGTTTTGGTACAAAAAAAAAATTTGTTCATTTTCGATTTTGAGATTTTTGCTGAAATGGGTTTCTTAGATCTAAGTCTTGGTTTCTAAGGTTGGAATAGTGTTCTCCAACTATATTTGAGTCTTAGGCTGAGATTGGAAGGAGTTTGGATATTTATTGAAGAATCCACCATTGAAGAGTTGAAGAAGCTTGAAGAAGATAAAGTGGGTTTTGAAATCTGAAGGTGGTTTGGAATTGAAGTTTAAAAAGTATTGGGTGTTGTTCCCCACATCAAGGAGAGCCTTCACCCAAATTTTTGTGAAATTCTGAGGCAAAAATTTTAAGGGTTTAATTTTGGGTTCATATCTTCAAGAAAGGGGATTTTTGAAAAGCAAGTGTTTGATTCAAAAAGGGAAGAAAGAGAAAGAGTAAAAGTGTTATTAAAGAGGAAATTTACCTAAAGGGATAAATACTAAAGGACAAGTGTAAGTGGGACCACACAAGTTCAAATTCAGAACGTTGAGGGAGTTGCAGAGGTCTATTGGGTGAGCAAAGGCGGGCATCGCCTAATCAGTCGGTGCCTTGCCCTTTGGACAGGTTGCTCGCCAAATTGGCTGCCCATTTGAGGGAGCTACTGGAATATTCGGCGAGACCAAGTCTTGGACGCCGAGTTTCATCGGCGAGTTGCCTTGGCAGATTGTTGAGTTTGGTGAGTCCTTCTTCAAGTTGGCGAGCTAAATTTCACTTTTGGTGAAGAAAACAAGTCATTTGGCGATCGGACACTCAAGTTACTCCTAATATCAGGTTTTTAATTCTTAGTTTATCTTCTTTTGATTCTCAAACGTTCTCAAGAATCCTAAACCGATTTTTAAATCGTAATTACACTACTTGTTGGCTATTGGTTCTTGAATTCACGTCTTTGTTTGTGCCTTTTCTTTTTGTGCTTTTTTTCTCATTTTTACTTCATAGTTAATTCTTGATTCAAGTTCGTTTGTTTAGTCGAGTCGTCCGTTCTTATTCAAATAAGAATCCATTCTGACCTAGAAGTGAAATTGGTACCTTGTGATCGACGGAGTATAACAATTGTCAACATTAGCTGTGCCAATTGAGAAGCAATCAAAGGTGTGTAAACACGAGCGATTGTGAGTTCAATTTACTAATGCTAACATTACTTTCTGTTTTTTTTTTGTGAGTTGTTTTAATGTTAGGTACAATGGAGATAGGAGGAGATACTCAAGCACCTGTCGGAGAAATTACTTTGGCAACTTTGTTGGACGTGTTGAACAACGTGAGAGGTGATATAGCAAGGATGGACGAAAGGCTTGCTACTGTGGATGGTAGAGTCAATTCCAATGACTCCACACCACAAGCTACGTTTTGTGCTTCTACAAATGGGCATGATCACACTAATTCTCCTACTCTCACAGCAGGAACCCTCCACCAAGCTTTGCACCCAATTGGAAATCAATTGGGTTCAAATAGCCAAAGTTCCAATAGACTATTCCATTTTCCGCTTAGTCAAGAAGCTCCACCAAATCAAAGCCATCCATACCAAACACCACTTAACCAAAATATTCCCTACCAAAGGCCAAAACCAGCACCAAATCCCGTGAATGAGGTGAGGAATGATGATCAAGGAGGTTATGAAGGTGAAGGTAAAGAAGCGCCATGGTCACCAAGAAATCGACCAAGAGGTCAAGTCTTGCAAGGAGGACCAAGAGGTAGATTGGGTCCAATGCCATTTGATAGGAGACAACATGGGAACCACCCTCAAGGTGGAAATCAGTGGGAAGTCAATGGCAATCATGAAGTTGCTCAAGAAGCTAGAGAAGAATATGGTAACCGCTATCAAGGAGGGCATCAAAGGGGTTACCATTACAATGACCAAGGTGGCCATGGAGACTGAGATGTTGGCATCAACTCTATCAAAACGACTCTTCCAACATTCAAATGGGAATGCAATCCTGATGCTTACTTAGAATGGGAGTCGCAATGTGACTGGATTTTCAGTGTCAATGAATTGGCGGAAGTCAAAAGTAGTTGCTATGCTATTGTACAATTCGAGGGATATGTTATCACATGGTGGGAGTACATGAAGAGGTATCATTTGGTTGTCCAAGAAGGTCATCCTCCACCATGCCCCGAGTTTAAAAGGTTGATGAGAGCCAAGTATGTACCGGAAAGATACAACCAAGGATTACTTTCCAAATTGTATAACTTGAGGCAAGGAAGCAAAAGTGTTGAAGCCTTTCATGATGAGTTCCAAAACATAGTCATGAAGCTGGAATATAGAGAAATTGAAGAGCATGCCGTGATTCGCTTCAAGGTAGGGTTGAACAAAGAGATATCTTCGAAGATGACCATTCATAGGCTTGCAACTTTGAATGATGTCTTTGAGGTAGCCCATGAGATAGATATGGAGCTTAAAGAGGAGAAGGTGTCTAAGTATAAAACTTCATCTTCAAACTCTTGGAGCAAGAACAAAGGAATAGCTCAAACAATGTCGGGTTGGAACAAGACTTCGGATGTCAAGAAACTTTATGAGAAGAAGCCCTTTGAAGGAAACACTCTGAAGTACCCGCCTAGAGACAAAGTTATCACTGACCCAACCAAGTTCCCTAAAGGTATTCAATGTCACAAGTGTAGGGGATGAGGTCATATTATGCGTGAGTGTCCAAATCGATTGATTGCTCCAATGCAAGGAGGTGAGATATATCTTAGTGTTGAGGAAAAGCCATCAGGTGATTGTGAAGAAGATCCTCAAGAAGAGGATGAACATGTTCGAAGATGGGGAAGATGAGGAACCAGACTTTTGTGTCAAAGAAGGAAAGAGTATCGCTCCTCTATATGTGGTGAGGGGAGCAATGATTAGTAAGGCCTTGGATGATCCGAGCCAAAGAGAAAATCTATTTCACTCTAAATGCTTCATCAAGGATAATGTGTGTTCCTTAATCATTGATAGCAGGAGTTGTACAAATGATACCAAATCCAAGTAGCATCAACTGGGTATAATTTATATTCACTTTAAATGAGTCTAAGCTGAATAATCTTCAACACGCACTTCCAATTTCTTGGAATTGGAAGTCTTCAAATCTTCAAAAGCTAAGCAAAATATTCTCTACTTGAAAACTTAGAAAATAAAATGTTGTATCTAAAATTGCTACTAAAATAAAAATTCAAACTAGTATTTATAGTTGTCAAAAAATGTGCTGCGAAGGATCACTCGGCGCAGTGAGTCGGGATCACCGATGCACTCGGCGATCCGCCCTTTGGTCTGCTTCATCGCCTTTGAGTTCTTACCTTCAACATCTTTGCATTTTAAATCATTGGGCGATATAGTACTGCTTCATGAAACTATTTGGTGACACGCCGACTGCTCTTTTCATCACAGGCTTGATCGTTTCCTTCAGGGCTCAGTACGCTGGAACTTTGGGCGAGGTTAGGGCCTTTCGGTGACTCGCCGAATGCATTAGGTGATCCTCAGGCCTTATTTTCTTCGTCTTTCCAGCTGTTTTTGTTCCTTTTTGCTAAGTAGTGTCCATGCTTTGCCTTAAACTCCAAATACCTTAAACTTAAGGATTTACATCAGTTATTGAGACAAAATATGCATTTAAGGACACTAATTCTATTAAAATAAAGCCCTAAATGAGTCCAAATTGTAGACTCATCAACACCCCCAACTTAAACTTTTGCTTTTCCTCAAGTAAAACTGAAGTTCAGCAGTTCAAAAAGGATGTCTCAAACAATGCTACACAAGACTCAATCATGAATGTACACAACAAGGCTCAACTTACTCATGCAAGGATCAATTGTATACTCAAAGACTCAAGTTGTCATACATAATTATCAAAGATTCTCAAGGTCCCTATACTTGCTTCAAATGCAAGTTCAAGCTCAACAAAGGTATTCAAATGCCCTCACACAAAGACTGATTCCATATTCACACACAATGGTTTAATCATTTAAAGTTCTGAAATCAAATGCAACTCTCACTCTCACAAAAAAGAACACAATGCATGCTTTCACCCATAAGTTTGCCCGTATTTTCCAATAGACAATTGTTTCAGCTCACTCAAGATCAAAAATGTCTTTTCAAGGCTTGTAACAGGGTTGAGTGCAAAGGTATGGTCATTTAAGCTTAATGACTTTGATCCTCATGAAATGTGGTGCGCACAACACTCGTTTTCCTCTTCTTTCATCACTTTCTTTAGTGCTCATAAGTCATCCCATTATTCACTTTCCATGGATTGTTCGGAACCCCGTTTATTTTTACATTTCTTATAACTTTATTTCACAACTTTTTCATTATTTTTCTTTTCTTTCCCTTTTTTTATATGGAGGGGTTCTATTTTTCTCAAAACCATGGTTAAAGGAGATTTTCTTGCACTTCTTGACTTGCCTTCTCTTTTTGCCACACCGCCAACTTACGCTTTTAGCCTAAGTTGGCTATTTAATCAATCACAAATCACGAGGATTATTGGTGGTTCATTCACACTTATGAACAAGACTCTACTAAACATGGTTTTGAGACATCGTAGAATAATTCTAAACATTGTTCTTTGATTACCAAGTTTTTCACCACCTAAGGGTAGCCCCTAGATGTAACAAGGCGTACTCAACCCCAAAGTGTCTCATACAAGCCCCTTAACATATCATAACATAAGATAATAGAAATGAGTGGAAAGTTTAAAACATTTTCCGTACAATCGAAGGCTTTTATAAAACCAAAGTGGAAGTCTATTACACTTGCCTCAAACCATCTAAAACAACTTGAATAAATCTTGGGACACAACCCATACAATAGTTCTAAACATAAAAGAAAGACATAAAGGAAAGGTGATCAAATCCTTGATGCTATGAGGACTCACAAAATCTTCAACTCCTTGTTCTACTAGGAACCTATCTATGGGAATGTAACATAATATCAATGCACCATACATTTGATAAGAATGTAGACAAGAGTATGTGTTAGTAGAAAATGTAGTAAATATGATAGCTACCATAATTCATCAACATAAGCATAACATAGGTGTTAGTCAACATAAGACATATACCATAATCATAAGAGATACATCATAAGATATAAACTAAAAGCATAAAAGATAACAACATAGTCATAGGCATAATTTTTAACATAAGACATAATATAAGCATTAGTCGACATAAGGCATAACCTATAAACATAAAGATACAACATATTCATAAGAATAGTCCATACTTAGTTCTTCATATCATAAGAGAAACACTTCATAAGTAACCTCAAGCACACTTGTGCAATGACCCCATAATCTCACCTATACTAAGTACCCCCTTTGGCCATCATTCATATTGATCATCACTATTGAAAATATAGCTTATCGCTATAGTAATATTTATGTTGTTGTAGATGCGAATATTGTTGCCATACACATATTGAAACGGTCATATCACCCTCCCAACAGATCTTGTTGCGATAGATCTATGGCTATGGTGTATCGCGATGGTGCCTAGACAGTTGTTGTAGATGTTCATATTGCGACGGTACTTATTTTAATGTATTGCAACATTTTTAGCCTTTTTGGGACGCTTTGCCAACCGTTCCTATAAGTCTTTGCGACATTTATTCTCTTATGTCAACAGTTGTTATTTAAAGCTATGGCTACGGTTTGGAACCCCCTATTGGGACATTTTGTGAACTTTGTCTATAGAGTCTTGCAACGGTTCTAAATCTCTATTGGGACATTTTGTGAACTTTGTCTATAGAGTCTTGCAACGGTTCTAAATCTCTATTGGGACATTTTATCAACCGTTTTTATAGTGTCTAAGCAAAACTTATTTTATCATTGCAACGGTTCTTTGTTTGTTGTATAGAAATGAATCTAATCGTTTTAGGGACTCTTGTGAACTGAACCTATGGTGTCATATGCAACACTGTTTTATATTTATTGCAATAGTTTTCTATAGTCTATTGCAATGGTTTAATAGGACTATTGTGATAGTTTTCTTCAATATGGTCAATTATATTTTATTATTGGCACAATTATTCTAGGGCTACTGCAACAGACAATACAAGCTATTTTAACAGATATTATAAGCAACAATATTGCAAAAAACAATATAACATACATAATATATATATATATATATATATATATATCAGACATGATAAATAACTATTCATTATCATATACAATCCAAGATCCTAGGACAAATAATAATATTTATTAAAGCAAAATATACTAAAAAAAACTTGACCATTCAAGAGGTTAGACACAAGTTTTAATGTCAAAAAACAAAAGATTACTAGAACACATGCTAAGTGTCAAAGATATCAGCATAAGCCTTGCTCCTAAGGTGTGCCTTCATTGTTTTCATCCCTTTGTTCACCTTCACTACTACTTGAATTTTTTTTTAAAAAAAATGAATTAGCAAGATACCTGCTACATAAATTTAAAACTATCTTCTCAAGATAAACTTGAAGATAAATGTCACTAACTTCCCACCTATACTAAAGTAAAATAAGAGAAGGCATAGGTGAGGGAGTAGCAAGCATTCCCCAAAGGAAGTTATAATTAATTATAAATTATGTCTGTTATTTATGTAACTACAATTATAAAGATAAACCACAAAGAGGCAAGATGAATGGAAGGTTGAGTATATATTCATAATTTTCCCTCAAAGAATATGCAAGCAAATTTAAAACCTTTGTGAAATGAAGACTACTGGTACAGTTTGGCCAAATTTCTATGGGAGGCCACATATAGAGCACCAAGAACTAAAACCAACAAATGGATAAGATAAAACTAAATTTCTTCCAAGACAGCACAAACATATTTCACATTCTTCACATTTTCAGTTACCCATCAATTAATATTAAA
The DNA here is from genome assembly GCA_037074985.1 of Solanum bulbocastanum. Classification (NCBI taxonomy): domain Eukaryota; kingdom Viridiplantae; phylum Streptophyta; class Magnoliopsida; order Solanales; family Solanaceae; genus Solanum; species Solanum bulbocastanum. Next base: position 26,833,884 of record CM073606.1, on the reverse strand, counting down.
AGTTAATGGATATTTCACAACTCATCCCATAGGAATATTACTTACAAATAGAACAATTAATGGATCTGCACTATTAAGACAATACCCAAATCAATAAGCTCCTATTTTAGAAACCATAAAAAGACATGATTTATGCACAAGGTGAAGTCATGCCACCACAAACTTAGAAGCTGAACTGAAACGATAAAGTACAAAAAATGCAAGGAAAGGGGAGACATTATCATTCAATGAGATGTAATATAATCACAAACTCCATTTGTTAACTAAATGATTAAACAATACTCAAACATGACACAGTTATTTGCCGAAATTATGGAAATAATTTATAGAAGTATAGAGGTGTTTAATGTAATTTGTGGGAGTTTTTATCTATGTCTCCTACAAAGAAATATGGTTGACAGAATGTGGTTTGTTGCCTTGGTTGTTTGCTGGTTTCTTCCATTAAGTGAAAGGATAAAATGACATTTGACACTTAAGTGAAAAAGAGACCGAAAGAGAAAAGAAAATAAGAAAATAAATGTGAGAGGAGAAGAAATACTATGTAATGTTGGTAATGGTATAGTGATATGTAGTCAAGATCTGAACATAGATTATATTAGAGCAAATCAGAACATATCTTACATGAGAGCTTCTGATTTGCCCTCTCTGGGCAGATAGTTAGATTAAAAATACATCATTTGTTGTTTGTGTCAATACGTTAATAAAGACAACTATAATTATCAAAAACAAGAAAGAAAAAATAAGTGACCATATATTGCCAAAGAAATAAGCCACTGAAACACAAATCAAGGAATCTATAAGAAGAGTAAGAACAAGACAAAGGAGAATGGAGAAGATGGAGGAACAAGAAATAAGTGACACTAACCTCGATTATTGCTACTTGTAGATGACCGAGACATTAGTTGATTTGCTCATGGTCCAGAATTAGCTTCTCCAAGTGAATGAACACACAATGCTGCTAGTACGTTGGCATTAATAAATCCTTCACGTTGAATGGTTCTCTTTTGCTCCTCTATTTGTTCCTCCATTTTCTGTATCCTTTCTTGCATTTGTTGTACTGTATCATTTGTGGCTATTGGAACTAGTTCAAAATTTCCTGCTTTCCTTTTCAAAGAAATCTTTGTAACCCCTGTCCATATAATCTAAAACGTCCTGGATGTTCAGGACCCATTGCAAAAGAAAATGCATCAATAAACTCATTACCATTTAGACTTTATTGTTTTCCAATTTCCTTCATTTCAGCCTAAAAAGCAAATTCAATAAAAAAATCATACAAACATAAATTACGATCAAATAAATTGTGTAAAAGAGAGTGCAAGTAGATACTATTCGTACAATTTTACTAATGGTGTCTTCATTTGAGTCCTTGTACAAATGTTCGGGGTGTCTTGTTCTTGTAACCGCAAATAGCTCCTTAAGTGATACAACAGTTTCCTTGTTTGTTCTCCTTTTCACATGAAAAAATGATATTAAAAATCTATTTATAGTAACAAGTTAATATTTGATAAAGAAGCAGAAAACACACCAAATCATTGCGGACTAAAGCAAAACTTATTTTTCCAGCAGTATGTGGATTCTTCAACTTTTTCCATTCTTAGTATTAGTTTCAGACATTTTATGCAAATAAATAAATGAATATCACAGTAAAAGAGAGTGAAAAAAATCACAGTAGAAAAGAGAAAAAAAAAAAAACTCCAACAACCATATCACAATAGAGAAAAGAAATTGAAATTCCAAAATTAAATTTACCTTATGTTTATCGAAGTCCCAATATTTGAGGAGTTCCTTATGTTGACATTCTGGAACATAAGGAGGTCGTTTTGCCATTAGAACTTCATGACTAGTACAAGGTTCGTAACATAATTTCTTCAAATCAAATTTATGTCGTCTCTAAGCAGATCCAATTATTTCTAACACCCATTCTTTCACATCATCAGTGATATCATATTTCTCCTACAATTTGGCTTCATTAGTAAAATATGTAAAATAACTTTAGTGATATAATTCACATTAGTAACTTCAAACATGTGTATATGTCCATAAATCATCGTTTGTGTCCATATACCTCCAATCTAATATGTCTAGATGGCAAAGAGTCGCGTTCCTTGCCAATGTGCCAAGGAAGCTACTTAACTCTACTACAACATCATTGGTTAGACCAACAGTTTGATTGTTGTTGTTTTGTAGGATCAACTTACGATCAATTTCTCCCATGTACACTTTGCATTTGTATTGTACCTGTCATAATTTTTTTGAGTGGATAGGTCTGAAGCTATACATAATACAACTAATTAGAAGTCATTAATGATTTTAATAAGTTTCTAAGCTATATGTACCTTGTTCTTTGGATTTTTCGTTTATTGGAAGAGTACTTGTAGAATCCATTTGCACCTATTCATCTATAATTTGTTGTTCCTCTACACATCGGTCATTTGTTTCAGCTTGTTGTGTAACTCATTCTTGTTTTGCAATTGGTTGTTCTTTCTCAATTAACTTTAGCAAGTTCTTTTTCTCTGATCGCACAGCCCGAAGAGTTTCTTGTGCTTTCAAAAAGGAAAAAAGGACAAATATACCCCTGAACTTTTGAAAATGGTATGTCAATACCCCCTTCGTCATACTTTTCGTTCATCAAAGCCCTTGCCGTCCAATAATCAGTACACATTTACCCCTCCCACTAACGGAGCACTGATTGTGTCCATGTGTCGCAATCTTATGCGACAACCCGATTGACCAATTTTTTTATTCAAATTTCAAAAACCTGCCCATAATCCAATTAACCCACCTGATTTACCCACAAATAAACTCTTTAAAATCCTAGAGAAAAATCCTAAAGCTTATTTATTTATGTTAAACTTTACATGCTTTTTAAAAAATACGATTATAATAAGAATTTTATTGTAATACTCCTATTAATTAATGAATTGATTTTGTGAAACTTAATTTTTGAAATTATTTTTCCAACAACTTAACATGCTAATCACTTTCCCGTAACAATGTGGGTCCCACATTTTCCATTATTATTCTTCTCTAATTCTTCAAAATTCTTCTTCTATTGTACTTTCCTCTGTTCCTGCAATGAAGAAAAAATGGGAATTTCATGGAGTAAAAGGCATCAAAATCATCACCTCCAACACCCTTCTCCTCCGCTGCTGTCGCCGCCGTCCTCTTCTTCTATTGCTCTGCCCTTTCCTTCTTCTATGGGGTGGGTATCGGCCGCCGCCGCCACCTCAACCGCCCGTTGCTGGTGGTGCCATGATCTTGATGAATTCAATTACGATTTTCATTTTTCTTTAGGATTTTAGAGGGTTTATTTGTGGGTAAATCGGGTGGGTTAAATGGGTTATGGGTAGGTTTTGAAATTTGGGTAAAAAAATTGGTCAATTGGGTTGTGGCATAGGATTGCGACACGTGGACACAATAAGTGCTCCGTTAGTGGGAGGGTTAAATGTGTACTGGCTATTGGACGACAAGGGCTTTAATGAATGAAGAGTATGACGAAGGGTAGTGACATACCATTTTCGAAAGTTTGGGGGTACATTTGTCCTTTTTCCCTTTCAAAAATGATCTTCTTTGTTGTACCAAGGATGATAATGTTCCAGGTTTAACATATGTCCTTTTTTTGGGTAACTTTGTTTTTTCTTGAAGGTCCTTCTTGACTCATGACTATAAAAATCTGGGTAAATATAAGATTGCACAAGTTAAAAATATTGAAGAAAAAATAAAAGCTTCTTTAAGTTTTCCTTTGGGGCAGATTGACTGGAGCTTTGGCAGACGCACAAATACAGAAATACATATAATAGGACATCACACGGTGTACCATGGGGCACATAAATATCATTAATGATGTAGATTTCTTTCACACCAAAAAAAAAAAAAGAAGAGTAGATTTAAAATATCAACACCTCAATAATTCACCATCTCATTATTGTTTTTAAAATCTAAATATGATCTCTTAGAAGCTCCAAAATATGTGTTTGGCCCGATTTTAAGCTAAGTCCATCACTTCAGAAATTAAGTCCTTTCTTGCAACAGATTCACATGCACAAATGAGGCTTGTACTCCGAGGCAACATACAATCAAGTAATGAATGACCCTACAAAAATGTCTTTTAAGACGTTTAAAATTCTGATTTGGTAGTTTTATGATGTGCAAAATTCACCATTTCACACACAATGTGTTCCAATAAATTTAATCTCCAGAATGAAATGAATGGGTTATTCCAATGAATATGAAAGAGGCACATTTGTGTTGTAGTTGTGGAAAGTTGATAAGGCCATCAACACAATCTGTCAAGAGCTGGATTTATAGAATAATTAAAAGGTTTTCCAATTCTAATATCTCAAACTACTTTCAAGAGATATTGTATAAAAGTGAAGAAATCATGTAGACAATAATAAGTTGCTTCTTCACCAATAGTAATAGCATGACAAGATTAATAATCAAGATATCCAAGATGAACCAAAAAGAAAGACAAGTGGCAACGTAGACTGATCGAGCTTATTGAGATGTATAAAGTCGAAAGAGTTCATACAGAACATTCATTGGAAAGAACAGAACTTGCGGAGTAAGATTTTACCTACACAGAAAGTAAGAAATTTACTTCTACCAAAAATTTTTAACATACCTGCCTACAGTGTACCTGCAATAGTAACAAGCATCAACATACACCAATAAGTCTATTAAGAGATAAAGTTAGGAGGCCACAAATGTAAACCAATTATAAAGGCTGTGAACTTATCACCACAAAGTACAACTGGAAGACACAACATATCAAGAAACTACACAGTTCATTGAAAAATAATTGATAAAAAGAAAAAAACAAATTAAAGATATAGCATATCTCACAGGTAATTAAGAAATAATTCAAAGACACGAAAATAAGAATAACCATAAGATAGAGTTTCACACAAAAACATAGCAAATCTCACATGTAAATCTTCCACTTTTTCACATGTTAAGAGTTAATTGAAAGACACTGGCACACTAGAACTTTAGGAGGTCTAATGAGCCACTCGGTGACACGCCAAGTGCTCTTGGCGATCCTCAAGCATATCTTCATCTCTTCAGCCTGTTTTGTTCCTTTTTTCCTGTTATTGCCCTTGCTTTGTTCCTCAATCCAAATTCCTAAAAATCAAGTATTTAACATCAGTTATTGGAACAAAATAAGCATTTGAGGACACTAAATCTATATAAGCAAAGCCCTAAATGAGTCCAAATCTCGGACTCATCAACGGCCCCTCCATGGACCACTCTATTTCCATTTCAACTACTTGATCAATAATAATGTTCCTCTCCGTGACGCGGAGAGGACATAGATTCTTCTTGATCTACATTTATTCATTTTTATTTCTTACTTCTTTTCAACTTGGATCCTTTCGTGTTTCCCAATGCCCATTTCGGTGCTTGTTTCATCATTCAAGCTCACCTACACAACTAATCTTATTGGTTAGTATAGATGCAATCAACAAACTCGACGCGACTAGAAATTAACATAAAATGATTCCAAACTTAGCCAAAATGTGGGTGTTATTAGATTCCTAGGCATATAAATACGCCTAAGATCAATCCTTCATACAATTTTTGTCTTGGACTAGCTATATCCTATAGTCAAACTAGTTGGGAAGGCAATTTTCTCATATGTCACACCATGGAGAAACAATCAGACTATACTCTCGAATAAATCTATCACAATTTCTCTTACAAAGGTAGATAGAACCAAGAGCTAAGCAAGCTCTTTGCCTTTTGGGGGTAGGGCCTTTTTCAGTATTGCTGCATATGAGGCATAAAACTCACCGACCATTACTAAACTATACTTTCCCAGGGTATCCGTCATCTTTACACATATGTGCCTCTTGATTAAGGATGTATGGGCAGTGCGGTATGATAAATCCTTGTAATAAGTGATGAGCGGTAGATATGCATTCATTTAAGGTGTGTTTATCTCAATAAGTAGTGTCCTCAATGTTTAATTTTGTCCTAGTATGATTATATATTGATGATTTGTAGCCATGAGTGCAAATGGAAAAGGCAAGGATTTTTCTTTCAAAGAATGGCCAAAAATGCCAAAAAAAAGTTTGAACTAAACATCTTTGATCACCTAACAGAAGGGAGAGTCGTAAAACAAACCAAAGACCACCTAAGTTCACAGTGCATGGAGTTAACTATCAAAGTCAATGGTGAAGTGAGGCAAGAACGGTGATCCACCGAAGTACAAAAGGTGAAATGAAGAAATGTCGCTAAATATGATGGTGCTACCAATAAAATGATGGTCCAAAGGGTGATACGAGGTAGAAATCAGTGATTCTCAAAGTTGACAAAAGTGAACTAAAACGGGATCACCAAATAAATATCAATCACCTGAATCTTGAAGTGAGAAAAAGGCAGACCATAGAAAGATTGGTGATTCACCGAATACAGTTTTTGAATTCAGCTAACATCACTGAATGGGAAGTGGAGTATATTTTTTGGCAAAATTTTGGGAAACTATAGTAGTCCAGAGGGAAGGGAAAGAATGTGTGAAAAATTGAGAGAAATATTTTGAACATTCTAGAGCGAGAAACATTTTCTATTAAGTGAGAACAGTTTTATTGTTGAAGTTTTCAAATTGGTGAACTTGAGATTGAAAAATTCAAGATTGAACCCAAAGTGGGTTTTGCTATTAAATAATCAATTTCGTGCTACCTATTGGTATTTTCATGCAAAGTATAGTCTATTTACATTTAGCAATGTGTGGCTAAAACCCCAAACTCTTGGGGTGTGATTACAGAGTTGGGTGTTGATCTAACTTTATGGGTTTATGGAATTTCTCTATTTTATGGATGTCAATTATAGATTTGATTGATTTAGAAGTAATTAATTCATGAATTAAGGTGGACAACTTAGGATATTTGATTGCAGATCTAAATATTTGGGTTTTTTAAGATGACAAATAAATTAGACCGTAAGGATGCTTTGAGATCGAAAGAAGATTAACATCAGTTATGACGACCTAGCTTATTTGTTATTAACTATTTGTAATGAGCAATTCTACAATACCTTGAGTGAAATAAACATTCAATCTCCACACCGCTAGAGTCAATTAGTTTCGTAAATCATCAATTAATTTACTTTTGCTAATTGGGTAACTGAATTATTGTTGTTAAAATGGGTTGATTTCTCCTCCCATATGTTATTTCAACTTCATCAAAATTAATTAATTGTTAATTCTCTAATTAAATTTGTAACTGCATACCATTCCTTGTGGGATTCGACCCCGACATTTAGATGGATGTTCTATTGACGATGACTGCTCTCTCATTTTATTTGTTTTCAGGAGTGATTTGAGCATTATTAAAATTATCAATCAAGTTTGGTATAGGAGTGATGATTATTTGTCACTTCAACATTTGGGTACATTCAAGGAACAATAAAAAATGAATGAAGAGCGACAAAAGCATTGCTAGATAGTTGACTGCTCAGCTTGACATATTATAAAAACACATTAGTAATAGTGCAGCAAACTCAACAAATGCAATATTACGGTGTGGGTATGATGAAGGGTTATATATAGGAAGTGGAAAATCAGAGGGTTTTCAGCCAAGTCATCTAAAGCTTGTCGAAAATCAACGTTGAACTATTGAACATGATAAGAAGTGTTTAGGAAGAGAATTTGAAGATGCTAGATTTGAACAAGGTGGACTATTCTGATATGATTTTGCAAGGAATGAAGAGTGATGTTTCTGCTTTCTCAAGCACATTGGTCTCCCATTTATCTTCCATCAAGTCACTAGAAGAAAAGATGGGAAAACTAACCTCTCTTATGTATGCAGATCATTATGAGTGTGAATTTTCTAGTGCAAAGAGGAATCAACTAAATTCGCTCCAAGTTTCACCCATCATTACTAGAAGTAAAAGACAGTTCAAGAAATCAGAAGGCTCGACAAAGTGAATTCTCAAGAGGTGATTGTGGATAACGAATCATATAATGAAATGGATAAGACATATAAAAAAGAGTGGTGTTGAGCTTTCATCTACATTGCCTTAAATAAAGATCACACCTCTGTTTCCTCAAGGATTGAGGAAGAGAAATGGCAATGCAAAATTTCAAAAGTTTGTGGATATAGTGAAGTATTTGAAAGTGAATATTCCATTAGTAGATTCCTTGACCAAAATGTCCGGTTATGCAAAATACATGAAGGAGTTGGTGAAAAAGAAATGGGGGATAGATTGTGAAACAATTGAAAAGTCTAAAACATGTGTTGAGGTTATGGAAAAGAATGATGTCCTCAAAAGAGATGATCCCCATGTATTAACTTATATGAAATTAGATACTTCAACATTCACAAATCAATGAAATACCCAAGTGCTACATAACTATGAACAAGATGGAATTAGCAACTATGATGAGGTTGTGGCTATTCTTGTAGGTGTGGGATCACATAATTCTTTCCAATCTAAACTCGACCTCGATTTTTCTAGCCAAGAAGCACCACCGGTTAAACCATCCATCATTTAACCACCAAAAATAGATTTGAAAGAGCTCCCACCTCATTTCAAATATTGTTTCTTAGGGGCCAACCATACTCTTCTAGTAATTATTGCAAGTGATCTTAAACAATGGGAAGATGAGTAGTTAATCATATTGTTGAAAAGGCACATAAAAGCCTTAGGGCTGGTCAATAGTTTGATATTTTGGTAATTTCACCGAGCTCATTGATGAGTCCGAGAGTTGGACTTATTTAGGGCTTAGTTTATATAGATTTATTGTCCCCAAATGCTTATTTTTTGGCAATAACTGATGTTAAATCCTTGAATTTCAGGTATATGGGTTGAGGAACAAAGTTAGGACATTAATAGGCAAAAAGGACAACACAAGCTGAAAAAAGAGAGAGAAAAACAAGCTTGACGATCGCCAATAGAACTCGGCGGATTGCCAAGTCACTCCTTGATCGCCTAAAATTATAGAACACTGACCTTGAAATGGGAAGAACTTAGGCGAAGTCCATTCCCTATCGGCGACTCGCCAACTGCATCGGCGAAGGATGACAATGTCGCCAAAAGTACTGAATGAAGGAAAGCTGAACTCAAATTGGCGAGCTAAAATATTAAAGGGCACATTGCGGAAATGATCGGCGATCTCGATTTAAATCGCCTAAAATTACAGTGCTTGAACAATGAAAAGGTGAAGAAAAAGGCGAAAGAAAAGGACAATTGGCGAGTCGCCGAATGGTTGGCGAAGCCCAATTTTCCTCGCCGATTGGTCTCAAAAACCCACTCCTCATATTAGTATAAAGTGAATTTTGGAAGAGAGAGAAAGCATTTAGAAAATGTGAGGAGCAAAAGATAGAGAGTGATGAGTCCACAATTTAGACTCATTTAGGGTGTTATTTGGATAGATTTAGTGTCCTTAAATGCTTATTTTTTGCCAATAACTGATTTAAAACCATTGATTTCTAGGTATATCGATTGAGGAACAAAGCATGGACACTATGGGCAAAAAGAAACAAGGAAGCTGAAATAACAAAGAAAAAAAGGACTGGTGATTGCCTAATCCATTGGGTGAGTCACCGAATGGCTATTATATCTCTCAATGGTCCTGTGTGCCAAGTCCTGAAGGAGAAAATCAAGTCGGCAAGAGAAAGTAGCAGTCGGTGTGTCGCCGAGTGGTTTCACCATGATGCAGTGTTGGATCTCCCAGAGTTACAAAACTTGAGGATGCTGAAGGCCAAAGCAGAAAGGCGATGGAACTGACCGAAGGTCGGATCGCCGAACTGATCGACAATCCCAACTTACTACACCAAATGGTCCTTCGCAGCATATTTTTAGCGACTATAATTACATTTTCAAACATTATGTTTAGTATCAAATTTTATTCTAAACATTTATTAGAGTAATTTTTGAGTTTGAACTCTGAGTATTGAGACTTAATTTCCTTAGCTTTGAAGAATTGAAGTTTTCCATTTTTGATAAATTGAAAGTGGGTCTTTAAGATTCTTCAATTTGGACCTTTGTAAAGACAAAATTCATCTTACCCAGTTGATGGAAACATAATTTGGTAACAATTTTTATCTTTTTATGATGTCAAGCTAAAACCTCGATTCTTGGGGTGTGTTATGTAATTATGTGATTATGGGTTGATTTAGCTGATGGGTATTGCTAATTGTTAGTTTAAATATTGTTTAGAAGTGATCTCAATCAGTAATTGTGGTTAAAATTAAAGGATTGTAGTTGCAAATGCAGTCCTACCGTCATGTTTTTGGCTTGCTCAAGAGAGAGGTTTTAAAACCAAGATTATTGAATATCAGTCTTTGGGTATTAGGTTGTCATGGGTTCAGCTCGAGAGAGTGAATCCTAAACTCTTTTCCACACATTCAGCTCGAAAGAGTGGATGGACTAAGGTGTAGGCTGTTGTTATTTGCTTGCTTATTGGTGTTCGAGAAAAACTGACTTGATTCGGGGTAAATTGTTCGAGAGAAAGTTTACCTCCTCTATAGTCTAGCCTATTCACTAATTTACAGCTATTTACTAATAGTAGCAAGAACCCGTCTCATTATTGTTATTTCATAATATTTGTTGTTGTAGTAGTTGATAATTACAATAAAAATTCCCATGTTATTTGACATTTATGTCACCCTGATTTGAATTATGTTTTTATTCGATAATGTCTATGAGCATATTCATACTTTCTTACTAATTCTCAAACACATAACACTTCTTGTGGGATTCGACCGCAACTCATTTAGTTGGGTCATATTACTGACTAATGATTGTTGACACTTAGAATTGGATGAAGTGTCCTGATATGTGAAATCCAAATAGAGTCGCTGGCAGGTGAACTTACACTGCCATGAGAGATCAATATTAAAGCTTTGTCTCCAGAAGTTGATTGCACCTGTCCTGGTTCCTATTGCCTATTTTTCAGATGGCACCAAACACGAAGCTTCTGAAATACAAAAAATTGAAGATGAGAGTGAGCCACCACTAATATAACTACTCATTAGTTACGTTCAAAAGGGTTTAGTATGTACAGTATCATCATTTCATCAATAAACTTGTTAATTTCATCATCTTGCTACAAAATCTTACGGCAAAAACTATACCAAACTTAAAAAGGCAAAAGAATCTTAGCTCAAGCTGGGATCTGTACACAAATACACTGTGATTCTACCATCATCCTCTAACATATTGACAAAAATAATGAGAATAAGAAGGAATCGGTACTTACGCTTGACAAAATCTTCATCTCAGCTCAAATCTTCAGTTCAACTCTTTAGTTCAGCTCTTCAGTTCAGGGAGAAAAGAATCATAGGTATCGGAGAAATCTTTAGTTCAACTTTTCCGTTCTTCAGCTTCTGCTCTTCAGTTCTTCGATCTTCAATTCTTCGAATTCAGCTCTTCCAGAGAAAAACGTGTTTGAAGAAAGAGAAAAGTGTGTTCTTCGATCTTCAATTCTTTAGCTTCTTCTCGTCAGCTCTTCAAGAAAAGAGTGTTTTGGAGAAGAGAATCGTAGGTATAGAGAAAAGTGTGTTCTAGGGAGAAAGAGTAAAGCGTGTCTGGAGAAAGAGAAACGTTTGTATGAATTATTAATGTTTTATTAATTTTTTTTTTGGCCAATAAAAATGGGAGGGAGAGTTAAAAATGTTAGAGAGAATTATAATATTTTAGTGAAAATTTTAAGGCCACACTTGTAATGTGTTGTTTTCACAATTATAAAAATAGGACACTTTAAAAGTGTGGCCATATATGTAAATAGTTGTTGCCAATTTTTTCATACTATAACAACACTTATAAAGTGTAGCCTATACCATTAAAGAGTACGCTTTACAAGTGTTGCCAATATTATCGTAGCCCAAAGTTAAAAACTTGGGCTACGCTTAGTGTCCCCAAAAATATTTTTAGGCACCACTTTACAAGTGTTGTCCAAATTTAGTGTGGTCGTAGGCCTAAAATGGTATAGTGGAATCTGGACTGGGCCAGAACTTCAAAAGAAAGAGTAGATCAGCTCAATGAATTGGATGAATTCAGGTTTAGGGCCTATGAATGTTCAGCCCTCTACAAGGAAAAGATGAAGAAGTGACATGATTTTAGAATCCTTAGGAGAGAATTCCGAGTTGGAGACTGGGTGTTACTGTATAATTCTCAACTAAGACTCTTTTCGGGGAACATAAAATCCAAATGGCCAGGCCCATTTCAAGTAACACGAGTGTTCATTAATGGAGCAATTAAAGTCGAAGGTAAAGAAGGGCATGCCTTCAAAGTGAACGGCCAACGTTTGAAACTATACTTTGGAGAATGCCACCAAATTTTTGTGATTGAAATGGTGTATCTGCAAGATGCTTGAGAGCATTTCCATGTCTTTCCACGACGTTAAATAAGGCACTTTGTGGGAGGCAATCCATGTTTTACTATTTTGAATAATGTGTGTTGAATGTGCAGGTGTAGGCAATGCAGTGAGGAAACTTTACTTTATCGACGATTAGACAATTACGGATTTGTTCGCATTTCTGGTGCAAACTATGCACTAAGATACTGGAACATTAGGCAGAAAGCTTGTACCACTAGGCGACTAGCTGAAGTGATTAGGCGACCCGATTGTCACGACCTTTTTGCATAAGCCTTGACAGCCCAGCCTCTTGGATAATTTGGTGAGTTTCAAGTCCTTTAGACGATGCGCCGATGTATTCGGTGAACCCTTTGTTTTCTATCTTTTTGCCACTGCATGGACTGGTTGCACACTGGAAACTTTAGCGACCTCCAGACCATTGGGAGAATTTCCAAGCAGTTCGGCGACTCCAACAAGTTTTCACCAAATAGGGGTCTCGTGAAGATTCCTTATAACCCTACTTTACGTGTTTAAGTGCCAGTAGTTACCTTTGTTTTGTTATTGTTTGTTCTCTATTCACATTGGGGACAATGCTGGATGCTTTTGGTGGGGGTGGTAGGTATTTAGTGATTGAGTCATTTGTTTTCTCTAAAGCTATTTAAGTATTGGTTATTTATTAATACCGATGACTTGAATAGTTCTTCTAATTGAACGAAATGCATGTGCAGCTATGATGAGGCTAAATGAAGTTGCATAGACAATATGTGGACTTTTTGCATCTCATTGTGACTAGTCGATTATCAAATGGAGTCTGTTGTGATGAACATTGCACACTAGCTCGAATGAGTCTTGTTTGATATTGGTGCTAAAGCCTTATGGGATGAGTTGAACTTGAACCATGTGTGATGACACCTAGAATTTTCCTCGTTGGTTCGTTTGACTAAGTGATGCAAGCTCTTGAAATGATCATAGGCAACAATTTTGAAGAGTGAAACAATCTAACAATACACCTTTTGTGGCCAGCCTTGTGAGATATGTGAACCTTGCTTGAACCCCCTTTGAGACACATCCTTTTCTTTGAAGAAACTTGAGCAATTGTTTATCCATTCACCCATAATCCTCATGAAGTGTGGTTTGATTGAATAGCCAACTTAGGCTGATAGCCTAAGTTGGGGGTGTGGTGAAAAGAGAAGGTAAATCAAGGAGTGTGAAGAATTCCCCTTTGAGCCAATAGTATTGGAAAATATGGAACCCCTCCATATATATATAAATAAAAAGAGAAAGAAAGCAAAAGAAAAAGGATGAAAAAGTTGTGAAATAAAGTTGTGAAAATTGCAAAAAGAAATAGGGGTATCCGGTAGTCTATGTGATAGTGAATAATAGGGTGAATTTCTAGCATGATCAAAATGTTGAAGAAAAGGAAGAATGTGATGTTCAAACCATATTTCATGAGGGTAGCAACCACTTAGCCTAAATGACCATACCTTTACACTCAGCCCCGTTACAAGCCTTGAAAGACCTTTGTGATCTTGAGTGAGCTAAAACGAGTGTTGATGGGAAAATAAGGGCAAACCTATGGGTGAAGTCATGCATCTGTTCATCTTGGTGAGTGTGAGAGTTGTATGTGATTCTAGATCTATAAATCGTTGAAGTTATAGTGTGTGCATATGGAATCATCTTTGTTGTGAGGGCATATACTAACCTTTGTTGATTTTGAACTTCCATTTGAAGCAAGTATTGTGAACTTGAACATTTTTTATAATGATGAATCACAACTTGAATCTTTGAGTGCAGAATTTATCCTTGCATGAGTAAGTTTAGTCTTGTTGTGTGCATTCATGATTGAGTCTTTTATAGTACTGTTTGAGACATCTTTTTTGAATTGCTGACCTTGATTTTTACTTGAGTACAAGCAAAAGTTTAAGTTGGGGGTATTGATGAGTCTGAGAGTTGAACTCATTTAGGGCTTTGTTTATATAGATTAAATGTCCTCAAATGCTTATTTTGTGCTAATAATTGATGTTAAATCCTTGAATTTCAGGTTTATGGGTTGAGGAACAAAGCTAGGACATCTAGGGGTGTGTATCGGTCGATTCGGTTCGGTTTTAAGTATTATCGGTTCGGTTTATTGGTTTTTGGCTTTTAAATATGCTAAACCGATAACCAAACCAATAAGATATTTGTTATCGATTTTCGATTTATCGGTTTTAAGTCTTTAACGGTTCGGTTTTTGGTTTAACCAATAAGAAAATGCTTTCAAAATAAATATATGACTTATCCAATAATTTGACGTGATATGCATACATCAAAATAATCATACCAAACGGAGGTCATCACAACAAAGTCTTTGGTCAATTTTCGATATTTACAATCGTGCAAAAACTAATATTAGTCAATTATAAACTAAAACTAATTAAAACCAAGTCCAATTGTAAATCGGTAGTTCATCTTGAACTATCTTTAATAGCTGTCAAATCCATCGGATAATCAACAAAATCTTCAGTAAGTTCCTAACCAAAATAATCACAAGCCTGGAAGAAAAAGTGGAAAAGATTTGTGAAGTATTTCAAAATTTAATACTAACATAATGGGCAACCAAAACACAAACTAAGACTAATTATATTAATATTTTTTGTTTAATATATATATATATATATATATATATATGTATGTATGTATGTATAACTAAAAATTATTATTATATTTTTAATGGGTTATCGGTTAACCCAATAACCCAATATTAAAAACCAATAACTAACCGATAACCCAATAATTTTTTTTGTAAAACCATTAAATAACCGTTAACCCAATAACTCGGTAACAATAAACCAATAACACTTTTATCGGTTCGGTTTATCGGTCGGTTCGGTTTTTGCACGCCCCTAAGGACATCAATAGGCAAAACGAACAACACAAAATGGAAAAAGAGAGAGAAAAACAAGTCAGACGATCACTAAGAGAACTCCGCGGATCCCCAAGCCACTCCTTGATTGCCTAAAATTACAGAACACTAAGCTTGAAATGGGAAGAAGTTAGGCAAAGTGCATTCCCTATTGGCAACTCGCTGACTCCATCAGTGAAGGATGACCATGTCACCGAAAGTACTGAGTGAAGCCAAGTTGAACTCAAATTTGTGAGTTAAAAGATGGAAGGGCACATTGATGAGTCCACAAATTGGACTAATTTAGGGCTTTATTTTGATAGAAATAGTGTCCTCAAATGCTTATTTTGTCTCAATATCTGACAAAAACTCTTAAGTTTTAGGTATTTAAAGTTTGAATGCAAGCATGGACACTCATGCGCAAAATGGAACAAAAAGGCTGAAAAGAACGAAGAAACTAAAGCCTAAGCTCCGCCAAGCACACTTGGTGAATCGCTATAGGGACAGATCCCGCCTTTTGATCCAGTGCGCGAAGCCCTGAAGGAAGAGGAACAAAAGGCGATGAAAGGAGCAGTCAGCGCTTAGCAGAACAGTTTTGTGAAGCAGTGCCATACAGCCCAATGGTCCAGAACGTGAAGATGTTGAAGGCAAGCATGAAACGGCGATAAGACAGAAAAAAAGCAACCTCGCTGAACGATCTGCCAGCACTAATTTCTGAACTCTATAAATACTAAACTCTTTAGTAATTTTTAAGAAAGTCGAACCATTATTAGAATTTTCACAATAGAATAGTACTTTTTTAGGATATTTTCTCTCAAGTTTGGAGAGGGTTTTTTGGGAGACTTGAAGAAAGAAGGATTTCATCTCCCCCAAGTTGGAAGTAGGTCTTCTCCATTCTTATTCTTTTGCTTAAATAAATGTTTAATTCCTTATACCCATTTGATTTTAGTATCATTTTAGGTGTATTTTATTATTTCTTGATGTGTGGCTAAAAACCCCCATTCTTGGGGTGTGATTTAGCAAATATGTGTTGATATTGTTGTTGGGTCTTGCTTGTTGATAGGCTAGATATATTTTAATGGTGATTTCACCTAGTGGTTATGGTTTAATTTAATGGGTTTATAGTTGCAAATACAAAAACACCCATGTATTTTTGGCTTGCCCGAAAGGGAGGTTGCGAAACCAAGACCGCTAGACTGATGGCCTAAGGAATGGGTCGACATGAGGTTCAGCCTGAGAGGGTGAGCCCTAATCCCATATCCTAACACTCAGCTCGAGAAATTGAGTGGGGTAAGGTGTAGGATGGCCTTCATCCGGCAAATGGGTGTCCGAAAGGAACACATTTGGAACGGGTTACATCTAAAGCTTAGCCTAGTGTCACGTCCCGCCACTTAGCCAATTCGATTTTGCATCCGGATAGGGGTAGAAGATTCTAGAGTTAAGGAGAGGTTTGCGGAAAACTCTAGAATCCTTTAGATTTTCAAGAAAGATATGGGAGAACCTAGATCCTTCCTTAGAATTCTCTAGAAGAACTTAGATATTTTCTTGGAAAGTCTTGGAAATTCCTAGAAAGTGTAGAGAATTCTAGAGAGGGACCAAAGTGTAAATATTTAGGGACTTGTGTAGTAATTTTTATTTACACTTTAGCCCCCTAGGAAGTAGTATAAATAGAGGGGCTCTCATTTGTAAACCAACCAACGAAGCAAGCAAGCAAGTTGTAAGCAAACTTCCACAAAGCAATACAAAAAGCCTTCTTCCAAAATTCTCTAAGTATTTTCTTTCATTCTCTTAGCAATCTTAGTCTTAAAGGCGTATTGAGCTTACAAGATCTTGAAAGAATAGTGAGTAAGTTGTCAAGTGCCGTACGGATCTTTAGCCAACACTCTAAGTCCGTGACAAGTGGTATCAGAGCGAAGGTTTGATACTGGGAGAATGGCAACCGAAGGAGACGTGAACGCCACTAGCACCACCAACGTCCGTATGGAAGTTGGAAAGAAGGGCTGCAAGGGTAAGAAACATCAAAGGAGCCATGAGGAAATACTGCCAGAAACCACACCAAGCGAGGCGCTAACATCTTATCCACCCTCGACCACAGAACCAAGTGACAAGGAACATGGTGAGGAGGCCATTGACGTCACTGCGGGAGAAGAATGGGTCTCAAGGGTTGAAGTGGCAAGGCAGGCCGTGGAGATATTAGGCCGGCGCATTAACGTGGCCGACAACAAGTTCAAGACTCTCGAAGACTTCACCCTTGAGGAGACCGAAGCCATCCGTAAGGAGTTGGAGGGACGTCAGCAGGCTGAGTTCGAGATGAAGGAGGCCATCACGTCCTTGGAGTGTCGGCTCATGGAGGCATTAAGCACAGTTGAGACCATGAAGGCCGAGATGAAAGCACTCAAGGAGGGTGTGGAAGTTGGAGGATCATCGTCGCTTGACCGAGATAGGGAAGCCAAGGTCGAGGCTCCCAAGCCACCTATGTTCAAAGGCATCCGTGACGCGCAAGAGGTGGAGAACTTCTTGTGGCATTTGGAGAACTATTTCAAGTGCAATAGGTTGAAGAGCGACGAGAGTAAGATCAACACCGCTGTGCTGTATCTTTCAGAGATGGCTATGCTATGGTGGAGGCACAAGGAGGCCGAGATAGGGAAGGGGACATGCACCATCAACACCTGGGAGCAATTTCGGGAAGAGTTCAAGAAGGCCTTCATCCCTAACAACGTCATCTATGAGGCGAAGCGCAAGTTTAGGGAGCTGAAGCAAACGGGCAGCATACGCGCATATGTGCAGGAATTCACCACCCTTACGCTTCAAATTCCTAACCTCACGGATGATGATATGTTGTTCGACTTCATGGATGGGCTACAAAATTAGGCCAGGACGGAGTTGGAACGTCGGCAGGTCAGGACTATAGATGAAGCTATCACGCAGGCCAAAGCTTTGACAGACTTCACGCATGAGAAGCCCGACAGAGCCAGAGAAGAGGAGACGAGAGGTAGTCATGACCATGATAGGGGAGATCGTGGCAAAGTAGAGGAGCAGCGGCCACATCCCAAGAAGCATGATACCTATAAGTCCGATGGCAAGAAGTCTGGACGTCATGGCGACACGGAAAGAAAGGCAGAGATTGCCAAAAGAGAGGGTTGTTACATATGTGGTAGGCTGCATGGATATGCAAAGTGCCTTGAACTGAAGAGCCTTGGTGCTATACTGCGAGAGAAGAAGGAGAAAGACGCACAAGAGCAAGGACAAGGCGCAAAGACGACACAGTTGGGCTTGATAGAACTATGCGGAGCTATCACCAAGTAGCCAGGGAAGCCAAAAGGATACAGCGCGTAATATGTCAACCTCTCGATCAATGGAAGATCAGATTGTGCTATGGTCGACACAGGTGCAGAGGTCAATATCATGACCAAGACGGTAGCGACAAGGTTGGGATTGAGTTACCATCCAAGTAATGCCCAACTCAGGACGGTCAATGCACCACCGACTCCCGTGTGTGGAGTCGCCCACGGAGTAAGCATCACGCTAGGCGAGTGGCAAGGTAGGACTAATTTCACTGTCGCTCCTTTAGACCTCTTTGGCATAATTCTTGGGCAAGAGTTCTTCCAGCAGTGCCATGCGGTGATCGATCCTTACCTCCAACAACTCTTGGTTATGGAGCAAGGAGGATCATGCATGGTGCCCTTGGTTAAGATACCAACGGCAGAAGGACGAGTTCGTCTAACAGCCATGCATCTCGAGAAAACCCCTAAGAAGAAGGAGTCGACATTAATAAACACCATTGCAAGGTTGAAAGAAGACAATGGTGCAAAAAGGTCCTTGTCACCATGCATGAAGAAGGTTCCAGAAAGGAACAATGTCGTGATGTCAAAGAAGCCATCAATGTGAGCGTCTCTTAGGAAGCAGGTAGATCATAAGGCCAAGCTAGAAGAGATCAGGAAGCAATTGAGGGCGTTACGCGAGGTCCTTGATCTAGTCAATGGATTATTGGCCACGTGTACGAGAAGACAAGACCCAGTTGGCGATGCAGTAACGATGTGACGCGGTCGTCACATCAATAGGTGGGGGAGAGTGTCACGTCCGACCACTTAGCCAATTCGATTTTGCGTCCGGATAGGGGCGAAAGATTCTAGAGTTAAGGAGATGTTTGCGGAAAACTCTAGAATCTTTTAGATTTTCAAGAAAGATATGGGAGAACCTAGATCCTTCCTTAGAATTCTCTAGAAGAACTTAGATATTTTCTTGGAAAGTCTTGGAAATTCCTAGAAAGTGTAGAGAATTCTAGAGAGGGACCAAAGTGTAAATATTTAGGGACTTGTGTAGTAATTTTTATTTACACTTTAGCCCCCTAGGAAGTAGTATAAATAGAGGGGCTCTCATTTGTAAACCAACCAACGAAGCAAGCAAGCAAGTTGTAAGCAAACTTCCACAAAGCAATACAAAAAGCCTTCTTCCAAAATTCTCTAAGTCTTTTCTTTCATTCTCTTAGCGATCTTAGTCTTAAAGGCTTACTTGAGCTTACAAGATCTTGAAAGAATAGTGAGTAAGTTGTCAAGTGCCGTACGGATCTTTAGCCAACACTCTAAGTCCGTGACACTAGTCACTATATCTTGAAAATTTCCTATCGAAAGCATGTACCCAACGATTTATCTCAACTTGTATTGCGGTCACACCCCAAGAACTTTTCCCCATACCTAATTTTCTTGTTATATTTGTTGTTTTTACTACTTGTTACAAAACCCCCTTTGATATTTGACACTTTTGTGTCACCCCTTTTAATGTTCTATGATTTTACTCATTAATGTCTTTAGCTATGACTAGTTAAAACTAAATTTTATTTTTCTATTAATTCTCAAAACCACTCCCTTGGGATACGACCCCAACCTTTAGTTGGGTTACTATATTATCGACAATCGTAGACAATCATACCGTAGGTTTGTGTCATTGGTCACGATAAGCATCACACATTGCGGAAATGATTGGCGATCTCAATTTGTATTATCGCCTAAAATTATAGTACTTGAACGATAAAAAGGTGAGAGGAAAGGATGATCAGCGAGTCGCGGAATGGTCAGCGAAGCCCGACTTTCCTCACCGATTGGCCTCAAAAAGCCACACCTCATATTAGTATAAAGTAATTTTTGGAAGAGAGAGAAAGCATTGAGAAATTATGAGAAACAAAAGATAGAGAGCAAAAACACTGCTATTGTTGATTTTGAGTAATTTTAGAAAGGATTTTTCAATTGGGTATTGTAATAGAGAAGATATTATTCATTTTTGACTTTCAAATTTCATTTACCCACCATTGGAAAATGTGGCAGGTATCGAATTTCATCTGTTTACTATGATTGGCTAAAACCCCAAACTTGGGGGTTTGACAATGTAACAAATTGTTGCGGTTGACTTAATGGGTGTTATTAGTTATTGGATTGTGGTGTTAATTTGAAGTGGGTCTGAGTTATTACTACGGTTTAACTCTGATATTGCATGTTTAGTGCAATATACCTCAGTGTTTTATGCTTGCTTGAGAGAGAAGTATAGCGATAAGGTAGTAACTTGGCATCCATAACTAATCGGTCATGAAGATTTCATCTTGAGAAAGTGAAACTCGAGATTCATCATGTGCATCTAGCTCGAAAGAGTAGATTTGATGAGATTGTGGGCTGGTCATCTTATGGATAGTGTTGAGGTTTGAAAGAACTCAAATAAGTAATTGTTTGAGAGAAAAATGTCTTACCTACAGTCCATCCTACCCATGACGAATTAACATTGTTGGTAGTGATTTACACTCGTTGATTTTAACTTTGCAATTGGTTAGTCAATCCCCAAAGCACTATCTCTTTATTAGATTATTCCTTTTTCATTGATGAAGTGGTTTTGTAGTCGAAGATCTACTTGCTTGGAATAGTGATTACATTTGGAATTTGGTTCATAATTTCCTAAAACTATTATTCCTTCTTCTGCAAATCTAACCGTTATAACTTCATAGTCAAACTCAAAATAGAACTACTCTATATGGGATCGACCCCAACCCATTTAGTTGTCTTTATACTGATTTGCGATCATTGAACACCTAGAATTTGATGAGGTGTACTTGAAACATTAAATCACTCATACACTCCCAAAATTAATTTAATGGAAGATTGTAAACCAATTATTGAATATCAACAAATATTAAATCCTTTAAAGCAAGAAGTGGAGAAGAAAAATATTATAAATTGATTAGATGTATGAATCATTTTCCCAATTACAGACAGTCACTGGGTAAGTCCAGTGCAATATGTACTGAGAAAGGGCGATGTCATGGTAGTTTACAATGAAATAACTGAGTTAGTACAACTAGACCCGTCATTTAGTGGCGTGTGTACATGGACCCATGCCCCATCGATTGGACCACGTTTTGTGGGTAGGTCCCTTTATTTGAAGTCCAAAACTTTAGCTTCTAAACCAATTGACGAAGGCACAAGATAGTCCGTAGGTGGACCCACGAACTATATGTCCCCACCGTCGACTAGGTTGGCAGTTATTTTTCTTAGGGGCTTTTGGGTCTTTTACTAATTATTTTAGCATAATACTATGTCATTTTATCCTTCACCAAAACCCCTATAAAATTGTTTTAACCCCCAAATTTCCCCAGTTGAAAATCATTCTCTCAAATTCCTAAAAGAAGAACAAGTCTTCCCTCTCAAAATATTTCTCTTTCTCGTAAGCTTGAAGAAGAAGAGATCAACCTAGGGTTTCAAGTCAAGACTCGAATTCCACCATTGAAGACAAGCTTTTGGCAAGGAAGTATGATAGTTTTAATCCACTAAGCCCTTTCCTCCATGGAGTTCCCAAAATCTCCAATTTATAAAGTTGGAATTCCCCAATTGATTCTGGGTCACAACCCTTACAACATAATCCGAAAGTCAAATATAAGAAAGAAAGGAACTACAAAGATATGCTCCGTCCTCGAACTATGAGGGCTCACCACAAGCACGGAGAATAGTCGAATCCAAGCTTTGTATCAAATGAAGATCACCTCAAAAATCGAACCCTACACTTGTGGAAAATATAGGAAAATATGGGTTAGTACAAAAAAGCACCAAGTATGATAACCATGCACAAAATCATGTAGACATGCTAAATAGGATATTTAGTTGAAAAGCATGCACTTTGTCAATTTTAATATTCATCATGAAGAATAGGCTAAAAGAATAAGTCATAAGCATTTTCGACATATAGATCATCATAGCATAATGGAAACATACCATAGGCACCCTCATAGTCTACTTGCGCAATGCATGAGTAAGATCCCATAATCTTACCCATACTAAGTAAAGCTTCTTGAGTAACTATAGTTCATAATTCATCTTCTTGTTCATACTATCATAAAAAGGAGATTAGCCTTAACCAACATAGACCATGTGAGCTTATCATGGAATCGGGTGTCTACCCCACACCGAAAAGGGGTTGTACTTATTGCCTAAGGTAGAAGCATACTCTTATCTTAGGTGAATCCACTAGCTAAAGATCTATGTGGGCTAGTTTATGGGATAAGGAGATTGCTTCTAGAATCCTGGACTCAACTAAGGCAGAAGGCTTCCATCTCATGAGATACATACTTTGGGAACCCGGACTTAACTATGGTATAAGGAACCCATTTGGAAAGTTGGACTCAACTAGTGTATAAGCTTTAGTCTCATGAATTATCCACTAGGTGCTAAGCATTAATTCCCATATGTTATCTTTAAGTCTTGACTTAAGTTCATATTCATGGAAGAATGTCTTGACACTCAATCCAACATAGTTCATACTATAGCTCATAGATTCAATAGGTGAGACTAGTCTTCCAACCTTAGAATCACTACTTGTGACAAACCTTTCACATCATAACATATTCATACACAAGTGTGTACATAAGGATAATCTTCCAACAACACAACAACTAGATCATAATAATAATCACTTTACCCTCAAAGTGTTCATAAATGTCACGATCCAAGAGAAACCCCTTGTCGTAACACGGCATACTCGACCCCTTTTACAAGCCTCTTAGCTCATTCATTGCATAGACAATAGAAAATAGTGTGGAATAAAAACTTTATTCAAAACTAAATTATTAGAAACTCTTTCATAAAGTAGCGGAAATACTATGTCTCACATGGCCATCTTAAGACAAACTTTAACAAAATAGGGTCACGTCCCTTTACAATCGAAAATACTAGAATGTCCATTACAAAGTCTTAAACATAAAGGAACTAGAACAATAAGAGTCTTTGTCCTCAATCTATGAGGACATACCAAGTCTTGGAGGAAAACTCTATCCAAGCTGTTCAACTTCTAGCTAGAAACGACCACTTACCGGAACCTACACTTGCAGTAAAAATAAGAGGATATGGGTTAGCACACAAAAATGTACTAAGTATGATGACCATGCAAAAACATGCTTTAAAAAGGGACATTTTGTTGAAAGTCATGCTAATATGCCATTTTTGATAAAACCTCATGAGTACAATTATAAGAGGCATAATACAAGTCACAACCAACATACAAGACATTATCCACATTATAGACATGTTCAACATATAAACCCATTACCTTTACCTTTTCACCTTCACCCCAAGTAACACTTTGTGCAATGTATGGATAGCGTCCCATACCACCATTAATCTTCATATTACAAGTAATCATGCTCCACTAATACCAACATAAAACACATAAGAACTTGAGTCAAGTAAGTCATTTCATCATCTTAGGACCTATATCTAAAGTTACCCTAAGATACGCCTAAGTAAGACATGAAGTGGCAGCCCATACTACCTCTTCATACACACCTAGGTGTTCCTCAAGGCTACAATAAATAAGAACCTTTACAATTCAACACAACATGCTAAGTAACTCATTTTCATCAATATAAGCCACTCATTCATCATTTTATTTAGACAATAAGTCAACAATCTTCATTAGATTCATTTAGGACATCTTCATGCATTTAGAGGACTTTCACACATTTAGTCATTAGGACGTAGAGAACTCACTATAGCACCCTCAAAGCCTACTTGTGCATTATCTAGATAGCATCCCATACTACTACCTACACTTTGTAGTACCTATCAAATAACTAGAGTGCACATCTCACATAATGGGAATAAGCATTTAACCGACATAGACCATGCAAGCTAGAGGTGTTCAACTTGCCTAAGGTAGAACGATAACATTAGCTCGGATGAATCCTTAGCTTGGATGAAATCTACTAGCTAATATCCTATGTGGGCACATAATTATGGGATAGGAAGATGTTCGTTGGAACTCTAGCCTAACATTGGGAGAGTTTCAATCTAACCATATCCACTTGGTGCTTAGCCTACATTCCCATAGATTATGTCATTCACATTACATTACTGTATTAGGGATGAATACCATCTATCAACCCATGATACATCATTTACAATGAAGGAATGCTATATGCCTATCGATCCATGGTACATTCAAGGATATCTCTAGGGTCCATATGAAAGGAATTCTATAAGCTTATCGATTCATGGTACCTCATTACATTCTTATACTCATGGAAGGAATGCCACTAGCCTATCGATTCATGGTACATTGATTCATTAAGAAAGGCATGCGACTGGCCTATCGATTCTAGAGTCTTCATTACATTAGATCATTTATGAAAAGAATGCATAAGCCTATCAATTCATA
This sequence comes from Solanum bulbocastanum, assembly GCA_037074985.1. NCBI lineage: Eukaryota > Viridiplantae > Streptophyta > Magnoliopsida > Solanales > Solanaceae > Solanum > Solanum bulbocastanum. The sequence continues at coordinate 26,809,015 of CM073606.1, read as the reverse complement.
GCCATCAAGTCAAGACACATTCATCACTCATATATGAAAGGAATGCCATAGCCTATCGATTCATATTCCTCAAGTCAAGACACATTCATTATTCTAGAAAAGGATGCATAAGCCTACCAATTCTAGATTCAACAACTACAATATAGAAACCCTTCACATTCATCATTTATCACTAATGAGTGTCAAATTGAGAAATATCCTTTCAATACTAACACAAATACATTGAATACATGTTCATCATTCTATCATTGACTCACATGTAATTCCTTCACATTATACAATTATATACACAACCTCATGATAATACTTCAATTCCTCATATAATGCCTTCAAGGCCATGATCACAATGTACATGTAAGTAAACACCTCCACCTTTCAAGTGGATCAATATACAATGTAATTTAAACACCTCTACCTTTAAGGTGGCTCAACAATTCAAGAGTAATTCTACCACATGAGAATTAGGTCACAACTTACCCTTCTCCAAAGCCATAATCACCATTACTCAATTCTCCAACAATTCACCATATATAGGCATAGATAATAATAGAAATCAATAATACCACTCAATCTAAGCATAATTCCATCAACATTCATTTATAATCATAAAATCCACTTCATAAGCCAAATTTAGGAATTTAGAGAAATCATGGGTCCATAGAGTTTTTCATCTTAAAATCATCAATTAAACATCAATATAATCATACTTTATCATTTGATGCAAGAACCCATGAATTTGAGTGAAATCTAGGTTTTTGGTGAAACTTGAAAACCTTGAAAACATCTTTGGAATTGACTCTAGGGTGAAAACTAACCCTAGATAAAGGATCACCATACCTTATACTTGAAGAATCCCTTGAAATTAAATAAGAAACGTCTTGAAATCCCCAACCCTAGCTTGAACTTGACCTTGACCTCCAATGGAGTTTCTAGAGAGAACTTTTTAGGAGAGAAGGGTTTTGATTTGGGGAAATATGTAGAATGAATTCTAAATTATGATATTAATATTTTAAAACACTTAAAATACCTAAAAGCACTTAAAATAACCATCTACGCAATTTAAAAGACTTGTGGTGAATTTACCAATTCACCCCTTACTTAGCCGAACCCACAAACCAGATTGCAGGTCCAATCCATGAGTCACCATCCATGAACCATGGATGGATTGATGGGACCATACTATCCCTTCGTATTTTGGATCAGAGACCCTTATATGGGGATCTTGACCTATGGAGGCCATCCACGAGGCATGGATAGACCTACTGGGCGTGAACCCCATCCGTAGGTCACCCCCTTTAAGGCAACCTCATCGTTTCCTTGGGGTCTTAGGATCTAGACTTAGGGTCCTCCTCAAGGACCCTTAGGGTGGTCCTTGGGGAGTCGTACCTTAATGTCTAACCCCTAAACAACTCAACCTTGGCTCAGGACAACATAAAGCATCATCAAAACACAAGACGAACACACGTTAGGCTCTAGTTTCACTAGTTCATTTTTAGGGTCGTTACAATAAAGCATGTACTTAAATCTCATAATCATGCATAATTCATATACTTTGCCCTTAAAGGACCATAGATCATATTCCATCAACACATATAGAATTACTACCTTATACATGGATGATAGAATAATTCAAGTAGTTCTATTACTACATGCGTAATTCTATAATATTCTACTTGCATAAATAAATACCCCCACAATTAGATCCAATTTGGGAAAATAGGTGAATTCATGGATTCTTGGAGAATTCATCATAAAAACAATAATAAACCATCAATTTGATCATAATATAAAGCAATTAAACCATTAGAATAATTTTTGAAGTGAATCTAAGACTTGGAGTAAAACCCTAGCTTTTAGGGAAAATAACAAGTTTTGAAATTGAGTTTGGAGGGACTCCATGGATGAAAACTATCCATGGATGAAGGAATACCATACATTGGTGAAGAATTCCCACAAAATTGAGTATAAACGATAGATCTTTCAACCCTAGCTTCACCTTTCTTCTTCTTCTTCCTTGGAGTTCTAGAGATAAGATTGGAGAGGGTTTCGGTTTTGATTTGGGGATTTAGAAATTATAATTTAGATGAGTTAGTTTAGGTGTCTAAAATACTTATATAAATGCTAAAACTAGACTAAAACGACATCACTTAATAATTATTTAAAAAGGAAAACCCCAAAAGACCCCTAAGTCTAACTGCCAAATTGCAGTTTCAGTGACCACCCACGGCCAGCCACCCATGGTCTATGGATGGACCCACATGGTGTGCTGGTGAACCGTGGGTTGGGTTCTGGAGCTGGTTTTCTGGGTCCTTGACCCACTACCCCCACCCACAGGGCGTGGGTCCACCTACTCGTCGTAGGTCCCCCACGTGGGTAGACTGTTGTGGGTCCTCTTCAAGGGCCCATGTTTGGTCCTTGGGGAGTCGTACCTTGGCATCTAAATCCAAAAACACATATATTGACTACCGAGAGTTATTTATGACTCTAACCCTTACGTTAGGCACTAGTTTAGTCTAATAGTTTTTTGAAATGTTACATTATCTCCCCGTTGGGACTATTCGTCCTCGAATGATGATCTAAACACCTTACGAAAGTAAAGACTCAAGACTAGCAGCCCAACATACATGAAACATCAAAATAATGCACAATTCAATGGAGGAAACTCCAATTCCATCTTCAACATAATCAATGCAACACAAGGAAGTAGGAACTACATCTAACAACCCATTATACATGAAAACTCAATATTTCTCATATTCATAGGAGGAACTACCTTCACCAACTAAAATAATGCTCAACATAATATCCTATAACCAATATGCAATTACTCTCAAAAGCATACTAAAGCATGTTCATCAACTCATCTCATGAATTCAAATAGGCAAATCATACTAAATGCACAACAACATGAGGAAAGTCAATCATAAAAAACTCATTTACATACTAACATGACTTTCATCAAGAACATGCACAACATAAAGAAATCATGGAAAGCACATATAACACACATGACTCCCAAAACACTAAAACTTAAGAGGAACTACTTACCTCAAGCTTGAATAGGAGTATAAGGAAAGAGATGAGGATATCGGGACTTCAAATCGGCCTCGGCCTCCAAAAAAGCATCCTCAACCAAATGATTTATCCATAAAACCTTTACGGAAGCTATTTCTTTATTTCTCAATCTCTTGACTTGCCGGTCTAGGATCTCTACCGGAACCTCTTCATATGAAAGACTTTCATCAACTCCAACCCTTCTAGGGGGATAATGGATGTCGGATCTCCAATACACTTCTTAAGAATAGAAACATGAAATACAAGATGAATCGGGGCCAACTCATTTGGCTAATCCAACTCATACGCAACCTTCCTAATACATTGCAAAATTTGATATGGACCTACATACCGGAGACTATGTTTCCCTTTCTTGCAAAACCTCATCACACCCTTCATGGGTGAGATTTTCAAATAGACCCAATTATTAACCTCAAATTCTAGATCCCTTCTTCTAACAGTGGCATAAAACTTTTGTCTACTTTGAGCCATTCTCAACCTCTCTCTAATGATCCGAACATTCTCAATAGCTTCATAAATCGATTTAGGACCAATAAGAGCAATTTCACCTACCTCAAACCAACCAACTGGATACCTATATCTCCTACCATACAAGGCTTCAAAAGGAGCCATATCAATACTTGATTGGTAACTATTATTGTAGGAAAACTCTATTAATGGCAAATGGTCATCCTTTTCAGGAGAAAGCCTCAACGAACTTCTTGAGTACCGACTCTTTCAATTCAACTAATATATGTCACCACCCTTGGTGGAATCCACTAGTTGAACACCTAGTCGGGCCAACCTATGCACCTCACGAACCAATTCATTCTTTTCACCCTCTACATGAGCCACACCACCCTTGGACAATCTACTAAGTGCATCCGCTCTCACATTAGCTTTGTCGGGGTGGTAAAGGACACTCATGTCATAGTCCTTCAAAAGTTCTAGCCACCTTCTTTGTCGGAGATTCAAGTCCATTTGACTAAACACATACTGAAGACGCTTGTGATCGGTAAACAAATAAACATGCACACAATATAGATAATTCCCCCATATTTTTAAGGCAAACACAATAGCCACTAATTCAAGATCATGGGCCGAATAACTCTGCTCATATAGTTTAAGTTGCCTTGAAGCATAAGCAATCTCTTTACCATTTTGCATGAGCAAACATCCCACCCCCACTCTAGACATGTCACAATATACAACAGTACCATTGTTACCCTCCGATAAGGTCAACATCGGCGCAGAAGTAAGTCTATCCTTTAATTCTTGGAAACTTTTTTGACAAGCCTCCGACCACTAAAACTTAGCTTTCCTTTGAGTCAAAGCGGTCAACGGAGAAGCAATAGAAGAAAACCCCTCAACAAACCTCCTCTATTAATCGGCCAAACCCAAAAAGCTTCTAATGTCGGATGGAGTTAGAGGTCTAGGCCAATCTTTACCGCATACGTCTTCTTAGGATTTACCTCAATACTTTTGCTTGACACAATATGACCAAGGAAAGCTACAAACCTCAACAAAAACTCACACTTGCTAAACTTTGCAAAAAGTTGTTGGTTCTTAAGAACTTGCAATATAATTCTCAAATGGTCCACATGTTCATTCTCACTCCTTGAGTAGATCAAGATATCATCAATAAAAACAATCACAAACATGTATGGGTATTGTCTAAACACCCTATTCATTAAGTCCATAAATGCCGCCGGGGCATTTTTCAACCCAAATAACATAAAAATAATTCATAGTAACCATACCGAGTCCTAAAGGTCATATTAGGAATATCAACCCCTCTCACCCACAATTGGTGATAACCCGAACAAAGGTCAATTTTGAGAAATAGCTAGCCCCTTCAAATTGGTCAAAGAAGTCATCAATTCTCGGAAGGGGACATTTATTCTTGATGATCACTTTATTCAATCGACGATAATCAATGCACATTCTAAGAGACTTATCCTTCTTTCTAACAAACAACACCGGAACACCCAATGGAGAGACACTCGATCAGATAAAACCCTTATCTACAAATCTCTTAGTTGCTCTTTCAACTCTTTCAACTCAGCTAGAACCATTCTATAAGGAGGAGTGGAGATAGGTTGCGTATCTGGTAAAAGGTCAATACCAAAATCTATTTCCCGATCGGGAGGAAAACCGAGTAAATCCTCGGGAAAAACTTTCGAAAAATCATTCACTACTAGAACTGACTCTAAAGAAGGGGTTTCAAATTCAATATCTTTCACCCTAACATGATCGTCAATACACCCTTTGGAGATCATCTTCCTAGCTTTAAGGTAAGATAAAAATTGACCTCTAGGGTTAGAATTTCCCTCCTTCAACTCTAAAATAGGTTCGTTTGGAAATTGGAATTTAACCACCCGAGTCCTACAATCTATAGAAGCATAGCATGCATGCAACCAATCCATACCCAAAATCACATCAAAATCTAATATTTCTAACTCCACGAAATCCACCAAAGTGACTCTATGGGACAAGGAAATTGGACAACTTCTATAAACTTTTGGCGACCACCGAGTCACCAACCGGGGTAGAAAGCAAAAAAAATTCTGCTAATACTTCGAGGAGTATTTCAAACTTCATGGCCACAAAAGGTGTCACAAAGGAGAAAGTGGCACCGGGATCTAACAAGGCATATACATCAATAGAAAAGATTTTAAACATACCGTCCACCACATCGTGGGAGCTCTCTTAGTCACCTCAGGATTGAAGAGCATAAAAGCAGTTTTTCTTTTGGGCATTGTAGTTTGAACACTTGGAGGAGCTTGCTTATCTTCTCTCCCCTTAACCCTGAGCATCGGACAAATTCTCATCTTATGGCCACTCTTCCCACAACCATAGACCCCATCCGAGCCGACTAAGCACTTGCGATCATGTTTTCTATCACATTTTGCACAATAAGGCCTATCAGCATAGGAACCACCACTATTGCCTCCTTGAGGTTAAGGTTTAGAAACCCTATCATTGTTGAACCTTGGGGGAGAAATAAAGGAGCCTTGGTTGGAGAACCTTTGTTTCAACCTTGTTCGACCTTGTCCATTGGACCTTGCATAGGATAAGTTCCCATCATTGGTTCTAGCTCTTTTTTAACTCCATATTCTTGTCTTGGAGTTTCTCTTCCTCCATTTTTTGGGCATACCCATAAAATGTGAGATATCAATATTATCATGAAGCATAGCCAAACGACATTCTTTTCTCACCAAATCTAGACACACCCGTCAAATACATACTCATCATATCCCTCGAATCCGCTACCAAAGCCAGAGTATACTTGGAAAATTGAGTAAACTTTAGAGAATATTCTTGAACACTCATACCTCCTTGACGAAGGTTGATGAACTCTTCCACCTTAGCTCCCCTGAACTCTCGGGGAAAGAACCTATCAAGGAACACCGATTTGAACATTTCCCACTCTATTAGACCAGCTCCTACTGGCCTATTGTTCTTTCATTGAGTATACCATACTTGAGAAACACTCTTCCATTGATAAGCTGCTAGCTCCGCTTTTTATACCAAAGTCACCCCCATGGCATCAACTATTTTATAAACCTCTTCCACAAATTCTTGAAAGTCCTCTCCCGATTTGGAATCATGATACTCGAGAGGGTTTATTCTAGAAAAAACCCTCAATTTAGAAGCCGCGGAATTCACATTAGTGTTCATAGGAGCAATAACCTCTCTATTGGCTTGAGTTGTCACAACTTGAGTAAAAAATTGGATAGTAGACCGAAACTCTGCATGAGTCAGATTCTCAATCACGAGGTCAACCAGAGCTTGATTATCTTAAGGAGGAGCTCCTTGATTGTAACATTTAGGAAATTTGTAGACTAAAATAGAGCATAAGGGTTTTAGAGTTTGAAGTAAGGGTTATAGTTATAAAATGACTTCCTGAACTTAGAATGAAGGTTTAGGTTTAGGGCGTCAAGGTACGATCCCCCAAGGACGAACCGAGGGTCCTTAAGAGGGACCCAAAATAGTCCCTAGAATTTTCCCAAAAAGGGGCCACCTACGATTGGGACTCACGCCTCGAAGGTGGTCCCACGCCTCATGGGAAGGGGTCGTGGGTAAAGACCCCTAAAGTAGACCCCTAGTACCCCATCCACAAAATACCAGTATGGTCCATAGACCCACCCACGATCCATGGATCGGGGTCTTGTGGGTTGGGGCAGTTTTAGTTTTTAAGTTTTTATGTTAGGGGTTGAGGGAAGGATATAGAACTAAATAGCTATTAAGTAGGGTCAGTTTATTTCTAATTAGGCCACCTATATAAAGCTAACAGACCCTTAATTTGATGGTTGCAAATCATTATTTTAGATTCACCAAAGAACCTAAATTCCTCTAAGAAATTCTCTCTCTAAAAAGTGAAGAAGAAGAAGAGAAGAAAGCTAGGTCAAATTCCTCCATTGTTGCAAGCTTATGTGAGGGCTTTATATCCAAGGTATGTTAGCTTATTCATCTATTGATTCTTCCATTCATATAGCCCCCTAGATTTCCCCTAATTATGAAGACAAACCCCCAATTCTAGCTAGAGTTTCTTCCTATATTGTGGGTAGTGTTGAGTATGATTTCAATTGAGTGGATAATACTTGTTTATGATTGATTTAGCATTGAATTATGTTGTTATGATGAAGTTATATGTTTTCCATGGTTAACCCTAGCCTAATTGATAAAATTGATATTATGTGAGTTTATGCCATGAAAGGTGAATTGAGGATTCATCGGTGATCTTCTAGATTTGATGTTATGAGTAGTAATTGTTAAAGAATAGGAACATATAGACATGAATTGAATTGGATTATATATATATAATGGATCATGTCTAGTAAACCTTGAAGTTGAACCTTTATGATGAATTATTACTAGAATCACCTAATAATGAAGAATGTGATTAGAATGCCTTGAAATCTAGGTATGAATGTTGATTGTAAGAAGTAAAACTTTGAGTGTAAGCCTTGTAGTCATTAATGTTGATCCCTAGGGTTTTGAGAGTAAAGACAATAAGATAAACTATGTATGTTAATGATGATGTGGATATGGAGGCGAATACCTATATTCCATTAAAATGAACATGGAGGTGAATACCTATGATTCATTGATATGTATGACTAGAGGTGATTCCCCTTGTCTTTATGATTCCATGATATGTATGACTTGTGAAGATTCCCCTTGTCCTTTATGATGAGCTAAACATGTATGCCTTGAGGTGATTCCCCTTGCATTTATGAACATGAGCATGACTAGTTTGGACTGTAGCTTGATAAGCCCCTCCAATACATGCATGGCTAGAGGTGATTCCCATTGTCTATGAGGCTAAGAGATGATAAACATGAATGAAGAACCTAAAGTGTCTAGCTTTAAATGGGTAGGATTATGGGGTCTTGTTCATACATGACACAAGTTTGCCTTGAGGTGACTCCTGACGTGTTTCTCTTATGTGATGTATGCTTAGATATGATTGTGCTATAGTTGCCTTCCTTGTTATGTTATGATTGACTAAAGGTGAGAGATTCCCTTGGTTAGGAGGATTGAGCTAAAGATGAGATCCTAAGATGGTAAGTACGAATATGATGACCACTGGGATACTTAGCATGTATGGGAATATAGGATCTTATCCATGCATTGCACAAGTATACTTGGAGGTTACTTATGAAGTGGTTTTCTTATGATATGAAGGTTTAAGTATTGACTATGTATATGGACTATGCTTTATGATAACTACCACTACATTATGTCTATGTTGGAGATTATCATTATGACCTTGTTGTTATCTCTTATGATTATGGCATATGTCTCTTATTGACTAATCCATATCTTTGCTCTTATGTTGTTATGATAGCTAACATATTTAGTACATTTTGTACTAACACATGATTTGCCTACATTCTTATCAAATGTAGGGTTTGGTGATATGAGTTCCATTCTTGAGGATAGGTAGCAAGGAGTTGAAGATTTGGTGAGTCCTCATAGCTTTGAGGACAAAGCCACTATTTCCTTTATGTCTTTTATTTTCATGTTTCGAGACTATTGTATGGGCTGCGTCCCAAAGGTTTTATTTACAGTTGAGTTTAGATGGTTTGAGAGAAAGTGTAGTAAGACTTCTGCTTTCTTTTATAAAAGAATTCGATTGTGTGGATAAAGTTTTTAAAATTTTCTTACTTTTCTATTATCTTATGTTATGATATGCTAAGGGCCTGTGTGAAACCCCTTCGGGGTCAAGCATGCCATGTTACATCTAGGGTGTACTTCTGGGTCGTAACAAACTTGGTATCAGAGCAAAAGGTTTAGAATGGTTCTAGGATTGTCTCAAAACATGTCTAGTAGAGTCTTTTTCATAAATGTGAAGCGCATCACATTTATGAATAAGAGGCTATTGGATGTTAAGAAAATCTCACTTCTTCATTCTCTAAGTTGTGCCATAGAGTTTAACTCAATTAGGTCCTTCTTCTAATCCGTGTCCTACGATTTTCAAAATATGGCCAATACAAGGGAAAATGCTAGGAGGAATGAAGAAGGCACTTTGGATCAAGTGGTTCCTTTCCAAGTTCCACCCCAAGCTCCTCGTCAAGCTCCAATTGACCCTATAGATGTCATGACCCAAGGGTACCCCCTAGACGTAACATGGCACATGGAAACCCAAACGGACCTAGTAAGCCTCTTAGCATATCATCATCACATAAGTATAGAATAATAAAGAATAGAAACACATTTTTAAGTCTTTAAGAAATCTTTCATAAAAGTAAAGAGGAACTCTAGACATAGTCTGAATAAGTCATCTACTACAATCAAAGTCTCAAAATAATAGGGTCACAGCCCTTACAATATAGAATATGAAAATATCTAGTACAAATAAAGAAATGAAACAACCAAAAAACTCTTATCCTTGGATCCATGAGGACATACAACAAGCTTGATGAGTAGTCAACCCAAGCTTGAACTAGAAGGAATCGCCTTAAATGCCGGAACCTACACTTTGCAGAAAAATATAGAAGAAATATGGGTTAGTACAAAAATGCACTAATTATGGCAACTATGCATACCAAAAATCTTTAAAGATACTCAAAAGGGACATTTTATTGAAAACTATGCACTTTACCAAGTTTATGGACCAACATAGAGATAAGTGTAAAAGCATAAGCTACAAGCATATTCGTATAGTGATAATCTCAACATAATGGAAAAAAAACCATATATACCATCAAAGAAACCTTGTGCAATGTATGGATAAGATCCCATACTCCTATCCACTCTAAGGATATCTCATTAAGTGGTTATAGTTCATAACTCCAACTCTAGTTCATTCTATCATAGTGTGATTAGCTTTAACCGACATAGACCATGAGAGCTTAGTCATGGAATCCGGTGTCTACCCCACACCGAAAAGGGGTTGTCCTACTTTCCTAAGTTAGAACTAACTCTTACCTTACGTGGATCCACTTGCTAAAGACCTATGTGGGCACATAGTTTATGGGATACGAAGATATCTCCATGAATGATACTCTATTCATTAGATCCATGAATGTCGCCTGGGCATTAGTTAGGCCAAATTACATCACAAGGAACTCATAGTGCCCATACCTAGTTCAGAAATTCATCTTGGGTATATCATTCGCTCTTTCCCTAAGTTGATGGTAGCCTGAACGAAGGTCAAATTGAGAAATAACAAGCCCTTTGGAGTTGATCAAAGAAGTCATCGATTCTCGAAAGGGGATATGTATTCTTTATGGTGACTTTGTTCAATTGGCGGTAGTATATGCACATTCTAAGGGACCCATCCTTCTTTATCACAAATAACACCAGAGCACCCCATGGAGAGATACTCGATTGAATAAAACCCTTGTTTAGCAAATCCTTCAATTGCTCTTTTAAATCTTTCAACTCGGTCGGAGCCATTCTATAAGGAGGAATTGAGATAGGTTGCGTGTTCGACAAAAGATCAATGCCAAAGTCTATTTCCCGCTCGAGAGGAATGTTGGGTAAGTCATCAGGAAAGATTTCTGGAAACTTACTCACCACGAGAACCGACTCTAGAGAAGGGGTTTCGAACTCAACATCCATCACCCTAACAATATGGTAAATGCATCCCTTGGAGATCATTTTCCGAGCTTTGAGACAAGAAACAAATTGACCTCTAGGAATAGAATTTCCCCCTTTCCACTCTAAATTTGGCTCATTTGGAAATTGAAGTTTTACCACCCAAGTCCTACAATCTTTAGAGGCATAGCATGCATGCAACCAATCCATACCCAAAATTACATCAAAATCAAGCATATCTAGCTCTACCAAGTCCACCAAGGTAACTTTGTGAGACAAGGAATACCAAGTCCACCAAGGTAACTTTGTGAGACAAGGAAAGAGGACAACTTTTATAGACTCTTTTTGCCA